>CM066636.1:6600000-7070698 GCA_033884665.1 Argynnis bischoffii washingtonia
TTCCAGGCACTGAAAAGTAAAAAATAACAAATCGGGGGTTTTCATTTAGAATAGATACTTAATCAGATTTTTTCGAAGTCGGTGCCAGCCAATACAAATCAAAGCACACCGACTTCGAAAATATCTGATTAAGTATCTAGTAGCTCGACTTGGACGGTAAGCTGGTGAATGCGTTACGGAGACATGTACGTACGTTCGTTGCCATGGTAACCGTTGTTGTTGTCCGACACATGATATAATATAATATTATATTCTTTATTGTAATATGCCTAATATGCGTTATTTTTAGTATCTTACCTATCCTAATTATTTAAAACATAAATTGAATTTCACAAAGAGTACCGATAACCTACAGAAGTTTTACTTCTTGCGCGTGTACACATTCATACACGCACTCTTTAATATTTTTTTATTGGTAACACTAAAGCTAGACAATAGCTATTAAACAAAAAAAGAGAAAAAAGAAAATCGATTGACAAACAGACGAGAAGAAGGTACTGTTTTGTATCTGCCTGTTTATATATAGACTAGCGACTCACCCTCGCTTCGCTTCGGGTTCGTCCCTAGACAAAAACAAATCTATCCCACGGGAACCGTACAATTTTCCGGGATAATATATAGCCTATAGCCTTCCTCAGTTAACGGGCTATCTAATGCAAAAAGAATTTTTCAAATCGAATTAGTAGTTCCTGAGATTAGCGCGTTCAACCAAACAAACAAACAAACTCTTCAGTTTTATAATATTAGTATAAATAAATAAACTACACGAATGAATCAGCGGGCAAAAGCATTTAAAGCGAAGCGAGGGCGTGATACTAAAACACCACGAACATAAAAAAACATTTTGAAATAGATGAAGACAAGAAAAAGTAAACAAAAAGCAATCTCATCGTCTCTATAATATTAGATTAAAAATATTTTTAGGTTAAGTAAGCCAATGTTAGCCCAGTGGTAACCTGCTTGCTTGAAAAACCAAGTGAAACAGATCTCGCACCTGTCAGTTTTCATGTGCGAATCATTTTTCAACATGATTACCACTTCCCTTACGGTGAAGGAAAACATCGTGAGGAAACCTGCATGTCTGAGATAACCTAACAAGTTTTCGAAAGACATGCTCAGGCTCAGTATTGCTTGATTTCCCTCGCTTCGGGAGGTCCACCCCCAGCAGTGGAATGTTAAAAGGGCTGAGTTATAGTGAAAATATGTATCCTCCCTTGCCATATTGTCTTATGGCAACATTACCCCATTGAGACCTACTTATATGTATACATGTGACGAGAGGAATTGCATTTACATAAATAATAAAGCTTATTTAACATGTGAAGATAAGGGCCCTTACACACGAAGGTCAATCAAAAATCAAAATATACCTACTTTATTCAAATAGACTTTTACAAGCACTTTTGAATTATTATATTAATCAAATACATTGTTAACGCCCTCAAAGAGTTCAATAAACATAATATAACATAGGGCAAGAGAAGTAAACAAAGTTTAAATTTAAAATTTAAATTTAACTAGCGACTCACGCTCGCTTCGCTTGCGTTCGCCCCTAGGTACGTTTTCACGGTTCCAGCACCATCTAGTTCCATGGTAAGCTATGAGGCTTGTGTTATGGATACCAAATAATACTTTATTAGATTTACTCGAATATTTGGCATTTTAAATAAAACTCTAATCTTTTCAGATTTATTTTGATTTTTGGTTCCCGACGTTTCGAATGCTTTACAGCAATCATGGTCACGGGAAAGACTGAGGTGTTAGATGACTCAAAGGCGTTAATATTATAAATATAAACATCTATGACTGGAGTTAGAACATTCGTGCTCATCACACAAATCAATGCACCCAGCGGGATTCGAACCACACACACACAGCAAGTAGAGTCACTACAACTGAGCGAAACATGTCGTCAAATATATAATATTTTGAATTTGATATAAGGGATAACCACTAAAGCGACTGATTCGATTCTGAATATTTTTCAACTTGGCTATTTTTTATTTTGATAAAAATATAACTGTCAGAAACCATAAGAGCTTTTATTGAAATCAAAATGATTCGTTTAGTTGTTCTACCAACGTGCTAGCTCAGTGGTTTGAAATAAAGTTGCAAGATATAGGACAAAAATACATACAGTCGAATTTAGAACTTTCTCACTTTTGGAAGTCGGTTAAAGAGACACGTTGAGGTCTATCCGAGCGAAGCGAAGCTAAGTCGCTAGTATTATTATAAAGGTGTAAAGAAACTGTTGGTTTGTTTGTACGCGCTAATCTCTGGAACTGGCAGTCAGCTTTGAACAAATTTTATTACATTTTATGGCTTACTAGCAGTACCCGCGGCTTCGCCCGTGATCAAACTTCCGATTTTTACCAAACTTTACATGATCAGCCGCTGGGTTAACCTGAATATTGCTTGAAAATTTTATCAATATATCTCCAGCCGTTTAGAAATCCATAAGGAACATACATACATACATTGATTTTTATATATATAGATTTTAAGGAAGTTGTAGGCTACATCACACTAAAACTTAAACTAAACGAGAGTCGCCGCGGGCAAAGGCTTGTAAATAAATGTAATGCATGTGTAAAAGCCCTTATGACAATTAGTTTTGAACTTTAGTACAGTTATTGCGTGTTAGAAGAGAAAGGCTTTTGTTCATTCCTTTGGGAGACTTCAAACGATGGGGGAAATATGGGAAGTAGGAATATACTAACTAAATTACTAACAGCCTCCCCCGACTTTGCGCGACCAATTTTAACTTTATTTTTTACTAGCAAAACCCGCGGCTTCGCTCACGCTAAAACTACAACAAAAAGTCTTTAAATAGGTAGGTTTCATACAAATTTTCAAAAAACGCTAAAACACGTAATTATTTAATTGTATTGAAGAGCATTAATACCAAGTTCAAGAACTTCTGAACATAAATATTTTTTGGGTTGTGTTATAACGTGTATTCCCGCGGGAATGAGATATTCTCCCGCGGTAAAAAGTATCCGTCGACCCGCATAACCAACTCAATCATCATACCAAATTTCATCAAAATCCCTCCAGTGGTTTTTCCGTGATGCGGTAACAGACAGACAGACAGACGAAAATTCTAAAAACTATAGATTCGGCCTATGTATCGATACTAATGTCTATTTCAATACGATTTTCCAAAAAATATTTAATATACAGATTCGGCTTAGTTACAATTTTATTATATGTATAGATAGATATAGATCCCAAGACTTTAAGACTTAACTTAACATTTTTAATAATAATAACTTTACAATTTGTTGGTACTTTAATTTATCTTTACGTATTAGGAGTATTTTTTAGAGAATATACTTTTTGGGATCTTTTTAGGGTTCCATACCTATGAAGAAAAAAGGAACCATTGTCATCATCATTTTGTCCATCCGGATAATTGGATCATTTCGTTCTCCGTCCGTCTATCTGTATTTCTGTCTGTCAAGACTATTTTTTTAATAAAAAACGACACATAATAACATCTATTAGCATTTATTTAAACTGATATATGTTGCTGATGGCGTGGTTAGTTGTGGAAGAACTTGACACATTCTTTTTCCTAAAAACAGTAGAAATTATTTAATTTTTTAGGGTTTCGTACTCTAAGGATGCCTACGGGACCTCTATTACTAAGTCTGCGCTGTCCGTCCGTCCGTCAGAGGGCTGTATCACATAAGCCGTAATAGGTAGAGTTGAAATTTTTACATAATATTTATTTCTGTTGCCACTATAACAATAAATAATAAAAAAACCAAAATGGCGAATTTCAAAATGGCCGCCATTCAAATAAAAAAAATATCTCCGATTCAGCATGCGTGTTTAGTCCTGTTAATACAATATACTTACAAAAATGAAAACAAAACATAGTGTTATATATTGTACGATGGTACGGAACCCTTCGTATACGAGTCCGGCTCGCACTTGACCGGTTTTTTTTGTTTTTAAAGAATGTATTATCGACCCATACTACGCTATCGGCGAGCGGAGACGCATGCGAAGAATAGTATACCAATAATTATTATATTTTAAAAACAAAGATAATAGAACAAAGATGCACCGTCATTATTTCGACGATACCAATAAAAAAAACTACCTGCAGTTTTGGAGAGCCCTTCACTTACCGAAGTTGTTGTGGAACAGGCTTCAATTACGTAAAATCAATACGACATCAGTATCATTATAGCTTTATAGAAATTAAAAATTGTATTTGCCATACAATTGACCTGTTGAAAAAATGTAATGAATGAGAAATGCATATTATGTTTTTTCTTGTAATAAATAATCTTCGCCAAGCAACAATGATTGCATTGTTGTGTTCCGGTTTGAAGGATAAGGTAGCCAGCGCAATTACAGGCTAGAGACATATCATCTTAGTCCTCACAGTGACAACGCACCTGTGGTTCTGCAGTTTTGTTACATAAAACCTAAGTGCATGAACCGTAGGTGTTATGGGCGACAGGTATCGCTTTCCATCAGGTGGACTGTCTGCTCGTTTATCACTGTGTATCATAAAAGATATATATATATATATATATATATATATATATATATATATATATATATATATATATATATATATATATATATATACAGTGTGTTAAAAAAACCCTGTCCGACCGGTGGAGGTATTATTAGGTATCGCTAATCGATTCTATTCATATAAAAAAAAACAGATTCCAAGTAAAAAAAATTTACCTCGTTTAAAAATTTAAAATATTTCATAAACTGTGAAACTTACATGGCAATACTGGTGGCGAGCGGGCGGGTCATGAACCCAGTTGACCTCAAAAGTCAAACTACGCTTATCAATTTGTAGGTAGGTAAGTAGTCTGTTATTCGGTAAGAACGCCAATGCGATGGCTGTGATGGAGATGTTGTTCCATGTGACGACCTCCACGAGTGATACAGGCTTGGCACCGTCGCAAAAGGTTATCACGGACACTTTCAAGCACATTTGTATTTGGTTTTATCTTTTCAAACGCTGCTATAATACGCATTTCAGCTTCGGTGTCACAGATTTTCTTAAAAACTAATTGTTTAACATGACCCCACAGATAAAACTCAAGCGGAGTCAAATCTGGAGATCGCGCTGGCCATGAAATTGGTCCACCCCTTCCGAACCACTGCTGTCCATACTGCTGGTTTAGATAGTCACGTACGGTTCACCTTTCCACACCTGGACGTGGTTAGTGCCCAGTTGTCGTGCCACAGAACGAGTACTTCGTGTGGGATCCTCAGTAAATAGCTCAAGCACTTGCTCCTTAATATCCATGTCAATACGCGGTCTCCCTGTATCAGCGTGATGCATTTCGTAGCCGTGTACACTGCCCGTGGTGTACATGCGATTGTGAAGACGTTGAAACGCACGCTCTGATGGACCGTGGTACCCCGCGGAACTGCAAAACGCATTTCATAGTCTCTACGAGCCTCTGCATAATTGCAGTCACTCCTCCCCAAACACATTAACATATTAAAGTACTCTTCATTCGTATACGACATAGTTAAAACTCAATTTCTCCAACACGTGCACTCGGATGCAATGTTTCGCGAAACTGACATAATTTTTAGTAAAATAAATAAAGAAAACAAATAATAATGATCGTAAGTAGATAATTCAAGGTCGGGATTGCTCCTACACGTGCCGAGCGGTACCTTTGACAATGGGCGGTGCGTCGTCTGTCGGCACACATCAAAGATGCTGCCGCCGCATCATAACATAATACCGCCGAAATTAGTGTTGTACATTTTAAAATTTTGCCACAATTTTGGGGAAAATAGTAAAATAAACGGACATTTCAAAATTCATTAATATGTTTACTATCATGAATTTTTTATGTTTCTTATTTTATTTGGTCATCTGATTGGGATATCTATACACTGGTTTCCGATCGGACAGGGTTTTTTTAACACACTGTATATATATATATATATATATTTTTACTAGCGACTCACCCTTGCTTCGCTCGGGTTCGTCCCTAGCTTGCTTACCCATACAAAATTTCATCCATATTTTCACCCCCTTAAGGGATGATTTCCGGGATAAAAACTATCCTATATGCTTCCCAGGGTCTCAAACTATCTTCTAACCAAATTTCATCTTAATCGGTTCAGTAGTTTCGGAGCTTATTCGGTGCAAACAAACAAACAAACAATCAAATCTTTCCTCTTCATAATATTAGTATAGGTATTATAAACTTATAAATATTAAGGACTTTTAAACTAATTAATAAATACAAGAAATAACGTTTTTCATTTTTTTTTTTTGAGTTCCGTTTCACGTTTTTTGTTGTTACAGACAGAAGAAAAGGAGAGAGAGAAAGAAAAGGTGGAAGTGAAAATTGGACTCCGACAAAAGTTCCTACAGTACTTTAAGAGCAGCTTCCACAAACCAATTGGTAAGAATACAATTTAAAAAACAATTTTTCAATGCCAAATCAAATTTTATTATAATACACCTAAATGTATAATACCGGCCAAGTGCGAGTCGGACTCGCGCACGAAGGGTTCCGTACCATTATCTATAAAAACGGCAAAAAAATCATGTCTGTTGTATGGGAGCCCCCTTAAATTATTTTTTTTATTCTGTTTTTTAGTATTTGTTGTTATAGCGGCAACAGAAATACATCATCTGTGAAAATTTCAACTGTCTAACTAGCACGGTTCATGAGATACAGCCTGGTGACAAACGGACAGACGGACAGCGAAGTTTTAGTAATAGGGTTATGTTTTACTCTTTGGGCACGGAACCCTAAAAAGTAGAAAGTCTGTACTATTTTATATGTATTTATTCATTCAACTCATGAACGACACGTTTGGCTCAGTTTGTACCCTACTCGCTGTGCCGACGGTCGCGGGTTCGAGTCCCGTTCATTTGTGTGATGATCACGAATGTCTGTACTTCAGTCATGGGTGTTAACATATTTAAATGTTATTAAAACGATACTATGGGAAACACACGCCATGGAAATGATATGATCGCCTCCAGGATATTTTTAATAATTATTATAATTTATAATTTTACTACTATACGTTTACATTGTACTTACATTTTAACATAATATTGTCACTTCCCTTCGACGTCATTATAAGAGGATTCTAATGTAGTATGAAAAGTTAATTTTAAGTAATTAATAGCAGCGCCATCTATTATATAAAGTAATAACTAAGATACAATTTTAGAAATGTTGTATGTACCTAATTATAATTACAAATAGATGGCGCTGTATGGAAATTAATATTAAAATAAAAATATTATCAATTTGAGATTTTATATATAACTAGCGGCTCACCCTCGCTTTGCTTGGCTTCGTATCTAGGAAAATAAAAACAAATCTATCCAAAGGGAACCGTACATTTTTCAGGAATAAATTTTGCCTATGTGCTATTCCAGACTATAATCTATCTCTGCGTCAAACTTGATCAAGATTTGTTCAGCCGTTCTGGTGTGATTGAGTAACAAACATCCAAACATCTAAACTTTCACATTTATAATATTAAAGTATAGATATAGACAGTAACTATTTGGGCAGCTAGACAAAAACCATGAAAGCTCGGCAAAAACACTTCAGGATAGTGAAGCTATCTATTAATAAAAGAATTATTAAAATCGATTCAGTAGTTTCAGAGTTTATCGACTACAAGCAAACAAACAAACCTTTCCTATTTTTATTATTAGTGAGAAGCATAGCTATTGTTTGCGAAATGGTAAAAATTTTGGAAATCACAAAGCGTTCAAGAGACTGTTATATTGCGCTTCAATTTAATTATCTCATAGAATATTTATTGTTCCAACTGCTTTTTAGACATCAGTTGTTAGCATTCCGTACTCTGAATGAATCTGTACATTAAATATTTTTTGGAAAATCTTATTGAAATAGACATTTTATCGATACAGAGGGCGAATCTATAGTTTTTAGAATTTTATATTCACACTAGCGACTTAACCTCGCTTCACTTCGGGTTCATCTCTAGAAAAAACAATTCTATCCCACGGAAACCATACATTTTTCCGGGATGATATATAGCCTAAAACCTTCCTCGGTAAATGGACTATCCAAAACAAAAAGAATTTTTCAATTACATCCAGTAGTTCCTGAGATTAGCGCGTTCAACCAAACAAACAAACAAACTTATTATTATTATTAGTATACATAAACGGGTGGGATTTCTCCCAATTCTTAATAATAATTTCCAGAAAGTTGTATGTAGTAGTAAGAAGTAGAGGAATTTAGTAGATTTACAAAAAAAAAAAAAAAACTCAGAAAATATAAAGAGTAGATATCTATACTAATATAATAAAGAGGAAAGATTTGATTGTTTGTTTGTTTGTTTACACCGAATTAGCTCCGAAACTACTGAACCGTTTAAGATGAAATTTGGTAAGAAGATAGTTTGAGACCCTGGGAAGGATATAGGATAGTTTTTTTCCCGGAAATCATCCCTTAAGGGGGTGAAAATGGGCATGAAAGTTTGTATGGGGAATCAACCTAGTGTTTAATAAAAATTCGTTGAAATTCAACCCCGAAAGGGGTAAGAAAGGGGTTGGGAGGTGAATGAACATCCATTATTTTTTAAGTAACAGTGGCCAAAATTAGAAATAATCTTTCTAACTCAAAGTTTTTAACAGTACATCCTGTGGGAAAAATAGTGGATGATGTATGAAAGAAATTAAACGAGCAAAACTGTAGGAAATCGTTAGTTATAAATCCACTATAAATGAAAACCTACTTTACTATACCATGGACTTTTAAAAACATGTATTTCACAACTTTAATCTTGAACTCAACATTTTCATTTCAAATCTTGGAATGAAAGGTTTTAAACGTTTGCAGAGTTTATGAAATAAAATATTCAATTAAAATAAATTATTCTAAAAAGATCTTGGCGAAGGCTCGTTATGGCTGGTGCTAGTGACACATCATTACTGCGAATTTGAGTGAGAGCAAGACTCTTAGAGCCTCTTGACTTACCAATATAACAACATTTAATGTACATTATTATTTTTGTATTCATTCTAACCTATACATTTGTTTACAACAAACTACTTACTCTGGCTTCGCTCGGTTTCGTCCTTAGGTTGCTTCCCAAAACAAATCTTTTTTTTTCGTGGAACTCTATTTTTTTCTAAAATAAAAGTAGCCTAAGTTACTCCTTATTACATCAGCTATCTGCCAGTGAAAGTCCCGTCAAAATCGGTCCAGCCGTTTCGGAGATTAACCGGAAGAAACAGACAGACAGACAAAAATTGTAAAAAAATGTTGTTTTGGTTTATGTACCGTGTATACATCCATATGCATTTAGTAAAAAGCGGTTATTTTAATATTACAAACAGACACTCCAATTTTATTTATCTGTATAGATATCTATACTAATGTTATAAAGAGGTAAAGTTTGTGAGTTTGTGATATTGTAGGGGGTAATCTCTGGATTTACTGAATTTGGTAATAAGATAGTTTTGAGATGCTGGGAAGGACTTACAATAATTTTATCCCGGAAATCTTCCCTTAAGAGGGTGAAAATGGAGATGAAAGTTAAAGTTTGTATGGGGAATCAATCTAGGGACAAACCCGAGAGAAGCGAGAGTGAGTCGCTAGTTATATAAAAAATGTTTTGAAATAAAAGAATCGTTTGTAGCCCTCTGGAGCCCTATGCGACCGCATTGGTTGCATTGGCATAGCTATGCCACTGTTTGTTGCTCTTTCACACATAATCTAGTGAACGGATTTTGATAAAACTTTACAATAATATAGCTTATATATCAGAATAACACATAAGCTATGATTTCTAAAGATATAGTATACATATTTAAAATACGCGTGTGAAGCCACCGGAGAACGTTAGTAAAAAACAGTCCAAATAGAACCCCTGGAAGCCCTTTAATATCAGTTAATATCTACAAAATTGTTTCAACAAAGTGCCAAATGCGAAATGAAAATTCTTACGAACCCTTCAGTACGTTACTAATAGCTCTTTTAAGGGTTAATACTACCCTTGTTTCGAAACGAACTATTTCTTCATTAGAAAAGGGTACATTTGTTTTTAACTCGTAAGATATAATTGAGAACAACTCAGACTATGAAAAATATATATAGAGCGTTATAGAACTAAGCTTGAAGCCAAACAAGTATGTTTTAAATCTTTTTTTTTTATGAGATTCAGTGACAAACGAGCAGACAGACCACCTGATGGAAAGCAGTACCTGTCGCCCATAACACCTACGGTTCATGCACTTAGGTTTTAAGTAACAAAAATGCAGAACCACAGGTGCGTTGTCACTGTGAGGACTAAGATGATATGTCTCTTGCCTGTAATTGCGCTGGCTACCTTATCCTTCAAACCGGAACACAACAATGCAATCATTGTTGCTTGGCGGCAGATAGATAAGGGGGTGGTACCCATCCAGTCGGACTCCTCAGGCTTGACAGAGTCCTACCACCGGTGTTTTAAAATAATATACAAACGACAATCTAATATATTTAAACGAGCAATTATTGTCTATTTATTTATACCGGCGATCTCGGAAACGTTTTTAACGATTTCGCTGAAATTTGGTATGTGGAGGTTTTCGGGGGCGAAAAATCGATCTAGATTAGTCTAATGTCTGGGAAAACGTGTATTTTCGAGTTTTCATGCAATTTTCTTTCGCATTATTCCATGCAGAATATGGTCGATAATTTCCTACGATCAGACGTAAGCAACGTCAAGCGACCAAGGTGCAAGATCAACAATCACAGGTGTCCGAGTTCGAATCTCGATCAGGTATTTATTCAAGTTTTTAGTTTTTTTTTTAATCTAAAAAATACGATATAACAAAAAAGAACTCCGAGCGAAGCTCGGTTGCCCAGGTATTTTGTATAATGAGTGATAAGTAAATAAATGTTATTTATTTAAATTAAATTTTGTGTAGTGAAATCAGTTAAGTACTTTTTCGTATTATATAGGTACAGGTAGCGGACCCTTTTTGGCAAACTTTATCACTAATAAGAGCCTATGTGTTAGCCTAGGCCTAGTATAAGTACTTCTGGAATTGAATTGGTTGGAGCAACCCCATGGTTGTTATGGTCTGCTTCGACAGACCTGCCGTCGGGGCGTTGTGGTTGAGTGCGTAACCGACCCTGCGACACCCCATTAAGACGCAGGAGGTTCCGTTGGGTTTTAGTGGAAAGTACTAGCTTTTCTAGCCAGTAAGTCTTACATAACCACCTGTATGTATACAAGTATGCGTAAATGCATTTCTCAACATTAAAAACAACCGGCCAAGTGCGAGTCAGACTCGCGCACGAAGGGTTCCGTTCTATTATATATAAAACGGCAAAAAAATCATGTCTGTTGAATGAGAGCCTCTCTTATATATGTGTTTTATTTTAATTTATTTATTCATTTTTAAAGTGAATATATAATTAAATATTCTGTGAATATTTCAAGCGTCTACCTGTTGCCGTTATCAATATCGAGCAAAAATGGGTAAAAAAATCACGTTTGCTGTATGGGAGTTCCCTTAAATATTTATTTTATTTTATTTTTTAGTATTTGTTGTTATAGTGGCAATAGAAATACATCATCTGTGAAAATTTCAACTGTCTAACTATCACGGTTCATTAGATATAGCCTGGTGACAGACGGGTAGACGGACAGACAGACAGACGGACAGAGAAGTCTTAGTAATAGGATCCCGTTTTACCCTTTGGGTACGGAACTCTAAAAAAAGAAGGTCATTGTCTATCAGTATACTGAATTTCATCCAAATAGATCCAGCCGTTACAACATGAAGGAATAAAGATACAAGTATACAAGTTTATGTAATTTAATAGGCCCATTATTGTCATTCTCCCCACAAAAATCCCACCAAATAAATCTCCCAGTCACAAACAGATAAAATAATTTATTAGCAACATTTCGCGGATGAACGAATTGTGCTCACGATTTATGATCTCGCTTCGAATGAAAATATTTCGGATATTCCGGGATTGTACGTATTTATTCACTAGGAAATGGATTCCGGGATTTCTGGGAACGTGAAATCTCGGGATTTAAATGGGATTGAATTTATGTATTGGAAATACTCGATAAGGACTATTAAGGACTAATAACTTACACTCGTTTCGCTTGAATACCTGTAGGTGCCTTTTGCGACTTGGTAGTAATAAAGATTTTTCTTTATATATATTAAATATAAATAAATATATATGTTGGTACATTAACACACAGCACCATCTAGTTCCTTGGTACGAGGCTTGTGTTATGGATACCGGATAGTTGATACACTACACATATATAACTTTAAATACATACATATTATAAATATAAACACCTTTGACTGGAGAATTCATGAATTCCCCCAGCGGGACTCGAACCCGCGACCGCTGGCACAGCAAGTAGGGTCACTACAAACTGAGCCAAACGTATCGTTTATTATATATTTAAAATAACTGTCTCGGTGGTATAGTGATTAGCATGTGCGACCGCAGATCCGGAGGTGCTGGGTTTTGTTCCCGGGTCGGACCAAAGTTCAGTTATTGAGTTTTTCTGTCAACTTTCTCAGTAACAGCCCGGAGTTGGGTAGTTGATATGTATAAAAGTAAGTGTATGGATATAAGTCCATTTTTCTTGCCCTCAGAAGGACTGAGGGAAAACAATAGGAAATTTGGGAGCGCAATTCGTTAATGCTGTCAGACCCTCTCCTAATGTGTTGATAAAGATTTGTACACACGGTGTTGTTTACTTAAATAATTTTTAGCTAGCGACTCACCCTCGCTTCACTCGGATAGGTCCCTAGCTGCCCTTTGTGTACTATCGTTTGAGTTTTTTTTTATGCGATTTAGTGACAAACGAGCAGACAGACCACCTGATGGAAAGCAGTACCTGTCGCCCATAACACCTACGGTTCATGCACTTAGGTTTTAAGTAACAAAAATGCAGAGCCACAGGTGAGTTGTCACTGTGAGGACTAAGATGATATGCCTCTTGCCTGTAATTGCGCTGGTTACCTTATCCTTCAAACCGGAACACAACAGTGCAATCATTGTTGCTTGGCGGCAGAAATAGATAAGGGGGTGGTACCCATCCAGTCGGACTCCTCAGGCTTGACAGAGTCCTACCACCGTTATAATTTAGTTGCATGTATAAAACATAGATGGCGTTACATGTATTCTACATCAAACGTTCGTTATATTCAAAACTGTAAGATAGCCACGTTTTTGTTTAATACCAGCAGCTCACCCTCCCTATACATACTTTTATCCCCATTTTCATCTCCTTAAGGGATGATTTCCGAGATAAAAACTATCCTATGTCCTTCTCAGGGTCTCAAACTATCTTTTTACCAAATTTCATCTAAAATTCAGTAGTTTCGGAGCTTATTTGATATAAACAAATAAAATAATCTTTCCTCTTTATAATATTAATATAGATATATGTTCAAAAATCAAGAGCAGTTTTATTTTATTGAGACAATGACAATAAGTAAAAGCAAGTGAATATACAGCGCCACCTCCCGACATTTTTTTATTTTAGAATTTTTTGACTGTCTGTCTGTCTTTGATCACATTACGAAAAAACCACTGGTCAGATTTTGATGAAATTTAGTATGATGATAGCTGGTTATCCGGGTCAACATATAGGATACTTTTTACTGCAGGAAAAATATCTTATCTCTGATAAATCTATATTAACCGTTAGAACGCGCGAATGAGTCACTAGTGTAAAACAAATTCTCTTCAAACCAAATATAACATACCATCAGTATGAACACCCCTTTACTCTATTAATTAGGGGTGACGCGTCGTTTGGTCGTGAAATAAAGTGACTTTAGTATTTGTAGGTAATTTATTATAATATGCTTTTTGTATTATGAGCTCTCTGGTGTGGAGGAGTTAATAGGTTCGATTCCCGTTTAGTGGAAATTTAATTAGATTTTTTACACCCTTATACTATTTTTGTGTTACTGTTCGTCCAGTAGTCGAGATTCGACCAGAATAGTTGAAAATCTATACATATAATAAAATTCTAACTGAGTCGAATCTATACCTTAAATATTTTTTGGAAAATCTTATTGAAATAGACTTTATTATCGATACAGAGACCGAATCTATAGTTTTTAGAATTTTTGTCTGTCCGTCTGTCTGTTACCGCATCACAGAAAAACCACTGGAGGGATTTTGATGATGATAGCTGGTTATCCGGGTCAACAAATAGGATCACAACACAACCCAGAATCAGAATTTCTTGAAACGTGGTATTAATGCTCTTCAATACAATTAAATAAATACATGTTTTAGCGTTTTTCGAAATTCATCCCATAAGGAGATAGAATAAGGGATGAACATTTGTATGAAACCTACCTTTTTAATGTTTTTTTGTTGTAGTTTTAGCGCGAGCGAAGCCGTGGGTTTTGCTAGTGTTATATAAGAATAAATTGGTGGTTTATACAAACCAACAGACAATGCCAACTGCCATAGTTAGTCTTGAAGAGTGCCTCGACTCAGGTCAAGAGTCAACGTTAAATTTTAATTTCTCGAAAGCATTCCCTAGTTACTGCTCGCTAACGGCTCGAGTCCCTCGACGGTTAGACTGAAGAAATATGAATAACGTATTTGTTTTCATACTGGCTTTTATATTGCGTTCCGTTTTTCCGACCTCAAAAATGTGACTTGAAAAATGTGACTCTTGACAGAGTTCTATCACCGGTGTTTTAAAATAATATACAAACGACAATCTAATATATTTAAACGAGCAATTTTTGTCTATTTATTTATACCGGCGATCTCGGAAACGTTTTTAACGATTTCGCTGAAATTTGGTATGTCGAGGTTTTCGGGGGCGAAAATCGATCTAGATTAGTCTAATGTCTGGGAAAACGTGTATTTTCGAGTTCTCATGCAATTTTCTTTCGCATTATTCCAAGCAGAATATGGTCGATAATTTCCTACTATCAGACATAAGCATCGTGGTCAAGCGACCAAGGTGTAAGATCAACAATCACAGGTATCCGAGTTTGAATCTCGATCAAGTATTTATTCAAGTTTTTAGTTTTTTTTTTAATCTAAAAGATACGATATAACAAAAAACGAACTCCGAGCGAAGCTCGGTTGCCCAGGTGCTTTGTATAATGAGTGATAAGTAAATAAATGTTATTTTTTTAAATTAAATTTTGTGTAGTGAAATCAGTTCAGTACTTTTTGCGTATTATATAGGTACAGGTAGCGCACCGTTTTTGGCAAACTTTATCACTAATAAGAGCCTATGTGTTAGCCTAGGTCATAGTATAGGTACTTCTCGGATTGAATTGGTTGGAGCAACCCCATGGTTGTTGTGGTCTGCTTCGGCAACCCTACCGCCAGGGCGTCGTGGTTGAGTGCGTAACCGACCCTGCGACACCCCATTAAGACGCAAGAGGTTCCGTTGGGTTTTAGTGGAAAGTACTAGCTTTTCTAGCCAGTAAGTCTACATAACCACCTGTATATATACAAGTATGCGTAAATGCATTTCCCAACATTAAAAACAACCGGCCAAGTGCGAGTCAGACTCGCGCACGAAGGGTTCCGTACTATTATCTATAAAAACGGCAAAAAAATCATGTCTTGAATGAGAGCCTCACTTAAATATGTGTTTTATTTTAATTTATTTATTCATTTTTAAAGTGAATATATAACTAAATATTCTGTGAATATTTCAAGCGTCTACCTGTTGGCGTTATCAATGTCGAGCAAAAATGGGTAAAAAAATCACGTCTGTTGTATGGGAGCCCCCTTAAATATTTATTTTATTCTGTTTTTTAGTATTTGTTGTTATAGCGGCAACAGAAATACATCATCTGTGAAAATTTCAACTGTCTAACTACAGTTACACGGTTCATTAGATATAGCCTGGTGACAGGCGGATAGACAGACAGACAGACAGACGGACAGTGAAGTCTTAGTAACAGGGTCCGGTTTTTCCCTTTAGGTACGGAACTCTAAAAAAACAAGGTCATTGTCTATCTGTATACTGAATTTCATCCAAATAGATCCAGCCGTTACAACATGAAGGAATAAAGATACAAGTATACAAGTTTATGTAATTTAATAGGCCCATTAGTGTCATTCTCCCCACAAAAATCCCACCAAATAAATTTCTCAGTCACAAACAGATAAAATAATTTATTAGCAACATTTCGCGGATGAACGAATTGTGCTCACGATTTATGATCTCGCTTCGAACGAAAATATTTCGGATATTCCGGGATTGTACATATTTATTGACTAGGAAATGGATTCCGGGATTTCTGGGAACGTGAAATCTGGGGATTTAAATGGGATTGAATTTATGTATTGGAAATACTCGATAAGGACTATTAAGGACTAATAACTTACACTCGTTTCGTTTGAATACCTGTAGGTGCCTTTTGCGACTTGGTAGTAATAAAGATTTTTCTTTATATATATTAAATATAAATAAATATATACATATGTTGGTACATTAACACACAGCACCATCTAGTTCCATGGTAAGCTACGAGGCTTGTGTTATGGATAGCAGATAGTTGGTACACTACACATATATAACTTTAAATACATACATATTATAAATATAAACACTCATGACTGGAGTACAAACATTCGTGCTCATCACACAAATGAATGCCCCCAGCGGGACTTGAACCCGCGACCGCTGGCACAGCAAGTAGGGTCACTACAAACTGAGCCAAACGTGTCGTTTATTATATGTTTAAAATAACTGTCTCGGTGGTATAGTGATTAGCATGTGCGACCGCAGATCCGGAGGTGCTGGGTTTTATTCCCGGGTCGGACCAAAGTTCAGTTATTGAGTTTTTCTGTCAACTTTCTCAGTAACAGCCCGGAGTTGGGTAGTTGCTATGTATAAAAGTAAGTGTATGAAAAGTCCATTTTTCTTGCCCTCAGAAGGACTGAGGGAAAACAATAGGAAATTTAGGAACGCAATTCGTTAATGCTGTCAGACCCTCTCCTAATGTGTTGATAAAGATTTGTACACACGGTGTTGTTTACTTAAATAATATTTAGCTAGCGACTCACCCTCGCTTCACTCGGATAGGTCCCTAGCTGCCCTTTGTGTACTATCGTTTGAGTTAATTTAGTTGCATGTATAAAACATAGATGGCGTTACATGTATTCTACATCAAACGTTCGTTATATTCAAAACTGTAAGATAGCCACGTTTTTGTTTCATACTAGCGGCTCACCCTCCCTATACATACTTTTATCCCCATTTTCATCTCCTTAAGGGATGATTTCCGAGATAAAAACTATCCTATGTCCTTCTCAGGGTCTCAAACTATCTTTTTACCAAATTTCATCTAAAATTCAGTAGTTTCAGAGCTTATTTGATATAAACAAATAAAATAATCTTTTCTCTTTATAATATTAATATAGATATATGTTCAAAAATCGAGTGCAGTTTTATTTTATAGAGACAATGACAATAAGTAAAAGCAAGTGAATACACAGCGTCACCTCCCGACATTTTTTATATTTTAGAATTTTTGACTGTCTGTCTGTCTTTGATCACATTACGAGAAAACCATTGGACAGATTATAATGTAATTTAGTATGATGATAGCTGGTTATCCGGGTCAACATATAGGATACTTTTTACTGCAGGAAAAATATCTTATCTCTGAGAAATCTCTAATAACCGTTAAAACGCGCGAATGAGTCACTAGTGTAAAACAAATTCTCTTCAAACCAAATATAACGTACCATCAGTATGAACACACCTTTACTCTATTAATTAGGGGTGACGCGTCGTTTGGTCGTGAAATAAAGTGACTTTAGTATTTGTAGGTAATTTATTATAATATGCTTTTTGTATTATGAGCTCTCTGGTGTGGAGGAGTTAATAGTTTCGATTCCCGTTTAGTGGAAATTTATTTAGATTTTTTACACCCTTATACTATTTTTGTATTACTGTTCGTCCAGTAGTCGAGATTTGACCAGAATAGTTGAAAAACTATGTATATATATAATAAAATTGTAACTGAGTCGAATCTGTACCTTAAATATTTTTTGGAAAATCTTATTGAAATAGACTTTATTATCGATACAGAGGCCGAATCTATAGTTTTTAGAATTTTTGTCTGTCTGTCTGTTACCGCATCACAGAAAAACCACTGGAGGGAATTTGATGAAATTTCGTATGATGATAGCTGGATATCCGGGTCAACATATAGGATACTTTTTACCGCGGGAGATTATCTCATTTCCACAGGAACACACGTTATAACACAACCCAAAAAATATTTATGATCAGAATTTCTTGAAACTTGGTATTAATGCTCTTCAATACAATTAAATAAATACATGTTTTAGCGTTTTTCGAAATTTACCCCATAAGGAGATAAAATAAGGGATGAACATTTGTATGAAACCTACCTTTTTAATGTTTTTTTGTTGTAGTTTTAGCGCGAGCGAAGCCGCGGGTTTTGCTAGTGTTATATAAGAATAAATTGGTGGTTTATACAAACCAACAGACAATGCCAACTGCTATAGTTAGTCTTCAAGAGTGCCTCGACTCAGGTCAAGTGCCAACGTTAAATTTTAATTTCTCGAAAGCATTCCCTAGTTACTGCTCGCTAACGGCTCGAGTCCCTCGACGGTTAGACTGAAGAAATATGAATAACGTATTTGTTTTCATACTGGCTTTTATATTGCGTTCCGTTTTTCCGACCTCAAAAATGTGGTAGTCAATTCGGTTATTATATTTTTTAATTAAGGGTTGTACTAAGGGTACTTCAAGGTTTAAAAAAGAATTTTTAAAGTACTTTTAAAAGTGATTTTGCTGTTGGTAGATCTATTGGTAAAAAAAAATATGTCCAAACATTATTTTATGTATTTCCAGGCGGTCTCATCAAGAAAAAAAAATCATTCAAATTGATGTCAATAGATGGCGTTATAGCATCGATCAAAAAAGTACTAGATATACAATCCCATGAAAAAGTTCCCTGAAAACTGTCACCAATTGTTGTTTAGGTAATTGTTCCAGTTGAGATAAATATACAACAATGCAAATTAAACCTTACATGCAAGGTTTAAAGTTGTTTTAACAAAAAAAAAATATATTAAAAGCGCACTCAAAAATGTTCAAACGAGCGCTCATTCGGTGAGGACATTTTTTGTCGCTAATCGCAATGGTCAGTTTTTTCCAATTTAAATTGAAGTTCATGATTTTTGACATATATATATATATATATATATATATATATATATATATATATATATATATATATATATATATATATATTGAATAGTCTACACCACTCGGCGGTAATGTAGCTTGCTATTAGTGTAAAGCTCCGCTCGAGTTCGTCCCTAGATACGTTTTAATGTTTATTATACATTTCTCAGAGATGAAATATTTTCTCACAGTGAAAAGTATCCTATATATCGACCGGAGAACCAGCTATCATCATACAAAATTTCATAAAAATCTGTCCAGTGGTTTTGTCGTGATGCGTTTCCAGACAGACAGACAAACAGACAAAAATTTAAAAAAGTGTAGATTCGGCCTCTATATCGATAATAATCACTATTTCAATAAGATTTTCCAAAAAATATTTAATGTACAGATTCGAATCAGTTAGAATATTATAATATTATGTATAGATACAACGTCATCTGTGATTGTTGATGTACTCTTGCTGTCAGACCGCAGAAGTTTAGTCTCGATCTCGACCCTTTGTCTTTGTGGACTTCCGATAAACTAAGTTTCTACTTTGAACTTCCTAACTAGAAATTTCTGCTGACAAATGATTTAAATAAAAGTGTCTAAAAAGTAAAAAGAGTAAACTAGCGACTCACCCTCGCTGCGCTCGAGTTCACCCCTAGTAATAAAAAAATGGGGGGTGGGGGTAGGAGGGAGAAAAATATTTTACTATCTATCCTCATACCTACTAAATATACAAAAAAAAACATTGAAATCGGTTGAGCCGTTTCGGAGGGATGCGATCATACGGATCCATACGGTAGTTATAAGAAAAACAATTTTTTAAATTTTTGTCTGTCCGTCTATTTGTTTCGGCTAATCTCTGAAGCGGCTGGATCGATTTTGACGGGACTTTCACTGGCAGATAGCTGATGTTATAAGAAGTAACTTAGGCTACTTTTTTTTTTTAAGAATTAGAGGAGGAACCGCTCTTAAAAATTAAATTATACCTAGGGGTGTACCCGAGCGAAGCGAAGGTAATTCGCTAGTTTATTTATCATAAAATTGTAACGAAGCCGAATCTGTACATTAAATATTTTTGGAAAATCTTATTGAAATAGACATTATTATTGATACAGAGACCGAATCTTTAGTTTTTAGAATTTTTGTCTGTCTGTCTGTCTGTTATCGCATTACGGAAAAACTACTGAAGGGATTTTGATGAAATTTGGTGTTATGATAGCTGGTTATCCGGGTCAACATAAGGGATACTTTTTACTGCGGGAAAATATTTCATCTCTGAGAAATTGATACTAAACGTTAAAATGTAAGTAGGGACGAACCCTGGAGCGAGAGTGAGTCGCTAGTTAGTAATAAAATTCATTACGAAGCAAGCAAAGTAAGAGCTTTTCGCAAGTTTGATTGTACGCATGTATTCATCTGCAATGCGTTTCAAAAACCACACTATTTCAAATGGAATTTTGCAGCAGAAAGCTGTAGGCTGTATGTACTGAAAACATTGCCTTATTTACGCCTCGGTTTAAAAAAAAGTTAAATTATTTATACATGTTGAATGCTTTTGATAAGGATTCTGGTTGCATTGTAGGTCACAGGTTTGATGCTTACGAGTGGTAAACTAATTTTTGACCTCGGTTCCGCTCGTATAAAAGGTAACTCGACAGTAATTTAACTATATAAGATATTAAAATTGAGCTTCAAGAGAGTAATTTTTTAGGGTTCCTTAGACAAAAGGTAAAAAAAGGTCTCTATGTCAAAGCCTTACTTGAAAACTATAGAAGCTTTAATACTGTCATATGCGAATCATTTTGAACATGATCACACGTGTCCTACGAGGAAGACGGACATCGAAAAAACCAGCTTATTTAAGAGAATCTAACTAGTTTTCAAAAGACTTGTGAAATCTGCTCCGCACTTGGCAAGCGTGGTGGACTATAACTTGACCCCTGAGATTGGAAGAAGTTCCACCCCTATTAATGGAATGTTACAAAGGCTGAATTTTATAAAGGACTAGCGACTTACTTACTGACTAGTGACTACTTGCTTCGCTCGGTTGCGTCTCTAAAAACGCGGATTTTGTTCACAATTTTATTTAATTTCTAAAATAAAAGTAGCCTGAGTTACTCCTTATAACATTGTTTAACTGCCAGTGAAAGTCCCGTAAAAATCGATCGAGCCATTTCAGAGATTAACCGGAACACAGACAGACAGATAAAATTTTAAAAAATAATGTTTTTCTTATAAGTACCGTATAAATTTTTTATTTTTTTTTTTCTCTCTATGGCTTAGAGTTGCGTTAACAGACGCAATACATTCTGCCAGTGTCACGTTTTGTGAGGAAGACACGAATGAGATTGAGCGGTAATTTTGAAATTTAGTTTATAAATGAATGATCGGTCTACAGACCGTATAAAATTTGACATGCATTTAGTATAAAGCTGTTATTTTAACATTACACACAGACACTTCAATTCTATTTATCTATCGATAAAACGAGCGGTGTCGCGAGTTAAAACTAGCTTACAACATCCATAAGAACGCAAAAATGTTAGTCCCCTGTAGCAGTTAAGTGACTTTTCCGCTCTAAAACCACGCTTTATGAGACTTCGCATAGAAACGGCTAGCGCCAACTAATTGTGAGATTTGTACAAGAAATTACTGCAAAGTACTTTGGTAATTATACTAGGTGCATACCAGTCATAGCCTGCGAGTTTACGTGTATATTTCCTCTACAGATAAATAAAATTGAAGTGTCTGTGTGTAATGTCAAAACAACAGCTTTATACTGAATGCATATGGAATTATGTACGGTACTTTTAAGAAAAACACTTTTTTTTTTAATTTTGTCTGTCTGTCTGTTTGTTCCGGCTAATATCTGAAATGGCTGTACCAATTTTAATGGGACTTTCACTGGCAGATAGCTGATATTATAAGGAGTAACTTAGGCTACTTTTATTTTGGAAAAAGAATTAAGGTTTCGCTCAAAAACATTAAAACGTTAGGGACGCACCCGAGCGAAGCGAGGGTAGTTCGCAAGTAATATTATATAGAGGTAGCGCAACCTGTTGAAAAATTTTATAACTAACAGTAGCCTATGAGCTACTCCAGGTCACAGTCTATCTGTGTACTAAAAATCTTCCGAATCTGCCCAGCCGTTTCAGCTCGAAGGTGTGACAAACAAACATACACACACTCATAACTATGCAAGCTAAGCCGCAGTAAACGCTAGTACTATATATGACCTGTTATGTAAATATGAAAAATTTAATTATAAATATTCAATTCAAACGTGTTTCAGCGGGAACGCTTCGAGTACGAAAGGTCTTTAGAAGGCCAGGGAATGAATAAATTCGATACAAGCTCTTAGCTGTGACTTTACACGAGTAAAAAATTGCTTTAAAATATTTTTTCTATCTATATTATCTTCGATACAGATAAATAAAATTGGAGTGTCTGTTTGTAATATTAAAATAACCACTTTTTACTAAATGCATATGGATGTATATACGGTACATATACCAAAACAACATTTTTTACAACTTTTGTCTGTTTGTCTGTCTGTCTGACTGTCTGTCTGTCTGTTTGTTCAGGCTAATCTCCGAAACGGCTGGACCGATTTTGACGGGACTTTCACTGGCAGATAGCTGATGTTATAAGGAGTAACTTAGGCTACTATTATTTTAGAAAAAAAATAGGGTCCCACGAAAAAAAAAAAACCAAATTAATTAATTAATTTTGTTTTGGAACGCAACCTACGTACGAACCCGAGCGAAGCAAGGGTAAGTCGCTAGTATATAATAAAATTCTAAATCGAATCTGTACATTAAAAGTACTAATGATCTTATTTACTTCAATTTTAATAAATTTCTTATGACTTGTAAAGTATCGAAAAATATCTTAAAAATTGCAAAAATATTAAATCTGATTTACCGGTGGTAGGACTCTGTCAAGCCTGAGGAGTCCGACTGGATGGGTACCACCCCCTTATCTATTTCTGCCGCCAAGCAACAATGATTGCATTGTTGTGTTCCGGTTTGAAGGATAAGGTAGCCAGCGCAATTACAGGCAAGAGGCATATCATCTTAGTCCTCACAGTGACAACGCACCTGTGGTTCTGCATTTTTGTTGCTTAAAACCTAAGTGCATGAACCGTAGGTGTTATGGGCGACAGGTACTGCTTTCCATCAGGTGGTCTGTCTGCTCGTTTGTCACTGAATCGCATAAAAAAAAAATCAGTTTAAACAAACAGAAAATATATGTAGAGTTATATCAATATGAAAAGATACAAAAAACTTAGTTTGGCTCAGTTTGTAGTGACTACTTGCTGTGCCAGCGGTCGCGGGTTCGAGTCCCGCTGGGGGCATTCGTTTGTGTGATGAGCACGAATGTTTGTACTCCAGTCATATGTGTTTATATTTATAACATGTATGTATTTGTAATATGATGTAATATAATGATGCTATGTATTAATGTATCAACATAATATTCAAAATTAAATTAAATAATCAGTCAAACAAACATACAAAAAAGTATTTTTTATCATTAGTTAAGATATTTTAAGCCTGCCCGTTTCATACAATGTTTGGTTTTATAATAATTCTTTTTGAAATATTTTTAAAAGGAAAATGTGTTTCATTCCGAGACCTCGATGTTTTTAAAAAATATATATTATTTAAATTTAACATTCCCATATTTCAATGTACTCTGCCTACCAGATTATCGAAAGCTCTATTTTGAATAGAGCTACTCTGGACGTTGGGTCTAGTGCAATTAAGTTTACTTGACCATCTATACTAATATTATAAAGAGGAAAGGTTTTTTTGTTTGTTTGTATGTACCAAATAAGCTTCGCAACTACTGGACCGATTTAGATTAAATTATTAGAAGATATTTTGAGACCCTGGAAAGGATATAGGATAGTTTTTATCACAGAAATCATGCCTTAAGGGGGTAAAAATGGGGATGAAAGCTTGTATGGGGAATCAACTCAGCCACGAACCCGAGCGAAGCGAAGGTCAACCAGGCAGGTTACTCCTGATATTCATATTCCTCTTTTTGTACACGAAACCGTGAAATCAATCATTTTAATTGATAGCGGTGGACGGGGAGGAAGAGAATGACACTTTATAAAATAATGATTAGCCCTAATTTTATGATAGTGTGATAGCAAGGCAATGTCGAAGGGGTCGATTTAGTGATGTGTGTGTGTCGATAACTATGGGTTTTAGACTGGCTTTTATAACGGGTGAGTCCAACATAATCACCTGTATGTATGCAGGTGATATGCCTAAATGCATTTGCCAAAAAAAAACGGGGTTGTAACCTTACCGACTTCCGTGACAGAAAAACCTAGTTACTATCGTTGACCCGACGCGGGACTCGAACTTAGGACCTCTCGAACTTCAGGCGTACATGCTAGCCACTATACCAAAAAGACGGTAAATAGAAGTTAATAAAGGGGAGATGAAAACTATTTAAAATACGGAAATAATCCTTTCGACAATATACATAAAGCGTATTAACAGGAGCCAGAAGCTGTAATCTCTGAGAACGGTACAAGGCAAAGTGCCAAAACAAGTAAGCATTCAAAGGCATTTAGCGAGAGGGTCCTGTTATCTTGTATCATATAAAAGTATCTTACCACATAATAAAATGTTGGTAATTTCTTTTGTTTCTTTAAATGTTTCCTTATAAATGTTTATTTAATTATATGTTTTTGTGTATGTGTGTACGTGTAGGTTACTCCTTTTTGTGGAAACGGCTGGATTTGGATGTAATTTATGATTGTTTGTTTGTTTGTTCGTTTATTCATTTATTTATTTATAACTAGCGACTTACCCTCGCTTCTCTCGGGTGTGACCCTAGTTACGTTTAAATTTTAATAATCAAAACCCTAATTCTTTTTCTAATATAAAAGTAGCCTAAGTTACTCCTTATAAAATCAGCTATCTGTCAGTGAAAATCCTGTTAAAATTGGTCCAGTCATTTCGGAGATTAGCCGGAACAAACCGACAGACAGACAAAAATTTTCAAAATGGTGTTTTTTTGTAAGTACCTACCGTATATAATTCCATATGCATTTAGTATAAAGCTGTTATTTTGACATTACAAACAGACACTTCAATTTTATTTATCTGTATAGATTATGTTTTCCACCGACTTTCAAAAAAAAGGAGAACGTATATATATATTTTTTATGTTTGTTCGCGGATTTTTTTGTCGTTTATGAACCGATTTTAATAATTCTTTTTTTGTTGGAGATATCACAAGAGTGGTCCCATGATAAGGAAACCAGGATCTGATGATGGAATCCCAGAGAAATCGAGGGGAACTTTTGAAAATTGTAGCGGCGACTAGTGCGTTTGTTACCATTTTCATTAGGTATTTTAAAGCACTACTATTTAATGAAGGTCAGGAGTCGATCTGATGATGGACCCGAAAGACAGTCGAGGGAACTCCTCAACGATTTACAGCAATTACCTGGTGTTTGGGCTTGGTTAATTTGTATTGATGATACGTCTACACTAAAAATGAAAAAACAAAAAATTTAAAAAAATAAATAAAAACCGACTTCCAGGCACTGAAAAAAAATAAAAAAAAATAAACGGGGGTTTTCATTTAGAATAGATACTTAATCAGATTTTTCGAAGTCGGTGCCAGCCAATATAAATCAAAGCACACCGACTTCGTAAATATCTGATTAAGTATCTATTCTAAATGAAAACCCCCGTTCAGTTATTTTTTACTTTTCAGTGCCTGGAAGTCGGTTTTTTTTTAAGTTTTTGAATAAGCTCTCAGTTGCCGAAGAGGTTATACGAATATTTACTTATCTGTATAGATAATAATAAATACAGTAAACAAAGTATCTAAAAAATCTTTTGGTTAGGAAATATGGAAGACTATACAGGGTTACTATACAGGCAATTTAGCTCACAGATTGATAACCTTTTTCTATTTTTTAACATCACCTGTATATATACAGGTGGTTATGTGGAACGCACCGGCTAGAAAAACCAGTGCTTTCCACTAATTTGAACTACCTTCCCCGTCTTGATGGGTCGTCGCAAGTTCACTTACACACTCAAACACGTCTCCCTGACGGCTGCCTGCCCACGCAGACCACATCAATTAAGGGGTTGCTCCCACAGTCCACTCTGCTGTCAGAGAAGTACCAGGAGCAACCCGAATGGTATAATGCCCACTACGATGCCCTACATGAGATAGGCAATCTCTCAGTGGTGTTTCTGGGCTTCACGCCAGGCTGGATTGCCGGACGCTAATGAGCTTCTCCACCACAACAAGGTGACATCCGGGCATGAGGAAATCGGGGAAGACAGAGAACCTGAAGTAAAACATAGGTGTATATAATTGTATGTATGTATGTATTCAGTCCTTTTCTTTAGCGTCCCACTTCTGTGCACGGGCCTCCTTTCAATACGAAGGGGATCAGGCCATAATCCACCACGCTGACTAAGTACGGATTGGCGGACTTCACATGTCTTTTGAAAACTTGCTAAGTTCTCTCAGACATGCAGGTTTCCTCACGATGTTTTCCTTCATCCTGAGACAAGTGGTGATCATGTTGGAAATGATCCGCACATGAAAATTTCAGAGGTGCGACACCCGGGATTTGAACCCGTTTCACTCGGTTTTCCCAGCGAGCGCGTTACCACTGGGCTACTACTGCCTCTGCTGTGTATATAATTAGTAATAATATTTGCCAAAAGGTGGCCGATTGTGTGTAAAATTATAGATACAAAAGGCCCCTAAGAACGTATCCGAGCGAAACGAGGTTAAGTCACTAGTAAAAAATAATATAAAACGCACCTTTGAATTGAGGTGTAAATGTTTAATTGTCAATATTTATACAAAAATAAACCTTATTTTAATCTTTTTGGAGTTAGAATTGCTTGTTAATGAGTGGTATAAACCCTCGCAGTACTAACTGGTCTTAGGGGAACGTTTCTAAAGCCGGGGCTTATCGATTCTAATGATATTGATTTTTGATAGACATTAAAAAACAATTGATCGGCGTACATACATAAGTACATACATACGTATTTTATATGTTAGTATAGATTTTGTTTTATTTATTTATTTATTTAATTCATAATAACAAAAGGGTGTTAGTCTTAAAAATAAGACTTTAAAGACATACATCTAAACATATATAAAATAAAATTCTGAGTCGAATCTGTACATTAATTCTTTTTTGGAAAATCTTATTGAAAAAGTCATTATTTTCGATGCAGAGGCCAAATCTATAGTTTTTAGATTTTTTGTCTGTCTGTCCGTTTATCTGACTGTCAGTGAACGCATCACGAGAAAACCACTGGGCAGAGTTTAATGAAATTTGGTATGATGATAGCTGGTTATCCGGGTCAACATATAGGATACTTTTTACTGCGGGAAAATAATTAATCTCTAAGAAATCTATACTAAACGTTAAAACGTTTCTAGGGGAAAACCTGAGCGGAGCGAGGGTGAGTTGCTAGTTTTTGCATATTTTCCTCTCTTTTATTACTTAACAAAAACTTATCTGTAGCAAGGATACTCTTATTACAGGACTGACCTAGTTTGGGCTCCTCTTTTCCACTAATGTAAACTAATTTTATATATTTTGATTATAGCTGCCTCGGAGGTCTAGTGGTTAGCATATACGGCCGCAGATCCATATGTCCTGGGTTCGAGTCCCGGGTCAGGCCAAGTTCAGTTATCGGTTTAAAGATTTATTTATTTCTCAAAAGAATAACATTCACTTAATGAGAAGACAAATTACAAGTAGGTAGTTAAATATTATTTACATCGTGAACAACTTTATACAAATACAAAAAAAAATAATAATATATGGTATTATAGGTACACAAACATCAAATATGGGTTCATTAGGTAATAAGATTAATACTTTATACATTTAGTCAAACAATTTCATTTTTTACATAATGTTGTGGGTAGAATGGTATTACAACTAAAATGCTTACTTATTTAATTAGTAAACACAAAGATATAGAGAGCTTGTTACTAGAAGTTATTGACTATTTATGTTAAAGAAATTCTCACTAACAGCCCGGAGTTGGGAAGTTGGCGGTGTTTCACCCCCGTGCCTCGGAGAGCACGTAAAGCCGTCGGTCCTGCGCCTTAACTCTCACCGGTCGTGTCTCGTGTCGTCCCACCGGAGTATAAGAGTGACAGGAATAGAGAGTGCACTTGTGTCTGCGCGTACACTTTTGTGTAGGTCACTGTGACCGAAACAGGACATTATCATACATTGAGAAAGGGCAATACGCTGCCACACTTAGGAGCGGGGCAACTACACATTAAAAAAAGCTCCGCGAGCGAGACCGCGGACAAAAGCTTGTATTGTGTAAGAAAAGATAAGTTATTTCATTGATAGCACGCGTAAAGAGGTCGCAATGACCGACCACAGTACTCCCAGAGCCGGTCTAATTTTTCAAGTTAAATTAGCTCTGCGTGTCTGAATAATTGAACAGCGGCGTGCTTCGGAGCTCGAGGCGGTGGATATGTAGTCTAAGAGACCGTTTTATATATTCTTTATCACACTAAACAATTCAAACAAAAAAAAGTGCGTGTGTACAGAATTTTAGAAGTGAAAATTTATTGGCGATTTATATTTTAAATTAAAAAAATATATATATGTTGGGACATTAGCATAAAGCACCATCTAGTTCCATGGTAAGCTACGAGGTCTGTGTTATGGATACCAGATATACTACACATATATAACTTAATATCATCAATCAGCCTATCGCCGTCCACTGCTCAACGAAGGCCTCCCCCAATGAGCGCCAACCATCCCGGTCCTGGGCAGCCCGCATCCATCCACTGCCAGCCACCTTTCTTAGGTCATCTGTCCATCGTGCTGCAGGGCGTCCTACACTACGCTTGCCTAAACGCGGTCTCCACTCTAACACGTTTCGGCTCCATCGACCATCGGTACGTCTGGAGACATGACCGGCCCACTTCCACTTCAGCGAGCTTATTCTGCGCGCGATGTCGGTTACTTTAGTTCTCTGGCGAATGACTTCATTCCGAATTCTGTCCGCCAGAGAAACTCCAAGCATCGCACGTTCCATTGCTCGCTGAGCGACCTTGAATTTGTGGACCAGCCCTACGGTGAGTGTCCACGTTTCGGCTCCGTATGTCATTACGGGTAAGACGCACTGGTTAAATACCCTGGTATAACTTAATATACATACATATTATAAAT
This sequence comes from Argynnis bischoffii washingtonia, assembly GCA_033884665.1. Classification (NCBI taxonomy): domain Eukaryota; kingdom Metazoa; phylum Arthropoda; class Insecta; order Lepidoptera; family Nymphalidae; genus Argynnis; species Argynnis bischoffii. The sequence continues at coordinate 6,629,420 of CM066636.1, forward strand.
ATAAACACCCAAGACTGGAGTAAAAACATTTGTGGTGATCACACAAGTGAATGCTCCCAGCGGGACTAGAACCCGCGATCGCTGGCACAGCAAGTAGAGTCACTAAAAACTGAGCTGAACGTGTCGTCAAAGATTGATTTTTAAGATTAATAAACTAATAACAAGGTTTAGATGTCAGAGATTGAGGTCAAAAGTGAGATGTGTAAGTATTTAAAGTATTTAGGTATAACTTCTGGAGAATTTACAATTTTTTTCAATTTTTTTGTTCGAAATTTACACTATTATTTGTCGACTTTCTCTATACAGATAACCATATCAATTGAAAATCCCTGTGTGTCACTTTTATTTTTTTCCGTAACCATGAGATATTCTAGCACCATAAAAACTATATTATAACTTTTTCAGGCTTGTTATATCCGTACTATAAGTCACGTTAACCCGTCGTTGTATTGTTCGACGTGAAAAAAGATAAACAAGCACAGTTAATACTTTCTTTTTTTATTTGATATAAGTGATAATTTTATTTATAATAAAGTACTTAATTATATATACCAAATATACTTAATTGTATATACAAAACAAATGTGCACTTGTATTCAGCCCTTTTTTAACGTCCCACTGCTGCGCACGGGCCTCCCTTCAATACGAGGGGAATCAGGCCATAGTCCACCACGCTGGCCAAGTGCGGATTGGCGGACTTCACATGTCTTTTGAAAACTTGCTAGGTTCTCTCACACATGCAGGTTTCCTCACGATGTTTTTCCTTCACCGTAAGGCAAGTGGTAATCAAGTTAGAAATGATTCGCACATGAAAATATCAGAGGTGCGAGACCCGGGATTTGAACCCACTTCACTTGGTTTCCCAAGCGAGCGCGTTACCACTGGGCTACCACTGCCTTTTTTTTTTTTTTTTTTTTTTATCGTATTCTGAATTAGTGCTTGACTACGCTCCACCTGATGGTAAGTGCTAGCGCAGTCGTAGATGGTAAGTCGCACTAATTCAGTAGCCACCTATTCACTCTTGCCTTGAAGACACCCATATTGTAAACGGACGGAAACACCGACGCAGGCAGGTTGTTCCAATCCTTAGCCGCACGTATAATAAATGACGTAGCGAAACGCTTCGTCCGGACGGGTGGAATGTCCACGACATAAGGATGGAGGCTAGCCGTTCGTCGGGTTGTCCGATGATGGAAAGGGGATGGGGGAATTAAGAAGTGTAGTTCCTGCGCACACTCTCCGAAATGTAACCTATAGAATACACAAAGGCTGGCAACCCTACGTCGGTGATCGAGGCTTTGTAAGTTAGCCTTTATTAACGTAGGGTCACCAATAAGCCTTTGAGCACGCCTCTCAATCGAGTCCAAGGCTGACAGATGGCATTTCGCAGCACCAGCCCATATGTGACTACAGTATTCCACACACGACCGGACTTGAGCTTTATATAAAGTAAGAAGCTGTCCCGGCGTGAAATACTGTCGGACCTTTGCAAGGATGCCAACTTTCCTCGCTGCTATATCAGCCTTAGACTCGATGAACCGGCCGTAGTTCATGTTGGGGCTAATATCCATCCCCAACAACTGCAGACGGTCAGTGTATTCCAGAGGCACATTTCGGAAAGTAGGAGTCAAGGTAAAAGGACTCCTTTTTGCGGTGAACAGGCACGCCTGTGTTTTGGTGGCGTTGAAACTCACAAGATTGGCATCGCCCCAAGTGGAGACTGTCCTGAGTTTGAGATTCAACCGCTCTACCATGGCCTCTCTTTCGGACTGAATTTGATCTCTACTGGCCCGAGGATTCGGCAGGTATCTCTCTACAACAGTGCTGTCGTCTGCGTACCCATAGATACCGGGTACAAGCAGATCGTTGATATGCAGCAGGAACAAGGTTGCAGAGAGAACAGACCCCTGTGGAACTCCTGAGTTGGTCTTTAAGGGTTGTGATGAACAACCCTCAACCACAACTCTGAGTGATCGGTCGCTCAGGAAGTCTTTAATCCAGCCGATCAGGCCAGGAGATATGCCATAGGCTGAAAGCTTGCTTATAAGGCTAGCGTGCCAGACCCTGTCAAAGGCCTTTGAGACATCGAGAGAGACAGCAATCGCCTCCCCGCTTCGCTCAAGAGCTTCACCTAAGATGTGATTGGCATACACTAGAAGGTCCCCAGTCGACCTATTTCGGCGAAACCCATATTGTCGATCACTGAGGAGATCGTTCTGTTCTAGGTATGCCATAAGACGGGTGTTCAATACACGCTCCATAATCTTGCAGAGTATGGAGGTGATCGAGATCGGACGATAATTGGCAGGGTCAGCACGGCTTCCTTTCTTGGGCACTGGTTGCACGTTGGCAAGCTTCCAGGATTTAGGTACTATTCCAGTCTTAAGAGAAAGGCGGTACAGACGTGTCAGTATCGGAGACAGCTCGGGAGCACATGTTTTAAGTACTATCGCTGGTATACCATCAGGACCACTGGCTTTATTCACATCTAGACGACACAATACTCTCTTTACCTCCTTGTTAGTTATGGTAATTTCAGGCATTGTAATCCCGCAGTGAGGTAGATGTGGTGGAGTAGCATTGCCAGTGTCTAGACATGAATTTTGGGCAAAAAGAGAGGCAAGCAAAGTCGCCTTTTCTTTTGCCGTATGAGCAAGGGATCCATCAGATTTTACCAGCGGTGGTAGTGAGGGCCGAGAGAAGTTCGTCTCGACCGCTTTGGCAAGGGACCAAAAAGCTCTGCTGCCAGATGGTTGGGCACAGAGCTTTGCGCCAAAATGTGTAATTCGGTCAAGACCAGCCTTCTTTAATGTCTTTTTATAGGACTTGGCGGCTAAGTTAAAGGCTCTCTTCTTGGATCTTACATCCGGAGCTTTGCGGTCTCGAGCATAAACCCAGGCAAGGTAAGCCGATTGCTTACGCTTTTCAGCAAAGGTGCATTCGGCGTTAAACCATGGGCGAGCTTTGCCACCAACGGGTACATCAGAGAACGGGATAAAATATTCCATCGCTTGATGCACCACATCAGTTATAGCATCCGCACAGCTCGACGGATTCGAAGAAGAGAAGCAGACCTGTCGCCAAGGAAAGGATGCAAAAAAGTGTCGCATCTCATCCCAATCTGCTGACTTGTATTGCCATACTCGTCTAACACCAGTAAAGTCGTTATCAGGTGGAGAGTAAGACGATACAGTTTTTACCAGACAGTGGTCAGAGCTACCCAATGGGGATGATACCTGGATGTTATATCTGTCTGGATCAGTGGTCAGCAGAAGGTCCAGACAATTAGCTGTGTGGCCGTCTACATCGGGTACCCTCGTCGCTTGTTCAACCAACTGGGAGAGTCCAAGTGACAACGCAAACTTCCATGCTTCTCTCCCAGCATGGTCCGTCTTCTGGTATGGGAACAGCCAATCTTCATGATGGGCGTTAAAGTCCCCCAGAAAGACAAGCTGCGCGGTGGGGTACCGTTGCATAGCCACATCAGCGGCCTCACTAAGGTGTTCGAACAGCCGAGTTGTCTCCTGGTCACCTGTGTGCGATCGGTAGACACAGGAATACAGGATCCTTTCGATTCCTGTATCTACGATAACCCAGATCGTAGAGAATGTGTGGTCTTCAAGGTGGCGGAGACGCTGGAAACAGAGGTCATTTCGCGCGTACAAACAGACCCCAGCCCGTGAGCTGAAATTATGCTCCAACGTGTAGCCGGGATAGTCCAGGTACGCAGCGTTCAATGGACATTGAATCTGCGTCTCCGTCAAAAAGAGCATGTGTGGCTGCGCAGTCTCGAGGTGGAAGTGGACTGATGAGAGATTTGTGTGCAATCCTCGGATATTTGTGAGGTGCACTTTAAGTGAGGGGGAGTGCAGCCGCTTAAAAACAGTACTCTTTTTGCATCTTGTCATAATTTTATAAAGAAAGAGTGAATAGGATGGAGAATGGCAGTTGAATGAGGCGCTGCACGAGCCTGGTGGTGATATTGATGTTGTCATATCATAGAGGGCTTAGTCTGGAGACTGCGGGGACGCCCGAACCCCCCCAAGGATCGCCATCGGGCCCCCTCTCCTGGTCGCCAACCAGCACGATGGAGCCACCCTGGGATTTTTCACAGATGGCGGGGCAGCCTTTCATGGGTGGCTAGCCCACTAGTTGGGCCCCCAACTGTCTGCGGTCGGCCAGCGGTAAGCCGTGCTTCGGATCCCGCTACCCTCCGCGACTAAGCTCTCGACACAACAAACAAACAACGATCCACCACCAACACGGCTACTGTGCAACACAACTATTCAGACCCATTCCCCATACGGCTTCATCAGCCCCCACATGCCGGAACACGCTGTTGGGCGCTTGGCGGCACGACTTCTGCTGACGGGTGGTAACCATGCCGTCGGCCGATGTTAAGGCCTACACCGGCGACTACCATGGTGTTCGGTAGCTTGTCCCTTAGTCGCCTTTTACGACACCCACGGGAAGAAATGGGGTGGCCATATTCTAGTTGCCGTAGCCACACAGCCAGAATGCCTTATGACTTGTATAGTTATATATAAAGTCAATACAAGTCATGTCCGCGTGGAATAGTGGCAAGAACGCTAGCCGCATTACCTCGTTGAGTGACGATTCTTTGGGTGAAAAATGCGCCATCTCTTTTTATACTTTCTTAGATTTATGCGAACTGAACAAAGATAGCTGAAAATCTTGAAATTTTAAAGAATCCAATTATATACTGTACGCCTTAATTAATTAGAGAAAAAATCCGCCCTCATGGCCCTTTATTAATTCAATTTAAAGTTGACTCTAATACTACACAAAAGGGCGTTTATATATTTGACTACACATGTTTCATTTAAAAAAAAATCAAAAATCCAAATAATTCCATATAAGGTTAACGAAATAAATCTATACTTGCTAAAACCATCAAATAGAGAAAAGAAGCGTATCTAGAACATAATATTATGTTAAGGCTTCATGACTTTACCAACAGCTGCAGACAATTATGATGGGCACAGTTGCGGGTAAGAGAAATGTTGGTAGAAGGAAGATGTCCTGGCTCTGCAACGGGATAAAGAGGTTTAAAAATCTCTTCAGCCTATACCCTGTTTTTTAATCTCAAAGACAAAACTGACATTACGTGGGTTGTCAGTTTTTTGTAATTCTTAAATAGTGATGTACCACTATCGAAAATTAATGTTAATAAAATCAAGTATCGTTTTTTTTAATAAGTTATCCTTAAATAATGTGTAGGTACTTATTGAAAACTTACTTGAATATAAAATTAATAATGTAAATTTAATAATGGTAATTTTAATGATACTTAATGATTTAAAATTAATAAATATGATATTTTAATTAATGAATATGATATTTAATAATTCAAAATTAATAATATTAATTTTATTATACGCTTTTCAATATAAAACTTTGAAACGAATCGTCTAATAAAGATAAAAAGTTACGATTTAACAAACCGGTATCGTAGGTACAACACTGCACAAAAGAGCTGGCAACATTATTTGTAAATTTGACATTTGCATGTGTCAATTTAGTCTCTATGATTAAAAAAACAGAGCATAGTCCTGAAAAAGAAAATTTAAGAGGATAAGAGGAAAAGGCAGACTTTCAGTAATAGACCTCTCCATTACTGAAAATCAGCCTCTTTGAAGAAGGAAGTGTGTTAATGATTAAAACAGAAGATTGTATATTTTGCGACGTGAGCTCTGGGACTATAAAATAGAAAAGGCAGGTTACACTTAAGTGCGGCTTTTATTTAGTCAATTGGGTTACTGAAATAGTCTCATTTGTCATAGTACATCCCCGGGGTTCCTGAACTATCGGGAAAGGGTTAATTTGCAGTATGTTTTTCTTATATATCTTTTTTTTACTAGGGACTTAACATAGCTTCCTTCGGGTGCTGTGTTATTTTTTTAATTTATTTATTGAAGCTAGTGATCGCCGCGTGGTTGAAAATCAACTATAATTAAGTTATACATTTATTGTCTTGCGTGTATTACAAGATTAATCTCTTCACAATTTGACAGACTTTAACAATAAACAAAAGAGTGTATATGCGTGTGTCATAGTGTCATGTGAGTGTAAATACATGGTAGTGTGTGTAATGTTTTTTTTATTGATTTAATGTATTTTTTTAGCATATTTAAAAAAAAATTAGCATTCTCCACTCTTTCTCTATGTAAACTATAAGTGTGGGTTTCATACTCCTCCGTCCGCGCAACTTTCGTAAAAAGGGATACAAAGTTTTTGCTTATATAGATTTCAGTACATATAAAGCTAAAACAGATAAACAACAAAAAGAAGATAAACAATAAGAATTGTAGAAGTTAAGAAACTGTGTCGCAATTATTAACGGCCTCCACCAGAAAAATTACCGAAAAAAATATGTACATACATTCAAAAAGTAATAAAAAATAATATTTATAGAAACAAAAATATAATCGAACTTTTTAGCTAAATTAAACCAGTTTATAAAAAATATTTTAAGTAAAGTAACAAAGGAATATGTGTATGTGCATGCGTGCTTGCATGCGTGCTTGCATGCGTGCTTGCATGCGTGCATGCGTGCGTTTGTGTGTTTATCTATAGTAATATTATAAAGAGTAACGATTTGATTTTTTGTTTGTTTGTTTGTTTTTTTGTTTGTACGGAGTAGGCTTCGTAACTACTGATCCGATTTAGATGAAATTTGGTAAGAAGATAGTTTGAGACTGGGAAGGACATAGGATAGATTTTATCCCGGAAATAATCCCTTAAAGGAGTGAAAATGGGGATGAAATTTCATATGAGAGAGCAATCTAGTCACTATTGTATTTATAATAGTAGTGTAATATGGAAACGGTAAAACATCTTCAATGATAAATTCCACGAGGTTATGAACAAAGTCAGCTCAGATCCCTAGTTCCCATTAAATAAAACCGAGGCACATTATTTCGAGGGCAAATTTAATATCGTACATAAACAAAATCTCGCAAAATATATTGTTCTTTCCTTTTTCTGTCGCCAGAGAAAATGTCGGCTGAGAGCAGGGTTGCTACTTTGTGTTTATTATTGTAATTAACATATATGAAAATTATAAATAAATATAAATATACTTAAAAAAACTATCCCACGGGAACCGTACATTTTTCCGGTATAATATATAGCCTAAAGCCTTCCTCGATAAATGGACTATCCAACACAAAAAGATTTTTTTAATTCCAACCAGTAGTTTCTGAGATTAGCGCGTTCAACCAAACAAACAAACAAACTCTTCAGCTTTATAATATTAGCATAGATTGGTACATTAACACACAGCACCATCTAGTTCCATGGTAAGCTACGAGGCTTGTGTTATGGATACCAGATAGTCGCTACATTACACATATATAACTTTAAATATGTACATACATATTATAAATATAAGCACCTATGACTGGAGTACAAACATTCGTGCTCATCACAAATGAATGCCCCCAGCGGAACTCGAACCCGCGACCGCTGGCACAGCAAGTGGGGTCACTACAAACTGAAACAAATGTGTCCTCAAAACATTTACATTACGTTATATGACACCCTTTACCAGCCTTTAGAAAAAGCTCGATTGAAAAAAACTGAAACTTCCTCTGAAAGTTAGACGACATGTTGAGCTGTAACTTTAAATAAACTGAATGAAACCTAGTTTTATTTTGAAATAAGACTACAGTAATATAAAAATGAAAATTTCAACTCTACTTATTACATACATACAGACACTACCTAGCATGTACATGAGATACAGTCCTCTGACAGACGGACGGACGGACAGCGGAGGCTTATCGGGTACGGAACCCTAAAAAGCTGCTATTTTAACATTACAAACAGATACTTCAATTTTATTTATCTGTATGTATAGACTAGCGATTAACCCTCGCTTTGCTCTAGTGAGTCCTTAGATACCTATATGTTATTCCAGGTTACAGTCATCCGTTTAGCCGTTTTAACATACAGGGGTAACAAACATACACACATAAAAACTTTCGCAATTATAAATAAAAAAAAACGTGTGTGTGTACTTATGTATGCACGTAAGAAGTTATACTTCTTTGGCGTAACAGAACAAAAATAGTTAAAGATTTCATCCCGAATGTCAGAACTCTCTGTTTGTAAAAGGAATGCAGCTGACGTCATCATGTCGCTTTTTGGCTGTCGGTGTGCGCGCGCATCATAAAAATGTTACTCTCACAATTTTTTCTTCTTCAACTTCAAAAATTAAAGTATTCCCATTAAAAAATGTAGTAGACACAGCCCTGAAGTCCGAAGGGGATAAATCATAGTAATGCGACAGTCTACAGCCGGGCGACGAGTGCGAGCCGGGCGCGAGACGGGTGGTTGACGGTAACGCGACGGGAGCGTGACGATGCGTACATTTTATATTATTCACAGCTATATTAATTGCTGTGTAATGAAAAACATAACCTTTATATAAATAGACAAAGACAAAACAGTTCAGCCTGTATTTCTTCTCTGTTTGTTGAACGATTTTCTTTTTTTTTTATAAATTTTTGTTTTGGAAATAGTTTTTTTACCGGTGGTAACCCAGTGGTAACGTGCTTGCTTGGAAAACCAAGTGAAGTGGGTTCAAGTCCCGGTCTCACCTCTATGATATTTTCATGTGCGAATCATTTCTAACATGTGTTGGCCTATAATAATGTAATCAATAAATAAATAGCGGATATACATTACATTAATATATAATTAATATTATTTTGTATAGATAATAATTATAAACTTATTTAAAAATATATTGAACTAATGTAATTAAATAAAATGTTTTTTTGATTTTGTTATTGAACGATTTTAGTCAATTGATTGTCTCGGGTAGATTATAAAAAGGTGACACTGTCTTGAAACTAGCTCAGTTCTCAATCAACGCTGGTAAAATTAGGAATAAGAAGTGATTGTACAAGTGCTAAACCGTGAGATTAAACAAAAGTGTGCAAAGTTGAAGAGTGTTTTATTACCAATCGCCAACCCAGAAGTTCAAGTGCTAACATTTCAGAAGTGGTATAAGGTGTGATTTTTTTTTTCTTTTTCTAACCTGCCATGCCTACAAATATTCGTACATAATATAAAATTAGAAAGTAACTTCATATGAATTTAAAAATGTATATAGTATAATATATTATTTCGGTAAAAGTATCAATTGTTTTTATATAGTATATTAAATGCATTTTTGTCTTTATTTCTTTTTTTCGCTTTTATTTCCGTTGTTTTGTTACATAAAATGACGTTTTTAGTACGTGATACAGTGTATATATATATATCCTTTGTCGGTTTAAACTCTTTCTTTAAATTGTTATTGTACAAATGATGTGTCGAAAATATTTTAACAGTGAAATGGGAAACGACGAGAGTCCCAAGGCGCCAGTGGATCGGCGATCGCGAAGTAGATTGAAGTCCACTAGAAGTCGGCATCGTGGTGATAGCAGCCGCAGTGTACGAAGCCATGCGAATCACCATAACCAGACCCGCAGTCGTCGTTCGCCCAGCCGCCGGTCGCGCAGCCGTGTGAGTGTGCAGTCACGCGGTCGCGCTAATCATCGCAGGCACAGTCGTGCCGACTACCGGACGCGCAGCCGCAGCAGCCACCGATTGCTGAGTCCTACCGGTCACCGTTCACGCAGCCGACACAGCAGGGCCGTGCAGCGTGGGCATAATGAAAACAGCCGGATGCAACGGCAACACCAGCAAAGGTCTCCCCGGCAAGTTTTAACACCAGACAGGTTAGTGCCAGAAACGTTGTCCAAGAGTGGAAATGTTACTCTTACACAGTTGATACAAGCATTGCAAACGATAGGTAAAAATAATAGTAATGATAGACTACCAACACAAAATACGCTTCCAGACTTTGATCCCTCCCGTAAAGAACAAACCATTGATATGTGGTTGCACAAAGTAAATGAGTGTGCAGTTATTTATGACTGGACTGACAAACAGACAACTCACTATGCACTTCCAAAATTGAAGGGTACTGCCCAAAAGTGGTATGAAGGTCTTAATACTGTAATGTTTACGTGGAAGGAATGGCAAGATAAACTGCGCCTAGCTTTTCCTAACGATGATAACTATGGACGATTACTCTCGACAATGTTAGCCAAACGTGCTAGGTTTAACGAATCTCTCGAGGACTACTTCTATGACAAAGTAGTTTTATTAAATCGTTGTGGCATTGAAGGAAAAAAAGCGGTAGATTGTATTGTATTTGGAATTGACGATCGCACTGTAAGGTTAGGAGCAGAATCAGCTCGATTCGAAACACCGGAACAATTGCTACCGTTTCTTATGAGTACTAGGGGTACTAGTAACGTTAATGATAGAAAACGCGTACGAAATGCTGATTCAAGTGTAAGTAGGGATGATATCCGACGGGATCGCGTAATAATATGCTTTAATTGCTCACAAAGGGGTCATTATAAGTCTCAATGCCCTAACCCAATTATAAAATGTAATAAATGTTTACGCTTTGGACATACTTCGGATAAATGCGAGAATGGTAGCAAAAATTTAGTAAATACCAATAGTAAACTTTCATCTAATTCCGTTATGCTTGTAGCTGGTATAAACTCGAACTGTCATAAGTATTATAAAGAGGCTGTCGTAAATGGTATTTTAAAAACATGCTTCATTGATTTTGGTAGCGCAGTAAGTCTTATTAGAATGTCAGATGTAGAAAGCTTAGATGTCAAATGGGTTCCTGATAATTCAATACCACCCTTGATAGGATTTGGCAACTCAATGGTTAAACCAATAGGTAAATTTTTGGCTACGGTTAAAATTGATGATGCTAGTGCTTTGGTAGAACTGGTCATCGTACCGGATGAAGTATTGAAAGAGCCGTTGCTAATTGGTAGGTCATTTACTGAACAACCTCACATAATGGTTGAGAAGAATAATGTGATGTTAAAAATATTCTCAAATGAAATAGTACCAACATGTATAAAGTATAACCTTTATTGCTCTAAAGATACGATAATTGATGGACTGACGTTAGTAGAATTTAGCACAGACCCTTCATTTACGGGCGATGTTTATATTGAGGGCAGCAATAGGTTTAAAAACGGGGAAGAACACTATCTGGTACAAGGATTGTTCTCCATTGTCAATGGTCTAGGTATAGCATTGGTGAAAGGGATTAGTTCGCGAACATTTATTATTAAACGAGGTACAGTAATAGCTAGGTGTATTCGAGCGGAGCCACTGAGTGATAACAATAAGCCTGATGTTCTCCGAGTAGACGTATCTACACCTCCCCGTAATATTAGTGGTAATGAAATAATGTCCGATGGAACACTAAGTACTAAAACAATTAATTCATTAATACTCTTGCTTAATAGTTACAGACAGTGTTTTGCTTTTAGTTTACAGGAACTTGGGAAAACTGATTTAGTAAATATGTCCATTAATTTGAAAGATGATGAGCCAGTAGTGTACAGACCCTATAGGTTACCTGTTTGCGAAAGAAATAAAGTCCGGGAGTTAGTTAACGAATTAGTTGACTGCAAAATAGTGCGAACTTCGACATCACCTTATGCTAGTCCCATAGTCGTTGTTAAAAAGAAAACTGGTGAGGTACGTCTATGTGTCGATTATAGGGCTCTTAACAGAAAGACGTACAAAGAAAATTTTCCGTTACCCCGGATCGACGATCAATTAGATTCATTAGCAGGATATCAATATTACACTGTCCTTGATTTAGCTTCTGGTTATTACCAAATAAGTATAAACGAAGAAGATCGTTACAAAACTTCGTTTGTCACACCGGATGGGCAGTTCGAATTTAATAGGATGCCCTTCGGGTTAGCTAACGCACCGGCAAATTTCATGCGCATGATTAATTTAGTTCTATCTAGTGCTAGGGATATAGCATCGGCTTATATGGACGATATAATTATACCCTCAAATTCAATAGAAGAAGGATTAAGCAAGTTAGAAAAGGTTTTGCAGTTATTGTCGAATGCGGGATTAACGTTAAAATTATCCAAATGCTATTTTTTTAGTAAATCTGTAGATTATTTAGGTTTTGAGCTCAGTAAGGAAGGCATTAGACCAGGATCAAGAAAAATTCAGTCAGTCAAAGAATTTCCAGAGCCTCGTAATTTGCATACTGTTAGACAATTTATTGGGTTATGTAGTTTCTTTAGGCGGTTTATCAAAAATTTTTCAAATATTGCTAAACCATTGACAAGCCTTCTAAAAAAAGATTCTAAGTGGGAATGGGGTTCTGAGCAAAAATCAGCATTTAACACTCTTAAAGAGATTTTACTGCGAAAACCAGTATTAAAGTTATACGATCTGTTATACCCCTTGGCTGTATGGGTTATTGCTTGTTCATCTTATTCTATATGTATTATTACTAACTATTGTCATTTGTACTCTATATATAAGCTCTGTAATTAAAAGTTAGTTTAGTTCGAGAGTATCGTCGGTCCAGAGCACTAGCTCTTCAAATCCCGTAAATATTGTAAAAGTAATTAAAGTGTTTTCAGTGATAAATAAATCTTTTTTTAAAAAGGGTCTTATCCAGGGACTCATAACAATTGGTGGCAGCGGTGGGATACTAATAATCCCGGATACCTTGGGATAATAATAATCCCGGTTACCCCAGGATTAACGAAAATTCCTGTGCCTTAAGTGACCGCGAACTCTCGGCTCCGCGTAACTTCTATTTAAAGTGGGGAACCACCATAATTAAGTGAAAAGTAGTGAAAAGCTGTGAAAAGCTGTGAAGTGTTAAGTGAAAATTCAGGTTGTCCACCAGAGAGTGAGACGCCTACATCTACTGGCAGAGGACCTAATACGTGTGCCGTGTTCGTCTCCCGTCCGGAACGACGCCAGGTTTGAACCTGTGACCACTGAGCTGGCGGGTATACAAGGTCTGGCCTTATCTACAAGAATGCAGCTCGCCGCCACCCGCGTCGTGTTCGTGTTACTTGTAGCCCACACGTGAGTGATAGATAGTATTACAATAAAAACAATTATTGGAAGTTGCGCGTTAAAGACATTATATTACTTATATGAAATTTAATATATAAAAATGTTATTCTGACGAATATTTTATTGAAACAAAAGAAGTTATAATACTTTATTAATATTTTATACTGATTTTTATTTTTTTGATTGATTTTGCATATCATTTTTTTTATTGATTGTTTTGTTTTTTATTTTTTTTATTGAGTTTTTTTTTTGTGTGTAATATTTACAATATAGTAATAAAATAATTTCTAACAAATTATCCAGATCAAATATTTAAAATAATATAAGAATGGCGAAAAAAGTCGACATTCCGATTCTTCCGCTTAGTGAAGGAGAAAAAGCGCCTTCGCCCGCCGTCTCTAAAACGGAAAAGAAATTGAATATAAATGAAATCGATTTAAATATTCTTTTAAAATTTATTAAACCATATGACGGTTCTAGAGATACAATAAATTCATTTTTGACGAATTGTAATAATGCTTATGAACTTGCATCTGAGTCACAAAAATATATTTTATTTAAATACATTTTGAGCCAATTACAAGGCAAGGCTGAAATAGCAGCCTCAATAAAAGATTTTACATCCTATGATCAATTAAAAGATTTTCTTAAGACTCAGTTTAGTCAAAGGAAACATTATTCTCATTTAATTAGTGAATTACAGGAATGTAAACAAACATCTGTGGAAAATGTCACGCAATTTTCTATTAAAATTGAATCGATCTTATCTCAACTTTTGACTGAGATTTCTATGAATCCTACCAATAAATTAGAGATTCCAGGCAGAACAGCTGCTATGGAGGATTTAGCCCTCCACCACTTCTTGATGGGTCTCCATCCACGTATATCGAATATAGTTAGGTGTAGATCGCCTAAAAATTTAAATGAAGCTATTAGCTTAGCTATTTCTGAAGAAAAAATTCAGAAAACATTATATAAAAAAGCGGAAAGTTTTGAAAAACCAAATAAAGTTACAAATAGTAATAATTTTCATAGAAATAATTATTTTAATAATGTACCCAGGCAGGTTAATCAATATAGGTCTTCTAACCCTTTGCAGCGTTATTCTAATGGTGCGCCTAACACATTTACCCCAAGACCTCCTCAGGGTCAAGGACAAGTTAATCAATATAATCGACCTACCAATAACTATAGGCCTCAATTTAGTAATAAAAATCCGAATAATTTTAATAGACCTCGCATAAATTTTATAGAGAATGATCCTTCTTACTGTGAAGAAGAGGGGAGTTCATGCCCTTATGAGGAAATGTATGAGCCCGTTGAGGATAAACCTAACGAGAACGTCGACTATAACTGTCAACAGCCTCCTTTAAACGAGTAATTGTCCCGTTAACGTGTCGGACGCGACAAAATCTTAAAAACGGCACGAATAAGATTTATAAAATAACAAATAATAATAATGATAGATACTTACCCCATGTCAAATTGACAACTTCTGGAAGTTCCAGACCCTTGTCATTATTAATAGATACAGGTGCCTCAGTTTGCCTTATTAAAAGTTCAGCACTATCAAACACCTTAAAAGTCTACCCTAATAATATTTCTGTTAGAGGAATAAATTCGAAAGACGAACCTCCGTTGAAAAGTTTAGGTTATGTAAATTTAAAATTAAAAATTGGTGACAACTATATATGTCATAAATTTCATGTTTTTGACGAATTACACCTTCCATATGATGGTATTATTGGTACTGACCTTTTTATGGCATATAACTGTCAAATTAATTACAGTTCCAATAGCTTAGAAATAAATAACTATAAAACTTACCTTATGTTTCACGAACCTACCTATATAATAAAACCTAGGTCTGAAACCGTTATAGAATGCACCGTTGTAAATCCTGAAATTCAAGAAGGATTAATATTAGATAAGAAAATTTCGGATAAAATACTTATTTCCAATTGTATGGTAAGAGTGAAACCTAATAATAGAGTTAACATTACTATATTAAATATTACAGAAGAACCTGTCCAAGTAAATTCTAATTTACAACTCAAATTAGAGAAGATTCCATCACAGAATGTCAAATTAGTAAACAATTGTCAAAGTACAATAGAAAGAACTGAACAAGTTCTAGACTCTCTTAGAATATCTCATCTAAATCATGAAGAAAGTGAACAACTCCTAGATATTTGTTCTCAGTACTCTGATATTTTTCATTTACCTGATGACCAACTGACATATACAAATGCATTAAAACATCAAATTAAAACTAATTCCAATATTCCTATTAATACAAAATCATATAGGTTCCCACAGTGTCATAAAGAAGAGGTACACAGACAGATAAATAAGATGTTGGATCAGGATATAATTCAGCCATCCATATCACCATGGTCTTCACCAATATGGGTTGTACCAAAAAAGATTGATGCCTCTGGCGAAAGAAAATGGCGTGTAGTAATAGACTACCGAAAACTTAACGATATAACTATAGGTGAATCTTACCCCATTCCCCAAATAAACGAAATTCTAGACCAATTAGGTAACAGTAAATATTTTTCTACTCTCGATTTAGCGTCAGGTTTTCATCAAATTCAAATAGCACCAGAAGATGCTGATAAGACAGCCTTTACAATTCCAGAAGGACACTTCCAATTTAAGAGGATGCCATTTGGGCTAAAAAACGCCCCAGCCACCTTCCAAAGACTAATGAACACCGTATTATCTGGTCTTCAAGGTATACATTGCTATGTTTATTTGGATGACATTGTCATTTATTCCTACGATTTAAATTCACATATAGAGAAGTTACAAAAAGTATTCAACAGGTTACGCCAATTCAATTTAAAATTACAGCCAGACAAATGCGAGTTTCTCCGCAAAGAAGTAAATTACCTAGGTCATATAATTACGGACAAGGGAGTTAGACCAAATCCTGACAAGGTTAAAGCCGTGAAAGAGTTTCCTACTCCAAAAACCCCAAAGGACGTAAAATCCTTTCTAGGACTTATTTCTTACTACCGTAGATTTATTCCAGATTTTTCCATGTTAGCTAAGCCTCTGACTTCACTTTTAAAGAAGAACGCGTCATTTACCTGGAATAACGAACAGCAACTTGCATTCGAAACCTTGAAAGGTAAATTATTAACAGCTCCTATACTCTCTTATCCAGATTTTACTAAACCATTTGTTCTCACTTGTGATGCATCGAAATACGCCATCTCAGCAATCCTATCTCAAGGAGAAATAGGAAAGGACCGTCCCCTTGCATTTGCATCCCGTACTCTTAATAAAGCTGAAACAAATTATAGTACTACAGAAAAAGAATGTCTAGCAATAGTTTTTGGTACTAAAATGTTTAGACCTTACCTTTACGGAAATACCTTTACCATTGTCACAGACCATAAGCCCCTCCAATGGCTCTTTAACTGTAAGGATCCAGGATCCAGACTCGTTAGATGGAGACTAAAACTAGAGGAATATAATTACAATATAAAATATAAAAAAGGAAAAGTTAACTCTAATGCTGATGCTCTTTCAAGATACCCAGTTAACCCAGTTTCAGTTTATACAAATGAAATGAATCCAGAAACTCCTCAAGTTTCTGAACAAGGAACTATGAATATCGATAGAGATCTAGAAGAACTGTTAATTTCTCCACCTTCTTTCCGTTTAGATGAAATTCTCTCTGATACAGAAGAACGACTTAACTTACCTTCTTCAGAAGAAACTAACTTACCTTCTTCAGAACGAGGAAGATCTAATTTACCTTCTCCAGACCAAGAAAGACTTAACTTACCTTCTTCAGAAGAAATTAACTTACCTTCTTCAGAACGAGAAAGATTTAACTTACCTTCTCCAGAACAAGAAAGACTTAACTTACCTTCTTCAGAAGAAATTAACTTACCTTCTTCAGAACGAGAAAGATTCAACTTACCTTCTCCAGAACAAATTGACTTACCAAGTCGAGAATTGAGCCCACCTACTGATGATTATTCAACATTTCTCAAAGCAACATCTGAAAAAAATAGAAATTTTAATACACAAATTATAGAACATAATGAAAGTTTAATGAAATCTACCATAAAAACTATAATAATACCTACCTCAATAGACCTTGATGAATCTAATCCTTATATAGAAGAGATTTTAGGTAACCATGAAAATTCAAAAGAAATTGTAGAAACAGAACGGCAACTACATTCTTTCCAAATAATAGAATCCACTAATAAAACCTATCTTCTTCTTTTCACTAGAGTACATTATTTTGAGGAATCACGTTATGCTGAAATATTTAAAACTCTGGAAAACGCCAGAAATAGGTTGTTAATATTTGGAAATATAAACGAAATAGCAATTTCAGATTTTAAGAATCCTTTCGAAAAACATTCATATACTAAGATATATAATATGCTGATGTATCTTTTCCATAATACTGACATAAAAATAAATATATATCATAATAACATAATTTATCCTTCACCTACCGAAATAAGAAAAATATTACGGGATAATCACGATATACCCATTGCAGGACATCTTGGTTCTGTCCGCATGCATAATAGAATAAAAGATATGTATTATTGGAAAGGTATGCGAAAAGATATAGAGACATATGTTAAAGCCTGCAAATCATGTCAAGAAAATAAAGCCCTAAGGAAAATAAACAGAGCGCCAATGCAAATAACCAGTACTTCTACTGCTCCCTGGCAACGTCTTAGCTTAGATATAGTAGGACCACTTCCAGAATCTGGAACAGCTAAATTAAAATACATTCTCACACTTCAAGACGATCTTACTAAATTTTCTGTGGCTTACCCAATTCGCAGTACAACTGCAGAAGAGACAAGCGAATGTCTTCTTCATTTTATTGCTATGTTCGGAATTCCTAAAATGATCCTTACCGATCAAGGAACAAATTTTACAGCAGAACTATTCAAAACAACTTGCAAATTTTTAAAAATTAAACAGTTGTGGTCGTCGCCTTACCACCCACAAACGCAAGGAGCGCTGGAAAGAAGTCACTCCACCCTGAAGGAATATCTGAAATCATATGTCAACGAAGGACAAACTGATTGGCCTCGTTACGTCTATACTGCAATGTTAGCTTATAATACCAGTGTGCATTGCACTACTCATTATACACCCTATGAGCTAATGTTTGCTCACAAGCCTTTTATTCCAAATTCTATTTTCGAAGAATCACCTGGAGCAACCTACCCAGAATATGTAAAGATGCTGCAAAACCGTCTTAAATACTCAAGAGAAAAGGCAATTCAAAATATACAAAATTCTAAAATCAATTCAAAAAGCTATTATGACTCTCACAGTAAACCACAGCAATATAAAGTAGGTGATTATGTTTACCTAAAGAACCATTTGAGAATGCGGAAGGCCTTATCTCCTGTATGGAAGGGACCTTATAAGATCGTGAAAATTCTTGGTAACAATACGTTATCACTATTAATTAATAGACGACATGTTACTCACCATTATGATCAAATAAAACTAGCCGATACATCTAGTAATACTACTAATTAAACTAGTTAGATATAAGTTTTAATTTTTACAGTTTATTTACATTCACTTTTATTTTTATTTTGATTATATTCAAGTTAAGGGTTAAATAATTTTAGCATCGGGTTAATTACGTAAATTAAAAATAATTAACATATTATAATATTTTCAGTGTATCCGCCCAACTGGAACAGGAATTCATCCAACGAATTTCCGCAAGCTCTGGCATTTATTTTGATTACTTAGGAAATGCAAAAATAATTGAAGGACAATTAAATGTTCTAATTCCAATAGATACATCTTTTATAAAACCACATATTGAAAACATAAATTCAGTAATTAATACAGCTAGAAACAACTGTAACCAAACCCCAGATAGCATAGAATGTTATAATATATTTGAACCATTAATATTTCGTTACAATGATATTTTAAAACAATTTTCTGCTGTTTCTCATCTATTAGATACAAAAAATAAACGTAGTGCCTGGTTTGCCGGCATTGGTTCAGTGATGAAACATATTTTCGGAACTCTAGACGAGGACGATGGTCTAGCTTTCAATAATGCAATAGAGTCTGTATTAAAAAACGAGGAGAAAATGTCATCATTAATTAAAGAAAATGTCTTAGTAACGAATTCTATAATTACCCGTTTTAATGAAACAATTTTAAAGGTCCAATTAAATGAATATCACTTAAATGAAGCGATTAATAAATTTTCTTCAGTAGTAGAAAATATATCTATTGCTACCGACAAAATTCAGTTACAGTTAAGTATAAATGAGTTATTTAGCAACCTTGAAATGTCCCTTCTTACCTTATCGTTTCAGTTAGAAGATATTATAAATGCCATAATGTTCAGCAGTCTCAATAAACTGCACCCGGCAATAATGACACCGACACAGCTTCATAAAGAGCTAGTCGATTCTTTTCGATATTTACCACAAGGACTCGAACTACCGGTCCCTCTTGAAATTAATATGATGCATATTATTATGAATATTTCCAAAGTATCATCTTATTTTATGAAACCACGACTAGTATTTGTATTGCAAATACCGCTAGTGACTAATAAATTATATAAATTATATCATAATATACCTTTACCTACACCGCATAATATTAAAAATCCAGAGACCTTCAGTCTGATAATCCCTAGTGCTAAATATATCGCAATAACGATTGATAAAAATCATTATTTTGATCTGGACAGTTTGAATAATTGTTTAATTGTAAATCATGAACATTTTATATGCGACGTTCCTAATGTATATTCAACTGATGCTAAGATTACTTGTGAAAGTGAATTATTATCAAAGGTTATTAATAAACTTCCCGACCAGTGTGAAACAAAATTTATATATGGTAAAGTTGATATTTGGAAAAACTTAAATAATAATAAATGGATATTTATTCAGTCTGAAAGTAGTAAAATAATAATAGAGTGTCAAAAATTGAAAATACATCATGAAAATATATTACTGGGAACAGGTGTTTTAAGCCTACCCCAATCCTGCGTTGGCTATAATAAAAACACAGTATTGATAGGCAAAATTAATAAGAGTATACATTCGGAAATAATTACCTTTGATTATAATATTATTAATGACACTTGTTGTAATAAGTATAAGTTAGATAAGGCTAAGTACAATGTGTCTCCTATTAATTTAGAAAAAATAGATTTGGATAATTTAACAGTTCAAAAAGAATCTTTAAAAAGAAAATTATTAGAAACTGAAATAGATACAGATATGCCTCATATAATTAAATATGGGACACATTATTCTATATTAACTATAATGATATTGGTTATTATTATTTTTGTCTTAGCTTATTTTATTAGTATTAAGATTATATACTATTATAAAAAATGTAATAAATCATTGGGCCTTAATATAGAATTAAAAGAAGAAAATAACCCTGATAATATTAACTTAGAGGAACAACCCTCTTATCCATCAATCAGATGTAACATTTAATTTTCATAAACTTCGGTTTAGAAAAGCCCGAAGTTTATTTTAACGGGGGAGGTGTTATACCCCTTGGCTGTATGGGTTATTGCTTGTTCATCTTATTCTATATGTATTATTACTAACTATTGTCATTTGTACTCTATATATAAGCTCTGTAATTAAAAGTTAGTTTAGTTCGAGAGTATCGTCGGTCCAGAGCACTAGCTCTTCAAATCCCGTAAATATTGTAAAAGTAATTAAAGTGTTTTCAGTGATAAATAAATCTTTTTTTAAAAAGGGTCTTATCCAGGGACTCATAACAGATCCTAGTGACGATACCGAGTTGCATACGGATGCCAGTAAATTAGGTATTGCTGGAATCCTTATGCAGCGCGGGAGAGATAACCTACTTAGACCCGTTGCATATTACAGTCGGCAAACTACCATTTATGAACAACACATGACAGCATATGAACTTGAAACTTTAGCTGGTCTGGTCGCATCGTTGCAAAGATTTCGCGTTTACTTAATCGGTGTTAGTTTTAAAGTCGTTACAGACTGTAATTCCCTTCGAGCGACATTTTTAAAAAAAGATTTAATACCACGAGTGGCTAGATGGTGGATAACTATGCAAGAGTTTGACTTTTCTATAGAATATCGGCCAGGTAAAACGATGAGTTATATTGATGCTCTTAGTAGAAATCCACCACTTAACAATGGGGAAGATAGTGAAACAGTTATGGTAGTTGAGGAATCTGATTGGTTAAGTACTGTACAGGAAGCTGATTCAGAAATACAGCGGATAGTTTCGATTTTAAAAGATCCAGCGTCAATTAATATTGCCGATATCACGAAAAATTATGTGTTACATAATAATAGGTTATTCCGTGTGACTGATCAGGGTAACAAGTGGGTAGTGCCAAAGGGTGTACGCTGGCAAATCCTTAAACAATGTCACGACGACATCGGGCATTTCGCATTTGATAAAACTTTAGCAAAAGTGAAAGAAACTTATTGGTTCAGTAAAATGCGCCGTTTTGTCAAAAAATACGTCGAGTCATGTTTAGAATGTGCTTACGTAAAAGCCTCTTCCAACAGAAAACCTCCACTAAATCCGATTCCAAAGGTAGATTCTCCATTTGCTACGTTGCATTTAGATCACGTAGGGCCATTCGTAAAGAGTTCAAAAGGGAACACTCATTTATTAGTAATCATTGACGCATATACTAAATTTATAATTATCAAAGCTGTAAGAAGTACTAAAGTCTCTATAGTCATTGATAAATTAAAAGAATATTTTAGTATTTTTGGTATGCCGAATAGAATTATATCAGATCGTGGGTCCTCATTCACAAGTAACAAATTCAAAGATTTTTTGCATGGTTTAGGCATAAAACATATATTAAACGCAGTTTCAACACCCAGAGCAAACGGGCAAGTAGAGAGATACAACCGTACGTTGCTGGATGCGTTGACTGCTATGTGTAATGGTCAAGATGAAAAGAAATGGGATGTATATGTTCCAGGTGTACAGTGGGGCCTTAACAATACTCATAATAAGGGTATAGGAACGACTCCCGCGAAAGCTCTCTTTGGTACCACATTAGTCGGTTTAACTGAGAATAGGGTAAAGTCCTTCTTGGGTGACAATCACGAAATAGACTCTAATAAAGTAAGTGACATTCGTGATAAGATAAATGAATATATTTCCACATACCAAAACAAAAGCAAAGAACTGTACGATAAGAATTCTGTACAGCCTAAAATTTTTAAAATCGGAGATTTGGTTAGCGTTGCGAGAGAAATACAATCGTCAGGACAAAGCCGTAAGTTAGTTCCAAAATTTCAAGGTCCATATCGTATAGCCTCAGTATTAGGGAACGATAGATATGAGATTGTAGATACACCTCTCACACGTAAGGGCAATCGTAAATATACTTCTGTAGTTGCTGTCGATAAATTAAAACCGTGGCTAAGTTATAATAGACCCGATGAAATTGAATCTAGTAACGATGATAATATTGAAGATTCTGATTGTGAACCCTAAATTAAATTGCGTTTATCATTACTATAACAAAATGGTTCTTGATTGTATATTGCAGTTTCAAATTAGTATTCTAAAGGAGCTAAGTTAGTGAGAAAAAAAAATAATGTATATATATCTTTAGATTAACTAATCAATAGTACTGATTTATTGTTAATTATCTAAATTGGGCAGCGTGGGCCCTAAACAGTCAAGCAGTATTCAGTGCAGAAGCGGCCTGTTACTGTAGTTTGTAAAATTAGTGAAAGAGATTATCTTTCTAATTTATCTGTACAGGGTAGAAGCGACCCTGATTAATGTCAGTGTTCAGTGCAGAAGCGGCCTGTCACTGTTCGTATGTTGTATTCAGTGCAGAAGCAGCATGTTGCTGTAGTTTTAAAATTAGTGAAAGAGATTATCTGTACAGGGTAGAAGCGACCCTGATGAATGTCAGTGTTCAGTGCAGAAGCGGCCTGTCACTGTTCGTATGTTGTATTCAGTGCAGAAGCAGCATGTTGCTGTAGTTTTAAAATTAGTGAAAGAGATTATCTGTACAGGGTAGAAGCGACCCTGATGAATGTCAGTGTTCAGTGCAGAAGCGGCCTGTCACTGTTCGTATGTTGTATTCAGTGCAGAAGCAGCATGTTGCTGTAGTTTTAAAATTAGTGAAAGAGATTATCTGTACAGGGTAGAAGCGACCCTGATGAATGTCAGTGTTCAGTGCAGAAGCGGCCTGTCACTGTTCGTATGTTGTATTCAGTGCAGAAGCAGCATGTTGCTGTAGTTTTAAAATTAGTGAAAGAGATTATCTGTACAGGGTAGAAGCGACCCTGATGAATGTCAGTGTTCAGTGCAGAAGCGGCCTGTCACTGTTCGTATGTCGTATTCAGTGCAGAAGCGGCCTGTTACGATACGAAAGTTGAATGGGTAGATGTGGCCCTTATGATTTTAATGTGTTATTGCTGTGATTGTAAATTTTTATTGTATCAGTTGATAAAATTATGTTTAAATGTTATAAATACGGTTTTTATATTTATTTACAAATGTATTGTATTCTATATTGTTATGATAAGTTGTATTGGCAGAAGCGGCCCTCGAGATTTTTATGATTTGTTGTCATTATGCTTGATCTTTAATTATGTAAATTTTGTGATTTTTTATAATTTGATAGTTATTGTCTAACATTAATATATTGTTGATAATATAAATTATGTGAATTACTGTAGTAATTAGTATAGATACATAATATAGCCTTCACGAGGACGCGTAGATTTAATCGGATGGCCGAATGTTGGCCTATAATAATGTAATCAATAAATAAATAGCGGATATACATTACATTAATATATAATTAATATTATTTTGTATAGATAATAATTATAAACTTATTTAAAAATATATTGAACTAATGTAATTAAATAAAATGTTTTTTTGATTTTGTTATTGAACGATTTTAGTCAATTGATTGTCTCGGGTAGATTATAAAAAGGTGACACTGTCTTGAAACTAGCTCAGTTCTCAATCAACGCTGGTAAAATTAGGAATAAGAAGTGATTGTACAAGTGCTAAACCGTGAGATTAAACAAAAGTGTGCAAAGTTGAAGAGTGTTTTATTACCAATCGCCAACCCAGAAGTTCAAGTGCTAACACATGGTTACCCGCCAACCCGCTAGTTTCAATCAGTGTGGTGGGCTGATACATTTCATATTCTTCAATATGAAGAAGGCCCAGTGGGACATTAAATAAAAAATCGTGTGGTGCTGTGTCGGGGCACACTACCGTTGTCTATACATACAGATAGGAGATTAGCCGGAACAAACAGACAGGCAGGCAGACAGACAAACAGACAGACAAAAAATTAAAAAATTATGTTTTTTTTTGTATGTACCGTAAATACTTTCATATACATTTAGTATAAAGCTGTTATTTTGACATTACACACAGACACTTCAATTTTATTTATCTGTATAGATTGTGATTTAAAATTAAAACTTTTTAAATAAATATTTATAGCCATAGCAGAAGCGTAGTTACTAATAAATGAAAGGACATTAAAATTTCAAAAGCATTTGGATTCAAAGTGGTTTTAACTCCGCCTATTCCTTTTCTGAATTCATCTCAAAAGGCTTATTCATTTTCAGAAGACCTTTGCCGTCTACAGATTTGCAAATCTCAATAGAAAATCGGGTGTCGGAAATTAATGAGCTGAGTTTCACACCTGGGGGCGAGACAAGATGTTATTTTTAACCCCCGACGCAAAAAGAGGGGTGTTATAAGTTTGATGTCGATGTTGGTCTGTCTGTGTGTGTATCTGTCTGTGGCATCGTAGCTCTCAAATGGATGGACCGATTTCGATGCGGTTTTTCAATTTGAAAGCCAGTTTCCTTGCGGTTATTCTTAGCTATGTTTGATTAATATCGGTACAGCAGTGTAAGAGTATCAGCTCTTTTTCAAAATTATTTACTTTTTAAGGGTTGTTCCTTAAACTATAAGCATTTTTGGCGTAGGGGGTTTTTTAAAATTTTAATTTAATTTTACACAATAGAAAAAATAGAATTCTGAAAAATATATGGGTACTAGCGACTCACCCTCGCTTCGCTCAGGTTCGTCCCTGGCTTGCCTCCCTATACAAACTTTCATCCGCATTTTTACCCCCTCAAAGGATGATTTCCGGGATAAAAACTATCCTATATCTTTCCCAGGGTCTCAATCTATCGTCTTACCTAATTTCATCTTAATCGGTTTAGTAGTTTCGGAGCCTATTCGATGCAAACAAACAAACAAACAATCAAATCTTTCCTCTTTATAATATTAGTATAGATGAAGTGTTATGTATTTATGACTGAACCATAGAATATGTATTTTTTTTAAATTTACATATATATAAATTGGAAAAGACAAAACAGTTCAGTACCTTTTTCTCAAATGCGAGAAATTCTCTAAAATGTGAAAAGATAGTTTTATTTAAAACTAGCGGTTTAACATTGGTTCTCTCGGGTTTGCTTCTAAAAAACAAAAACAAATCTATCCCACGGGAACCGTACATTTTATCGGGATAAAAAGTAACCTATGTGTTATTCCAAACTATAATCTATCTCTGTGTCAAATTTCATCCAGATCCGTTCAGTCGTTCTGGCGTGATTGAGTAACAAACATCCATACATACGGTTAAACTTTCATATCCTCCTAATATTATAGATGCGAAAGTTTGTGAGGTCTGGATGTATAGATATTAGATAGATGTATGTATGTTTGTTACTATATCACGCAAAAACCACTGAATGGATTTTAATATAAAAAAAATAATAAAAACCGACTTCCAGGCACTGAAAAGTAAAATATAACTAAACGGGAGTTTTCATTTAGAATAGATACTTAATCAGATATTTTCGAAGTCGATGTGCTTTGATATGTATTGGCTGGTATGAGGCTGGTGTGAGGTTCCCCTCGATTTCTCTGGGATGCCATCATCAGATCCTGGTTTCCTTATCATGGTATCACCCTTGGGATATCTCTTTTCCAACAAAAAAATATTAACAAAATCGGTTCATAAACGACGAAGAAATCCGCGAATACACATAAAAATAATAATATTTAATATACGGTCGAATTGAGAATCTCCTCCTTTTTTTGGAAGTCGGTTGAAAACTTTACAATGATATAGCCCATACATTAAAATAACACATAGGCTACTTTTTATTACGAAAAAATTTACAGTTCCCGTGGGATAGATTTGTTTTTGCCTAGGAATGAACCTGAAACGAAGCGACGGTGTGCCACTAGCTTATAATATTAGTAAGATGTCATATATTCGACTTATCTAAGGAAAATTTTCTCACACATTTAAGGTCTAAACTCCAAAGTGCTACAACATTGCTCCTTGCAGGTGTCTGATTGTATCATTTTACCCAACTGGTCGTGAAAGAAGGTCATGTTTTTCGAGTGTATGATATTCTACTTCGATATCACACTACTGAAATTTTATTTTGTAGTGGTTTTTGTTACAATTTTGAATTCTATGTTATTAAAGTTTAGAATCACGTTTACTCTACCTGTGACAAATTTGTAAGTGGAAACTTTGCTGGTGTGTGAATGTTTTAGTTTGTAATTATTTATAAGGATGTTTAATCCCTGTTTTTTTCTCAAAAATAGATAAATAAATAAATAAATTAATGTAAAAGTTTGTATGTTTGTTTGTAACTCCTTCATGCTGAAACGGCTGGACCGATTTGGATGGAATTTAGTACACAAATAGACTATGAACTGCAGTAACACATAGGGTACTGTTTGTAATGAAATTCGTTGCGAGCGTTGCCTGTATACAATCTATACAGATAAATAAAATTGAAGTGTCTGTGTGTAATGTCAAAATACCAGCTTTATACTAAATGCATATGGAATTATATACGGTACTTATAAGAAATACACAATTTTTAAAATTTTTGTCTGTCTGTCTGTTTGTTCCGGCTAATCTCCGGAAACGGCTGGATCAATTTTAACAGGATTTTTACTGGCAGATAGCTGTTATTATAAGGAGTAACTTAGGCTACTTTTATTTTGAAAAAGAATTAGGGGTAAGTCACTAGTATTACAAACTGAAAAAAAAAAACATTCTTCTAGACCCTAAAAAGTATAAAGTAAAAAAATAACTGAACAGGTGGTTTTAATTTACTACAGATACCTAATTAAATATTTTTGAAGTCGATGCCAGCGTTTTTGAAAAGTCAAAATAGAAAAATCGCTTAAGTACGCTCTCGAGCGAAGCGTGGATAAGATATTTGTAGTGGTATACTTTATCAAGACTATTTCATTTTCAACCGACTTCCAAAAAGGAGGTTTTTTATTTGTGTTCGAGGATTACTTCGTCGTTTATGAACCGATTTTGATGATTCTTTTTTTGTTAGAAAGGAGATATCTCAAGGATGATACCATGATAAGGAAACCAGGATCTGATGATGGCATCCCAGAGAAATTGAGGGGAACCTTCAAAATTGTAGTGGCGACAAGTGTGTTTATTAATTTTTTTCATTAAGTATTTTAAAGCACTACTATTTAATTAAGATCTGGATTCGATCTGATGATGGACCCGAAAGATAGTCGAGGGAACTCCTCAACGATGTATAATGGTGTTTGGGCTTGATTAATTTGTATTGATGAGAACTTTACACCTAGATGGGTTGTGACTGTCATTAGGGGTCTGAATAAATACCTTAATTTAATATGTTTTTAAAAATATTTCTTCTCACAAATTATCTGCTTATTACGTCTACATTAAAAATGTAAAAATAAAAACCTAAAAAGAAAAAACAACTTCCAGGCACTGAAAAATAAGAAATAACAAAACGGGGGTTTTCATTTTGAATAGATACTTAATCAGATATTTTCGAAGTCGATGCCAGGCAATACAAATCAAAGCACATAGACTTTTTATAGAAAGTTCCATTTTGTGAATAATATTGTCGCGCAAAGTCGCGGGCAGATGCTAGTTAAATATAAAGAATAACGTCGCTTGATATATAAGTGGTATTACCAAGAAGTCCTCTAATAAATGTGCCGGAGACCAGAATGAGCTCACTTATCTGTCAAGATTCTATATAAACTTGATGTGAAGCTTACATTTGCTTTAAGTTGGTTTGGTTATCTGGAATAATGAGGTACTAGGT
Source organism: Argynnis bischoffii washingtonia (assembly GCA_033884665.1). NCBI lineage: Eukaryota > Metazoa > Arthropoda > Insecta > Lepidoptera > Nymphalidae > Argynnis > Argynnis bischoffii. The sequence continues at coordinate 6,657,541 of CM066636.1, forward strand.
TTGAGTCCCGGGTCGGTTAAAGAGCTATTGAGAGTCTAGTTTAAATGATAAAATGTCCCGACCGATTTCAGCCAATCTCACTGATATTACAGGAGATATAGTGCAGTGTGTAAGGGAGAGAGATATACACAAGTGCACTCTCTATCTTTGTCACCCTTATATTCCAGTAACGACGAAGTATATCTATATATCTATACAGATAAATAAAATTGAAGTGTCTGTGTGTAATGTCAAAATAACAGCTTTATACTAAATACATATGGAATTATACACGGTACTTATAAGAAAGAAAACAAATTTAATTTTTTTTGTCTGTCTGTCTGTTTGTTCCGGCTAATCTCCGAAACGGCTTGGCCAATTTTAACGGGACTTTCACTGGCAGATAGCTGATATTATAAAGAGTAACTTAGGCTACTTTTATTTTAGAAAAAGAATTAGGGTTTCGCTCAAAAAAATCAAAACGTACCTAGGGACGAACCCGAGCGAAGCGAGAGTGAGTCGCTAGTATGTACATAAAAAATTAACCCTACTGCGTTAAAAAACGAACTAAAAAGATGTTAGTACTAAAAAGAACAAGTTGACGAAGACACATGTAGTACTAGCGGCTCACTCTCACTTCGCTCGAGTTCGTCCCTAGGTTGCTTCCCTATACAAAGTTTCATCCCCATTTTCACCCCATAAGGAATGATTTCCGGGATAAAAACTATCCTATGTCTTTCCCAGGGTCTCAAACTATCTTCTTACCAAACATCTAAATAGGTTAATTATTGTAAGAGTACATAGTGAGGAATGTAAGAAAGACCTCTGTTTTTTTTATTTTCTGCCCTAAAAAGCTCTAAGAATGATTAAAAACATGGTTAATTTGGGAAAGATGTGGCATTATTTGAGAGGAAGTCTTCAACGCTGCGGCCACTTCTTTGTCGAAGTTTTAGATAAAGATTGCGGCTCGGAAACACTACTGAAAGCTTTTTTAGCCCCAACCCTTTGTCTGTACTATTTTGCAACGATTTTCTTATTTCTGTACTAGCAGCTTACCCTTGCCTCGTTCGGTTTCATCCCTAGGTACGTTTTAACGCTTATGTGTATATATATATATATATATATAATATAGGCTATCTATTCCATATAAGTATGTCGAGTTGTTGTGGGTTGCATTATAACGTGTTTTCCTGCGGGAATTCGATTATCTCCTGCAGTAAGAGTAGCCCATGTCACTCTCCAGCTTCTCAACTGTTTCCACACAAAAAAACACGTCAACCCGTCAATTTGTGTCGACAAACAAACAAAAAAACTCATTTTCACGTTTATTATTAATATTATACTCGTCGTATGGATTAACCAGGTTAAAAGAAAAGTAAATGGAGCGCGTAAAGACAGTTGTTGAAGCCTAAAATGATATTATAATTAGTTTATTACTCTTCGGTTCTTAGGACTAGTCGCACATACTGTATATCCTTATATACATATATATAGCGGCTCACAGTCGCTTCGCTCGGGTTCGCCTCTAGACAAACAAAAATCTATCCCACGGGAACCATACATTTTCCTGGGATAAAACGTAGCCTATTTGTTATTCTGATGTATGGACTATATTATTGTAAATTTTCATTAAATTCCAATCAGTAGTTTTTGTGTACTAAGCTGTATAAGTTACTATAGTTTTTTAACTATCCCATAGAGACTCTGTAATTTTCCGGGATGAAAAGTATCTAAGATATTGACCAGGGATATAAGGTACCACCAAACAAAATTTCATTTAAATCGGTCCAACAGTTTTGGAGATTAGCCCGTACAAACAGACAGAGAATTAAAAAAATCTGGATTTGTTCTATTTCTCTACTTTACTGACTCAGTTTTTAGCATTTCTTTCTAGGCACAGACATTCGACCTCTACAGTTTTATTACAATAATATATAGATGAATTATATTCTATACAGATAAATAAATTTGAAGTGTGTGAATTCACAACACAACTTTTGAAATGTTTGTCTGTCTGTTTGCTTGTTCTGGTCAATCTCCAATATAGTTAGACTGATTTTGATGAAATTTTCAGGTAATTTTCAGATTATCTATGAAGTTTGGTACCGATGGGAAGTTTGAACGCAGGCGAAGCCGTGGGTACTGCTAGTAGTTTAAAAAAATACACCAAAAATTCAGGTCAATAAAATATTTTTTTATTATAGTATTCAGCCTTTTTTAACGTCCCAAAGCTGGGGGTGGGCCTCCCTTCAATACCCGGGGGATCAGGCCATAGTCCACCACGCTGGCCAAGTGCGGGCGGACTTCACATGTCTATCGATAACTTGTTATGTTCTCTCAGACATGCAGGTTTCCTCACGATGTTTTCCTTCACCGTAAGGCAAGTGGTAATCATGTTAGAAATGATTCGCACATGAAAATATCAGAGGTGCGAGACCCGGGATTTGAACCGGCTTCACTCGGTTTCCCAAGCGAGCGCGTTACCACTGGGCTACCACTGCCTTTTTTTTATTATACTTTATATGAAATACTTACCCAGTCCAATAAGTACAAAGAACTCTAAACTTTTAAACACTTCCACAATGAACGTGACAGAAAGTAATTTTTTATTCAAACAATTTCTAAAAGAAATAAACAAAATATGATATTTAGACTTTCAAAACAAGCATTTCTTAATAAATCATACATTTTTTAGATCATTTTTAAGAAAAATCTGTTTATATTTTAATGGAAATTCAAACATAAAATGAAATAATCTATACTAATATTATATGGACTTTTCCGTAGAGTGTAGACCTATATAAGATACACAATTCCACCATACATTATTTTGTTATATCTCAAAGGGTTTAGGCAACGTTTTCGTTGAAAGCTCCCAGACGGCTTATTTTTTTCCGACACCTCAAACAAATATCGTTATATTTTAGCCAATGTATACAAAAAGTTAACAAATTATATATTAAAGCCTTCCTCGAGAGCCACTCTATCTATGGTTGAAAACAACATGAAAATCGGTATAGTAGTTTTTGAGTTTATTGCGAACAGACAGTTCGCGGTTCGGGTTCGTCCCTAGTTACGTTTTAGCGCTTAGTATATATTTCTCAAAGACGAAATATATTCCAGCAGAAAAAAGTATCCTATATATTGACCCGGATAACAAGCTATCATCATACCAAATTTCATCAAAATCCCTCTAGTGGGTTTTCTGTGATGCGGTAACAGACAGACAGACAGACAAAAATTCTAAAAACTATAGATTCGGCCTCTGTATCGATATAATGTCTACTTAAATAGGATTTTCCAAAAAATATTTAATGTACAGATTCGGCTTAGTTACAATTTTATTATATGTATAGATAATGCAAAATGAACTCTAATACTAAGGCTAAGCTAGCAAAATACGTTGAAACGCTGCCCTCCGTACTAGTTAAACTGTATGACGGTAATGTTTTTTTCTGTTACTTTTCACGCTGTAATGGTTAGACGATTATAGATAAAATCTATACTAATATTATAAAGCTGAAGAGTTTGTTTGTTTGGTTGAACGCGCTAATCTCAGGATCTACTAATCCAATTTGAAAAATTCTTTTTGTATTAGATAGCCCGTTAATTGAAAAAGGCTATAGGCTATATATCATCCCGGAAAAGTGTACGGTTCCCGTGGGATAGATTTGTTTTTGTCTAGGGACGAACCCGAAGCGAAGCGACGGTAAGTCGCTAGTTTTGTATATGGATAGTCTAAAGCGTGGAGTAAGATATAGTCTGGAAGGTATTTAGCACCTAGGGATGCTCTCGAGCGAAGGGTAAGTCCCTAGCATGAAAATAATGATATCGACGTTATGTCTGATAATGATTAGAAAAGTCGGTCAAGTGCGAGTCGAATTCGCACACGAAGGGTTCCGTATTATCGTACATGTGCTTTTTATTAATATGACTTTTACTCTATGTATGTAGTATATTAACTTCGATGATCGATTACGAACGTAAAAAAAATGTTTCGTGTATTATTATTTTTTTATTATTTGTTGTTATAGCGGCAATAGAAAATTTGTGAAATTTTCAATTCTGTATCTATTACGGTTCATGAGTTACAAGCTCTCTGACAGACGGACGGATGGACAGACAAACAGCTTAGGCGTAGTAATAGAGTTCCGTTGGCACTTTCCGGGTACGGAACCCTAAAAAAAACGTGAAAATAATTCATACGACAATTCACATTCGCTTTCGACAACAAATAGTACTTAGAATTCTCCAATGTGTTCCATCGTTCATATCTGAGAATGCATCGAAAGGTGCATACAAAATGACACACAGCAAAATCGACTCTACATCTTGGTATTAAGGTTGCTTTTATTTAAGCTCTGTAATTACAAATTGGTAGGCAGTGTAAGAGTGCAATGAGTGAACCCTTTTTCAGAAATTGCGCTGAAAAGATTTGCAAATGGGTTCTCGTTGTCCCCCAACGTTTGCAGCCGCGATCGTGTTTCGTTTCAGTTGTGAATGGTTTTCGAAACTACTTGTTGTTCTGTGGTAAGTCGGAGGTTCGATTAGTTGCTTTTTAACCGACTTCAAAAAAAAGGTATTAGATTTGAGTGTTAGTTTTTTAGTGTTATGCGATATTTTACAAATTGAGTAAAGATTTCTATAGATTTTCTATAGAATAAATTTCATTTTAATCCATACTAATACACAATTCCACCATACATTATAGTAAGTCTGTCTGTCTCTTTTTCACGCTTAATTCGCTGAACCGATTTAAACGAAATTTGGTATGGAGATAGTTTGAGACCCTGGGAAGGATGTAAGTTTTAGTTTTTACCCCGGAAATCTAAATGATATATATATATATATATATATATATATATATATATATATATATATATATATATATATATATATATATATATGTATATAGACGAACCCGAGCGAGGGTGAGTCGCTAGTAAGATATAAGGCAGGCATATCATAATGCAGTAATAGCATAGTGACAACTAAAACCAAGTGAAGTGGGCTTAAAACGCAGGTCTAGCACCTCTGATTTTCGTACTGGAATTGTTTTCGAAAAGGAAATAACGTGAAGAAACTTGTATGTGTAATAAAATTTTTAAAAGACGTGTTAAGTCCGCCCCGCACTAGACCAGCGTGGTGGACTACGGCTTGATCCCCTTCGCATGGAGGGTTTCGTACCCAACCGTGGGGTGCTAAATGTGGGTTGCTAGACTTTCCATGTCTTTAGGAAAGTAATATCGTTCTCTTAGACATACAAGTTGCTAGTGGCTTAAAAATGATTCACAGATAAAAGTTAGAGGTGCAAGAACCAGTTTTAAACCCGCTACATTTACAATGGTTTTTAAAGCGCATATGTTACCGATGTGCCAATAATAAATAAATAAATAATAATAAATATGTTGGTACATTAACACACAGCACCATCTAGTTCCATGGTAAGCTACGAGGCCTGTGTTATGGATACCGGATAGTTGATACACTACACATATATAACTTTAAATACATACATATTATAAATATAAACACCCATAACTGAAGTACAAACATTCATGCTCATCACACAAACGAATGCCCCCAGCGGGACTCGAACCCGCAACCGCTGGTACAGCAAGTAGGGTCACTACAAACTGAGCCAAACGTGTCGTCAATCAATAGCGATAAGTAGTATAAATAAAAATTAACCAACAAACTGTGGTGGTGCAACAAGCGTTCTTTGAGAACCTCTGCCTTATAGGTACGAAACTATTTTAGATACTAAGTATTTGAGACTAGAATTAACCTCAAGGTATTTGCTCAAAGACATTTTAGAGGTTACTTCTGCACTGTTCTCTAAGAGAATTGTTCAGGAACTGTTTTAATGCTATCATTATACTTAATAATAAAATTGTATTGCTTTTACCCGACTGCGGCGAAGCCAAAATGTATGTATGTACGTCTGTCCTAACTTATGTTCTCTCGTAACTACTAAACGGCTTAACCGATTTTGATATTTATACGTTATCAGATTTGTCTTAATAACGCATATGTTATAGGGTACTAGAAGAACTCGAGGCATCACTCGCGCTAAAATTACAAAAAAAAAAACTCAAAAAAGGAAAGTTTCATACAAACTTTCATCCCCTATTTTACCTCCTTTAATATTAGTATTTATTTAATTCTGTTCAAGAGTATTAATACCAAGTTTCAAGTAATTTTGATCATAAATAATTTTTTGGGTTGTACTATAACGTGTTTTTCTGTGAGAAGGAATTAACCTTCCGGAGTAAAAAGTAGCCTATGTCACTCTTCAGCTCTCCAACTGTCTCCACACAAAAAATCACGTATAATCCGTCACTCTGTTTTGACGTTAAAGAAGGACAAACAAACATACACGCTTTCATATTTATGATAATGATGTTCTCCCGACCGATTCCGGCCACGGCGGCCAATCTCATTGATACTAGACAACTGCGCAGGAGATATTATAGTGCACAAGTGTACGCGCAGACACAAGTGCACTCTCTATTCCTGTCACTCTCATACTCCAGTGGGACGACTACTCGACACGACCGGTGAGAGTTAAGGCGCAGGACCGACGGCTTTACGTGCTCTCCGAGGCACGGGGGTGAAACACCGCCAACTTCCCAACTCCGGGCTGTTACTGAGGCTTACTATACAGAAAGACTCAATAACTAAACTTGGCCCGACCCGGGACTCGAACCTCAGGATGTGCAGCCGTACATGCTAGCCACTACACCACCGAGGCAGTTAGGTTAGGTTAGGTTTCACATTTATAATATTAGTATGGATGTGGATATTAACCTATTCATCATAAGCTTCAAGTTTGAAAGTTAGGGGTTTTACACTCCCATACTAAGGCAAAGCATGTGAAGCTGCAATATAAAAGTAAGAGGAAAAAAGAGTGCACTAGCGTGGAGACGACACACAGTTGTTTACTACAATATCTCATTGGCCGGTGACCAAAATCGGCCTAAAAATCAAAATTACATACAAATCGACGGGAATTTTTTAATGTATTAAAAAAATGTTGTTTTTGACATTTTTGGTTTTATTTAACAATTTCTTATCTTAAATTATTTATAAACATATAAGTTGTATAGATTTTTGGAATCGCCTCTTGAAATCTTGTATTTTGATACCACACTCGATTGATTCGGACAAAAAACTCAGTGCATCTTGGTGCGTTTCTTGGCTTCGCGCCCGGCTGGATTGCCGGACGGTAATGAGCCCCCCCCCCCTCCACAACAAGGTGAGCGCACGTTGGGGAGGGGGGGGGGGGTTATATATAATTATATACCATATGACACTCGCATTATTAAGAAGAATCTAACAGCATAAGAATCATCAAAATCGGGCCATGCGTTTGGTTTCTAGCGTACCACAGAGGAGTAAACATACATACTTAAGTTGATAAGCACATTACCCTCCTTCGCGTCGCGCAGTCGGGTAAAAATTAGGCTAAATCCAAGGAAAATTCAGAATTTTAAGGCTAAATATATTTTTTTATGTTTTACTACTATAGTTAGCTATGTTTATACATATGTAAATAGTAGCTTGCTACTCCTAAGATATTCATTTAAATTATATAGCGATTTACGTTATTTACGTTATTGCGTACGCTGTACGCGGATATTGTTCACAATTTCATGGGTTTTCATTTTTTTCGCGGAACCCTGATTCTTTTTCTAAAATAAAAGTAGCCTAAGTTACTCCTTATAACAGCAGCTATCTGCCAGTGTAAGTCCCGTCAAAATCGGTGCAGCCGTTTTGGGGATTAGCCGGAACAAACAGACAGACACAGGCAGACAGACAAACAAAAATCGTAAAAAATGTTGTTTTGGTATATGTACCGTGTATATACCCATATGCATTTAGTAAAAAGCGGTTATTTAAATATTACAAAAAGACACTCCAATTTTATTTATCTGTATGTATAGGTGTATCTTTTAAGACAGAAAGCACATTTATCAAGCAAACTCTAAAATTTAAACGCCATATTTCATTCAATTTTACTGCCACTACAGTAGTCTCTACGTGACAGTACTTTAAAGCAGTCAGTAAATAATATATTCTCGTCGTTACATTCCCACAATGTGCCTCTAGGACGTGGCTATTTTCTCCTTTATTATTATATCAATCAGTTACATCATGTTATGTTCAAGTTTGAACCGGACTATAGATTATATGGTTTATGAGACCTTTGGCTCAGTAGTGACCCTACTTGCTGTGCCAGCGGTCGCGGGTTCGAATCCCGCTGGGGGCATTCATTTGTGTGATGAGCACGAATGTTTTGTACTCCAGTCATGAGTGTTTATATTTATAATATGTATGTATATAAACTTACACATTTATGGACTCGCCCTGACTTTTTATACTGACATAAAATTCGGATATTCATTTTTAGGGCTCTGTAGTCAAAAATCGAACGGTGGGCTTCATACAGTTTAGAATCAGATATTTATAACACTTCAGCTAAGCTTAGACTAGAATATTTTATAGAAATACTATAAATATTTACATTTCTCAAAACAAGCTTTTCAAAAACTATACAGATAGATAAAATTGTAGTGTCTGTTTGTAGTATTAAAATAACCGCTTTTTACTAAATGCATATGGATGTATACACGGTACAGTACAGCAGTGCTTGCGCTCTCTTTCACATCACAATAAAAGCACAAGACAGGTCTTCATACAACGGTGTTTTAACCAAATACATTTTAAGTTCAATTTCTTTTTCAATGGTACTAAGGTACGGAGCCCTTAGTGCGCGAGTCCTACTCGCACTCGACTGGTTTTAAGAGGAACTCAGGTTGTTATTAAGTTATCTTCTAAATAAAACATTTTAAATTTTGTGTTTAAAAAACAACCTAGTTTATTTTAATGCGAATTTCTGAAGATGTTAGTGGTTACATCACCACTATTTTTTGCCTAGACTATCACTACATACCTAAGGTAGTTTTAAAAGTCGTAAGCAAATTTCTAGTTGTAACAATTTTACGACAGTGATTTTTCAAAGGGATTTTTTTTTTGCCACAAAAATAAATAAATCAACAACAATTTTAAAACAATAGAAAATGCTAAGAAAAAAACATACAAATCTTACATTGTGTGCTTTTTACATGACTTCTCTACACACATGCCAAATTTCATGCGATTTAGTAGAATGGTATTTAAATAAAATTGATTTGTATGATTGGAGTAGACATTTCTCCAAAAAAAGGAAAAGAAATCATAACTTCTAAACTATTGATTTTCGCGGAACTAATGTTTGTTTCAAATGGGTTGTTAGGGTGTCCTCTAAATGCAAAAAATCCTTGGACCATTATAAATGAACCATCCTGTATATATATTCATAGGATAGGATAATAGATAAGAAATACCTTGTAGCATTCGGTTGTAATGTAACTTGCTATTCATAAAAGAACTTACACACTTTTATCTCTTTGTATTATTACTAGTCCCTAGGTACGTTTTAATTTTTTGAGCAAAACTTTAATTCTTTTTCTAAAATAAAAGTAGCCTAAGTTACTCCTTATAATATTAGCTATCTGTCAGTAAAAGTTCAGTTAAAATTGGTCCAGCCGTTTCGGAAATAAGCCGGAACAAACAGACAGACTATATATGTTAAAGATTGTGTTTTTCTTATAAGTTCCGTATATAATTCTAAATGCATTTAGTATAAAGCTGTTATTTTGAAATTACACACAGACACTTTAATTTTATTTATCTGTATAGATTATAAACACAACGACAAATAGGGACACACCCGAGTGAAGACAGGGTACGTCCCTAGTATCATAAAACTTAAAAAAAAAAAAAACGACTTCCAGGCACTGAAAAGTAAAAAATAACTAAACGGGGGTTTTCATTTAGAATAGATACTTAATCAGATATTTTCGAAGTCGGTGTGCTTTGATTTGTATTGGCTGGCACCGACTTCAAAAAATCTGATTAAGTATCTATTCTAAATGAAAACCCCCGTTTAGTTATTTTTTACTTTTCAGTGCCTGGAAGTCGGTTTTTATTTTATTTTTAAAAAAGTTTTTATTTTTCCATTTTTAGTGTAGACGTATCATTAATACAAATTAATCAAGCCCAAACACCAGGTAATTGCTGTAAATCGTTGAGGAGTTTCCTCGACTATCTTTCGGGTCCATCATCAGATCGACTCCAGACCTTCATTAAATAGTAGTGCTTTAAAATACCTAATGAAAATGTTATCAAACGCACTAGTCGCCGCTACAATTTTCGAAAGTTCCCCTCGATTTCTCTGGGATCCCATCATCAGATCCTGGTTTCCTTATCATGGTACCACTCTTGGGATATCTCCTTTCCAACAAAAAAAGAATTATCAAAATCGGTTCATAAACGACGAAAAAATCCGCAAGCAAACATAAAATATATATATATATATATATATATATATATATATATATATATATATATATATATATATATATACATATATATATATATATGTATATATATATATATATATATATATATATATATATATATATATATATATATATACGGTCGAATTGAGAACCTCCTCCTTTTTTTGGAGATCGGTTAAAAAGCTTGTTTCGAATAAACATTATCGCATTTAGTAACTAAAGCTGAATGGGATTTGAAATGAATGTCCGATGACAATGTATTATGGGATAAGGGATGAAGAGGGTCGGTTTCTATTGTTATATTGAACTATTGAAATAATATTAGGTATTTATAATGATAGCTCAGTGGTAACGCGCTCGTTTGGGAAATCAAGTGGAGTGGGTTCAAATCCCGGGTGTCACGGTTGTGATAATTTCATGCGCGAATCATTTCCAACATGATTACCACTTGTTTTACGGTGAAGGTGAAAACATCGTGACGACACGTTTGACTCAGTTTGTAGTGACCCTATTTACTGTACCAGAGGTCGCGGGTTCGAGTCCCGCCGGGTGCATATATTTGTGTAATGAGCGAATGTTTGTACTCCAGTCATGGGTGTTTATATTTATAGTATGTATGTATTTAAAGTTATATATGTGTAGTGTATCAACTATCTGGTATCCATAACACAGGCCTCGTAGCTTACCATGGAACTAGATGGTGCTGTGAGTTAATGTAACAACATATTTATTTTATATCGTGAGGAAACTTGCATCCGCCTGCACTTGTCCAGCGTGGTGGACTATGGCCTGGTCCTCTTCATATTATAGGGAGGCCCACCCCCAGCAGTGGGACTAATTTCAGCTACTTTCAGCTACTGTACTGTACTGTGTTCAGTTTTTTGTGGTACAAATAAGCAAGTATAATGTAAGCAAACTGTAGTGCACCACCTAAAGGATGAAAGAACACAAGATTTCTCTCGTGTTCTTTTTTTTCGTTGAGAAAAAGGGAGATGTAAAAGAAAATATTGAAGGAATAACTTGTCACCTTCGCTCAATAAAAAAAATAAAAAAATAGGTATAATAAAAATAGTTTGGTAAAAAAGTGTGTTATTTAATACCTATTATTACTGTGTTACAATACTAGTAATATTTCTTGATAACTGAATCAAAATTAAATTAAAAATTAAAAAAAAACCCCCTACGCAAAAAATACTTAAAGTTTAAAGAACAACCTTTAAAAAGTAAATATTTTTGGAAAAGAGCTGATACTCTTACACTGCTGGACCGATATTAACCAAACATAGCTAAGAACAACCGCAAGGAAACTGTCTTTCAAATGAAAAAAACCGCATCGAAATCGGTCCATCTGTTTGAGAGCTACGATACCACAGACAGATACACACACACAGAGACAGACAGACAGGCATCGACGTCAAACTTATAACACCCCTCTTTTTGCGTCGGGGGTTAATAAAAAGCAACAGGTAATGCGCGAGTAGTTCGATATTTTTGATTTGTTATTTTTATTTATAACAGTACTTCCGCCCAAAAGCAAACTTTCATACTGACACTAGTAAGATTATTAAAAAACTCAGATTTAGATAAATTCGGATGTATTATGTATGTCCTGTTGTTATGAGTAACATCGCCAATTTCCCAACTCCGGGCTGTTATTGAAAATCTTAACAACTGTATTCGGCCTGAGTCGGGAATCGAATCTACATATCTACTAGACACTAGACTAAATACATAGTGGTAAGAAAAGTAAGAGATACAGATTACATATAAGACTCTTATCTAAGCTGATTATATCCCAACATCTATACTAATATTATAAAGCTGAAGAGTTTGTTTGTTTGTTTGTTAGTTTGTTTGTTTGTTTGTTAGTTTGTTTGTTTGTTTGTTTGTTTGTTTGTTTGTTTCAACGCGGTAATCTCAGGAACTACTAATCCGATTTGAAAAATTTTTTCTGGATTAGATAGCACGTTAACTGAGGAAGGCTATAGGCTATATATCATCCTGGAAAATAGCACGGTTCCCGTGGGTTAGATGTGTTTCGTCTAGGGACGTACCCGAAGCGAAGCGAGGGTGAGTCGCTAGTATTAAATATGTCACAAAACGAGTAAAACCAAGAAAATTAATCTATACAGATAAATAAAATTGAAGTGTCTGTGTGTAATGTCAAAATAACAGTTTTATACTAAATGCATATTAAATTATATACGGTACTGATAACAAAACACAGTTAAAAAAAATGTATGTCGATGTGTTTGTTCCAGCTAATCTCCGAAACGGCTGAACTAATTTTGACGAGACTTTCACTGGCAGATAGCTGATGTTATAAGGAGTAACTTAGGCTAATTTAATTCTAGAAAAAGAATTAGGGTTCCGCTTAAAAATTTAAAAGTACCTCCCTAGGTTCAATTTCAATTTCAAAATTCAGATGTATCCCTATACATCTGAACGAAGCAGGGTGAGTTGCTAGTTTGTTTACAAACACTCTCTAAGCCCTTGAGTACGTTGACTATCGTTTTGGCACAAAAGCGAAATAGTTGTACGAGTTAGTTTAAATTTACGAGCTCTACAATTGTTTCTATAATAAATCTCGCCGTTTGGAGTAAATGATGCTTGAGATTAGTGCGAATGTAACGAATGGCTCAGTGGTTGAAAGTACTATTGATTAGTGGGTTCGATTTGCATACTTTGAAGTACATATTGTTAGTTATTGTATTGATGTGAAAGTTTGTATGTTTGTGGGTCTTTCACTCTGAAACAGGGATAGTTTTGGATGAAACTCAGTATACGGATAGTCTTTAACCTAGATATAGGTCACTGTTAGGTACCTAGGATGCAACCGAGTGAAGCGAGGGTAAGTCGCTAGTCTGTATTCGTATTTTCTATACATATTATAAAATTGTAACTAAGCCGAATCTGTACATTAAATATTTTTTGGAAAATCCGATTGAAATAGATATTATTATCGATACAGAGGCCAAATCTATAGATTTTCGAATTTTTGTCAGTCTGCCTGTCTGTCTGTCTATCTATTACCGCATCACGGAAAAAACTACTGGAGGGATTTTGATGAAATTTGGTATGGTGATAGCTGGTTATCCGGGTCAACATGTAGGATACTTTTTACTGCGGGAAAGTATCACATCTCTGAGAAACTTATACTAAACGGTAAAACGTAAGTAGGAACGAACCGAAGTCGAAAACTATAGATTCGACCTTTGTATCGATAATAATGTCTTTATGTCAATTTCAATAAGATTTTCCAGAAAATATTTAATGAACAAAAGTTCGTTTTAGTTACAAATTTTATTATATGTATAGATATAATATTACTTGCTAAAACTCAAAACTCTAACTCAAAGTATATTTTTCAATGTTTTGAAAACGATTGGCCTTTTTGTATTTATTCGCGGTATTATTTTGATTTTCGATCCCTTGACCGTGACCATGATTGCTGTAAAGTATTCGAGACGTCGGGAACCAAAAATCAAAATAAATCCGGGGGAAAAACCCCTAAAAGATAGTTTTATTTAAAATGTCTAAGAAAACTTTTGTCCATCTTTCTTCAAATACCAATGTTTTTCGTCAAACAAAATGTAATATTATATCTATAATATTATTAAGAGGTAAAGTTTGTGAGTTTTTGAGGTTGTAGGGGGTAATCTCTAGATGTATTGAACCGATTTAGATAAAATTTGATAAGAAAATAGTCTAAAACCCTGGTAGGGACATAGGATATTTTTTATCCCGTAAATCATCCTTTATTACCGGTGGTAGGACTCTGTCAAGCCTGAGGAGTCCTACCACCGGTTGGGTACCACCCCCTTATCTATTTCTGCCGCCAAGCAACAATGATTGCATTGTTGTGTTCCGGTACGAAGGTAAGGTAGCCAGCGCAATTACAGGCAAGAGGCATATCATCTTAGTCCTCACAGTGACAACGCACCTGTGGTTCTGCATTTTTGTTACTTAAAACCTAAGTGCATGAACCGTAGGTGTTATGGGCGACAGGTACTGCTTTCCATCAGGTGGTCTGTCTGCTCGTTTGTCACTGAATCGTATAAAAAAAAAAATAAAAAAAAAATACAGGGGTGAAAATGAGGATGAAAGTTTGTATAGGGAATCAACTTAGGGACGAATTCGAGCGAAGCGAGCGTGAGTCGCTAGTTTATATATAAAACTTCGGTGTATTTTCGTAATTCTCCTTCCAAACGGCTTGACCGATTTTGATAAATTACTTTTTAGGCATGTAGGGACGCACTCGAGCAGATATTAAGTCGATAGCTAAATACATATTATATTTATAGACGACACGTATAGCTTAGTTTGTAGTGACCTACTTGCTGTGCCAACGGTCGCGGGTTCGAGTTGCGCTGGAGCATTCATTTGTGTGATGAGCACTAATGTTTGTACTCCAGTCATGGGTGTTTATATTTATAATATATATATATATATATATATATATATATATATATATATATATATATATATTTAAAGTTATATATTTGTAGTGTATCATATCCGGTATCCATAACACAAGTCTCGTAGCTTACCATGGAACTAGATGGTGCTGTGTGTTAATGTACCGACATATTTTATATAATTTTTTAAGGATTTAAAAGTCAATGTACATTTCTTAAACACCATTTGGTGTAGATAAAAAAAAAAAACAGTTTTTGTCATTCTAAGAACATCTAAACATATCGAAGCATCCAAAGATGACCTCTGCAGTTCATCTCAGATCGAGGGTCATTCAAGTCGGCTAACACAAGATGATATTCTTATGTAATAATCGATACTTTTAATATAAAACTAATAAAATCGGTCAAGTGTAAGTTAAATACGTAAATTCTAGGGTTCCATACCACCATATATATTAGTCTTTGGTCTTGGTTAGCATATATGACTGAAGATTTGGAGGTACTGGGTTTGATGTTAAGCCAAGTATTGGGCTTCTCTTTCGAAGATTTTCTTAAGAAGAAGTTGGGAAGTTGGCGGTGTGACACTCACGTGCTGCGCTTGTTCAATGGTCGGGTCGAATTGTAGTTCCATCTGAATTTTGAAATGAGATTGAAAGGAATAGAGAGTGCACTTGTGTTTGATATCCCCTTTAGTTAACTACTCTCAATGAGATTGGCCATCGTTGCCGAATCAGCCAGGAGAACATTATAATTTTTTATCTCTTTCCTTTTTCTTAATACTTTGTTAGATTTACGCGAATATTTGACATTTTAAATAAAACTATCATTTTGGATTATTTCGCGGATTTATTTTGATTTTTGGTTTCCGACGTTTCGAATGCTTTATGCACATGGTCACGGGAGAGACTAAGGTTTTAGATATCTCAAAGGTGTTATATACTTGTTACAGACAGTGCCTACAAATAGTTTATTTTCTTTCTTTTTTATCCCTTTAACCGTCATATGGGAGACGACTCAAACTAGTCTGCCTCGGTAGTGGGATATACACACCGTCAATTGCCTAACTCTGAGCCCTTACTGAATGTTTGATAACAGCTCTCAGAAACTATTTAAACTTGACCCAAGCCTCGAATCTAGACCACTCGCAGCTGCTAGACTAAGGCACTTGTCTATATAGATAAATAAAATTGAGGTGTCTGTTTGTAATATTAAAATAACAGCTTTAAATTTACTAAATGCATATGGAATTATATACGGTATTTATACGAAAAACACAATTTGTAAAATTTTTGTCTGTCTGTTTGTTCCGGCTAATCTCCGAAGCGGCTGGTGCGATTTTGACAGGACTTTCACTGGCAGATAGCTGATGTTATAAGGAGTAACTTAGGCTACTTTTATTTCAGTAACAGAATAGGGTTCCGCTCAAAACAATTAAAATGTACCTAGGGACGAACCCGAGCGAAGCAAGGGTGAGTCGCTAGTTTATCGTATAGAAACGCTATCAGTCGCTTCTTCTGTAATAAATAACTTCAGCATCATACCATCTGGTCTCGTGTTAAATAATTATTAATGTGCCTTCACACTGACTGACGTTTTCTAATTTACGATCTAAATTTCCCGAAATTGCGAGTTGCTTGTGCGCAATTAATTAATTTATTAGTGACTTGCTCTACTTCATTTGTTCCCAAACTAAATTTATATTATAACACGTGATTTTCATAATACTTTGTTAGATGTACGTGAATATCTATACAGATAAATAAAATTGGAGTGTCTGTTTGTAATATTAAAATAACCGCTTTTTACTAAATGCATATGGATGTATACAAGGCACATATACCAAAACAACATTTTTTTACATTTTTTGTCTGTCTGTCTGTTTGTTCCGGCTAATCTCTGAAACGGCTGGACCGTTTTTAACGGGACTTTCACTGGCAGATAGTTGATGTAATAAGGAGTAACTTAGGCTACTTTTATTTTAGAAAAAAAATATAGTCCCACAAAAAATAAATCAAAACAAAAAAAAAATAAATAAAAAAAAATTTGTTTTGGGAAGCAACCTAGGGACGAATACGAGCGAAGCGAGGGTGAGTCGCTAGTTAATAATAATATAATGAATACAAGAAATAAATAAAGATGTGAGATATATAACAGAAAAAGATGATTATTATCGCTAGAAGCGATCTCTTCCAGGCAACCTTAGGGTAGAAGAATCAGTATATATGTATATATATATATACATATACATATATATATATATATATATATATATATAATATAACGTGTACTCCCGTGGGAATGAGATATTTTCCCGCAGTAAAAAGTATTCTATATGTGGATAACTAGCTAACATACCAAATTTCATGAAAATCCCTCCGTGATGCGGTAACAGACAGACAGACAAAAATTCCAAAACTATAGATTCAGCCTCTGTATCGATAATAATGTCTATTTCAATAAGATTTTCCAAAATATTTAATGTACAGATTCGACTCAGAATCTTATCTATACTAATATTATAAAGCTGAAGAGTTTGTTTGTTTGTTTGTTTGTTTGGTTGAACGCGCTAATCTCAGGAACTACTGGTTGGAATTGAAAAATTGTTTTTGTGTTAGATAGTCCATTTATCGAGGAAGGCTTTAGGCTATATAACATCACGCTACGACCAATAGGAGCGGAGCATAAATAAAAAATGTTGCAAAAACGGGAAAAAATGATTCCTTTTGAGAGCTTCCGTTGCGTGCGCTGCGTAAACGGTTAATGTTACCCAAAAATCATGTATGACGGAATTGTTCTTCTTTAAAAGTTCTAAAGAAAAGTCCGCGACAGCATGTGTCTATCTTTTAAGGTTGACTCAATATAACCCTTTTTATGGCAATATAATTTGTTCTGAAATAATGCTTTACTTCCGAAGGTGTTTTTATAAACATAATCTTAATCCTTATCCAAATAAATACGTTATTCATCACAAGTATTTAATTTTGAACAAAACTGCCCTTGACATCATTTGATTTCATTAAATATCTTAGGAGATATCATAGATTTAAAATATACATATTTAACTTTAGGGCGCTGGCCGCCGCGGCGGTAGCTCTGAGAGCAGTCACTATTCCACGCGGACGAAGTCGCGGGCAAAAGCTAGTTATGTATATATATATATGTATATATATATATATATATATATATATATATATATATATATATATATATATATACCTATATATATATATATATATATGTATATATATACATATATATATATATATATATATATGTATATATATACATATATATATATATATATATATATATATATATATATATATATATATATATATATATATATATATATATATATATATATATTAGAGGGCAAGAGAAATAGCACCAAGTTCTCTGCTATGTCAAATATTTTAATTAATAAATCTAATTGGGGTTGCTGTAGTAATACAATTTGAAATTAATTAATTTCGGCTGCTATTATTATTCTCGTATAATTTTAAAATCCATTCATTTGAAACACGAAGAAGAAAATCATTTAGATTTTTTGTTTCAAAAATATGTGGTTTTTTTTTAAGGTAGTCTGTGACAAACGAGCAGACAGCCCACCTGATTGAAAGCGATACCTGTCGCCCATAACACCTACGGTTCATGCACTTTTACGTAACAAAACTGCAGAACCGCCGGTACGTTGTCACTGTGAGGACTAAGATGATATGCCTCTTGCCTGTAATTGCGCTGGCTACCTTATCCTTCAAACCGGAACACAACAATGCAATCATTGTTGCTTGGCGGCAGAAATAGATAAGGGGGTGGTACCCATCCAGTCGGACTCCTCAGGCTTGACAGAGTCCTACCACCGGTAAATCCGGAAAGATAGTTTTATTTTGAATGTTCTAATACCTAATGTTCCTCATTCCGTTCTGAACAGTGTTCTGTCTCTATCCCACTCACGGCAATTTACTATTAACTTTCTTTGTCATCTATATATATAAAAGGCAAAAGTGATTGAATTATGTATCAACGCACAGGCCAAACCCTTAAGGCTAGAAAATTGATATTTCGCACACGTATTCCTCATATGACGAAGGCATCCACTAAAGAAGGATTTTTGAAAATTCTACCCCCAAGGGGGTGAAATAGGGGATAAAAGTTTGTATGAAACTTTTTATTCCTTGGACATATTTGCATGAAATTTCGTATGAATTAAGTACGGCAAAAATAATGAGTGACGTATTTCAGCGTTTTCTAAAATTCAAGCCCTAAGAGGGTAAAATAGGGGATGAAAGTTTGTATGAAACCTACCTTTTTAGAGAATTTTTTGTAGTTTTAGCGCGAGCGAAGCCACGGGTTCTGCTAGTGTTTATAAGCGTTGTTCAGGTGTGCTATTTTAATGTACAGACGTTTCTCTCTGTCAACTTTGCAACAATATGTATATATTTCTTTATAACTGCTACGGTATAGTGGCTAGCAAGTACGACTGCATATCTGGAGGTCCTGAATTCGAGCCTCGGTTTGGGCTAAGTCTAGTTATTTAGTCCTTTTGTAAATAAAGTCCCAATAACAGCCCGGAGTTTTGAAGTTAGAGGTGTGCACCCTCGTGCCGAGGTAGGGCAAGCAAAGCTGGCGGTCCTGCGCCTGATCTCTCACGAGTGTCGAACCATCGGAATTTGAGAGTGACAGGAATAGAGAGTGCACGCTGTGTTTGCACTACAATATCTCCTGCAGTCGGCTAGTTTCAGCGTGACGGCACGTTTGGCTCAGTTTGTAGTGACTCTACTTTCTGCGCCAGTGGTCGCGAGTTCGAGTCCCGCTGAGGGCATTCACTTGTGTGATGAGCACGAATGTTTGTACTCTAGTCATGGGTGTTTATATTTATAATATGTATGTATTTAAAGTTATATATGTGTAGTGTATTAACTATCTGGTATCCATAACACAGGCCTCGTAGCTTACCATGGAACTAGATGGTGCTGTGTGTTAATGTACCAACATGTTTATATTTATTTATATTGGTGGTGGTGTTCGAAATCAGTCAGGAGGACATCATATTTCTTTATACAAGTCACAAGCCATAAGAAGTGCTTCAAATAAAACACAGCTTTGCTTAAAGTCTTACTACTGGGACAAACCCTGGCCCTTTTATTGAAGAATGCAAGGGATATCAGGCCATAGTCTACCACGCTGGCTGTATACCGGTTGTGGAACTTCACACGCCATGTCTTTTGAAAATTAGATTCTCTCAGACATGCAGAATTTTGCATATTTTTATTATATATAATTTTTAATATATACGACATTTTTTTTCTTTCAAAATCATCTTTCTTTTACCGTAAAACGTGTAGGTATTGTAATAATAATGAATGAATGATTCGCACATGAAAATATTACAGGTTTTAGACCCGGGGTTTGAACCCGCTTTACTTCGTTTCCCATGTGAGCGTGTTACCACTGGGCTCCCACTGCCTTAGGCAATTCAGTTAATATTTTTAATTAATTTAAAGTTAAATCAGTTAAAACTTTTGTAATAATTTTAAATTACTCTTGAAAATGTCCTTTTATGAAATATTCTCATTGGAAGTTTCTTAGGCAGATGGTGCTGTAATAAAATGAACTCTAGTCATTTGTCTGTTTGTCTGCCACTACATTTATTTAAAGAAAAATAAAAACTCGTCTAATTTTATAATAATTACTAGCGACTCACCCTCGCGTCGCTTCGGGTTCGTCCCTAGACAAAAACAAATCTATCCCACGGGAACCGTACATTTTCCCGGGATGATATATAGCCTACATATAGCCTTCCTCAGTTAACGGCCTGTCTAATGCAAGAATAATTTTTCAAATCGTTTTAGTAGTTCCTGAGATTAGCGTCTTCAACCAAACAAACAAACAAACAAACTCTTCAGGTTTATAATATTATAGTATAGATTACATTATGAACATTACGAAGTAGAATTTTTGAATTAATAATTCAAATCGGATGAAAATACATATCATTTAATAGAAAAATCGTCAGGAAAAAAGAAAAAAAGTCAGGTGCGAGTCGAATTCGCACACGAAGGGTCCCGTACTATTCATTTGTTCATGTACTTTTTATTAATATCACATTTACTCTATGTATAACGTACATTAACTTCGATAATCGATTACGAATGTTAAAAATATTTCTTGTATTTTTATTTTTTTGGATGGATATAGAAATACATACACTGTGAAAATTTACATATTACGGTTCATGAGATACAGCCCTTTGACAGTAGCGAACAGCAGAGGCTTAATTATAGGGCTCCGGTGGCACTCTTTGGGTACGGAACCCTAAAAACAGTCGAATTATAAACTTCTTTGCTTTTTAGGCTACTCTAAAGTAGCAACAATGATTGCATTGTTGTGTTTCGGTTTGAAGGATAAGGTAGCCAGCGCAATTACAGGCAAGAGGCATATCATCTTAGTCCTCACAGTGACAACGCACCTGTGGTTCTGCATTTTTGTTACTTAAAACCTAAGTGCATGAACCGTAGGTGTTATGGGCGACAGGTACTGCTTTCCATCAGGTGGTCTGTCTGCTCGTTTGTCACTGAATCGCATTAAAAAAAAAAGCCTAAAAAGTTATTTTGTCCCATCACTATTATCACGCTCAAAGGTACCATAATGATGTATTTCTCAGTTCTCTTTGATCATTTTGATAAATTTATATATACTGCTTTATGGTATACATATGTACATGTCGCAGGTATATTATCAAAGGCGTGATATTAAAATTTCACTAGTGATATTATAATTAAACTGAGTAAAATGTAGTCCTGTAGTCTCTGAGTAAAATGACAGTGATATACAGACAAACAGACATACGTACAGATGAACATGAAGACGAAGTTAATAAGGTATGATTTTTATATTTTGCTTACGGAACTTTTAAAATCTATACATATAATAAAATTCTGAGTCGAATCTCTACATTAAATATTATTTAAAGTATTTGGGTTATTATCGATACAGAGGCGGAATTTATAGTTTTTAGGATTTTTATCTGTCTGTCTGTTTGGTAACGCATCACGAGAAAACCACTGGACAGATTTTGATGAAATTTGGTATGATGATAGCTGGTTATCCGGGTTGACATATAGGATACTTTTTACTGCGGGAAAATATTTCATCTCTGAGAAATCTATACTAAACGTTAAAACGTACGTAGTGTTTAGTAATATTTTAAATAAAAGTATCTTTTCTGATTTTTTCGAGGATATATTTTGATTTTTGGTTTCCGACATGGTCATGGAAGAGATCTAACGTAGACGTCTCAAAAACTTTTGTTTTCCTATTTCCATTTAAATTATTGTATAATTGGTTGGTAGATACTGTCTATAACATTTAAAAATAATTTTAAATATTCGCGAAATTAACATAGTATTACTAATATTATAAATGTAAAAAGTTTGTGTGTATGGATGTTTGTTACACTTTCACGCCGGAACGGCTGAACAGATCTGGATAAAATTTGACACAGAGATAGATTATAGTCTGGAATAACACATAGGCTACTTTTTATTCCGGAAAAATGTACGGTTCCCGTGGGATAGGTTTGTTTTTGTTTTGCTAGTATTTACTAAATGAATAAAATTGGCACAAAATCGGCCCATCCATATCTTTACAAGAATAAATGGTAGTTTCCAAACTCATAACGCCCCTATTTTTCTGTTGGAAGTTTCTAAGTAACTTGGCCCTCTTCGGAATAGCTATATTAATTTTAATGCTGTCGTCACATTTAGTACTAGTTTTTACATGCGTCTTTTCTTATGTGTCGTGAAGAAAATTCTGTCGGATACATAATTTAGAGGCAGTGGTAGCTCAGTGGTAACGCGCTCGCTTGGGAAATCGAGTGAAGTGGGTTCAAATCCCGGGTCTGGCACCTCTGATATTTTCATGTGCGAATCATTTCTAACATGATTACCACTTGCCTTACGGTGAAGGAAAACATCGTGAGGAAACTTATATGCCTGAGAGGACCTAGCAAGTTCTCAAAAGACATGTGAAGTCCGTCAACCCGCACTTATCCAGCGTGGTGGACTATGGCCTGATTCCCCTCGTATTGAAGAAGGGAGGCCCACCCCCAGCAGTAGGACGTTAAAAAAGGCTGAGTACATACATACATACATACATACATACATACATACACATAATTTAGCTCTGCTAATTGGACTATCTAGTGCATGTTGTGTTTTACAGTTATTACTAAACGTACCAGTTCGATTTGAAAAATTCATTTTAAATACATATATCCTATTTATTAATGCATGTTAGATGTTAGTTATTTACCCTAGCTTCGCTCGGGTGCGCCTCTAGGTATTACTTTTTCACAATTTCATTGTTTTAAATTTTTTTACGTATAACCCTGATTCTTTTTCAAAATAAAAGTAGCCTAAGTTACTCCTTATAATATAAGCTATCTGCAAGTGAAAGTCTTATCAAAATCGGTCCAGCCGTTTCGGAGATTAGCCTGAACAAACAGATAAAAATTTATAAATTGTTTTTTTCTTATAAGTACCGTATATAGGTACTTTTATATGCATTTTAGTATAAAGCTGTTATTTTGACATTACACACAGACACTTCAATTTTATTCATATGTATAGATATATTGAGATAGAGACTTGGTTATCTATACATATAATCTATAGAACTATACAGATAAATAAAATTGAAGTGTCTGTGTGTAATGTCAAAATAACAGCTTTATACTAAATGCATATGGAATTATATACGGTACTTATAAGAAAAACACAACTATTAAAATTTTTGTCTGCCTGTCTGTCTGTTTGTTCCGGCTAATCTCCGAAACCGCTGGAACAATTTTAACAGTACTTTCACTGGCAGATAGCTGATATTATACGGAGTAACTTAGGCTATTTTTATTTTAGAAAAAGAATTAGAGTTTCGCACAAAAAAATTAAAACGTACCTAGGGACGAACCCGAGCGAAGCGAGGGTTAATCCCTAGTGCTTGATATGCAGAGAAAGGAGAAAGTCACTAGTTTCTCCTTCCAAGAACAGACCCATCGCCAAAATATAGCAATTAAAAAAAAACCATTAAAAACTCCAATCAACGAATCTTTTGACATACATATGTTTGTGAAAAGCGTGAATGTTGTGACATCTTATTTACTCAACGATAATTAGGTCTCGATTTCGACGGAGCTGTTCCTAGCGCCGCGACTCGCCAACCCATCCAATTAATGAATGCCGCAAATTGCTTAACCTTTCTAACAAATGTAAACTTTATATTAATATTGTAAAGTCGAAAATGATTTCTATCATCATCCCCTATACTTAAATAAGGGGCTTTTATAAAAATATTCCCAGTATTAGTCTCGTGTAGAGGAAATTTAACTGTATCACTTTACAATAAGGTTGAAATTACAAATTTGCTAGTAATTATATACGTCCATACGATTGTGCAATGATTTGAAATGGCACAAACGAAATTGATCCTTAAATATTATAAAATAAAACTCAAATTCCAAGTAAAGATGCCGCTACCTTAAACTTTATGCAGATGTTACATTCGCAACACATTGTAAAAACAACTCTATATACAAGATAAGAAGGTTTAAAATATGTTGAGGTGTGTTTTAAAGATGGCAGTACGCACGCGCGGCTCACTTAAGATGCTGGGGCTCAGTTCAGATCTCAGTCTCGCGAAGGCTGCCGCACGGAGCGGACGTGTCACTACTCGCACCGCGACAACCACCTGTTATACGCACAAAAATAAACACAATAAAATCGTAAATGTTGTATTAAAATTGCAATAATTAGTTATAATTTTTTAATCTACACACGACGGTTGAGGTAATTTTTTTTTAATAATAAAAAAAATGTTGAAGGACCTCGTATTTATCTTTGGTTCTAAGTTTATTGATTTTTAGTCTATCAATATTATATTATTTTTGTTGTTTATTTTTATTCTGTCATCGATTTCTCGTTCTGTCGTATTTTTTATACTACGCCTTTGCCCACGGATTTACTCATGAATATAATACTTTAAATATTAAAAAATATTTATTACTGAAACTAGTAGATACAAAAAAGGTTAATTAAATAAAAAAATAAAATAAAAATGTATTATTTCTATATAAAAAAATGTATTTCTAAAATTTGTTGCGATTTTACGAAATAAAATTCCACATTGCACTAAAATATTTCATTACCCTTTGTTAGGACAAAGACTAATGAATTATTATTATTAAATATTGAATTTTTGATATATACTTTTGTCTGTCTGTCTCTTTCGCTAGAATTTTTTTTGGAGGTATATTTTCAACAAAAACTTGCATTTTGCCCAGATTTCGCTTACTTACAGTTTTTTTAATTTTTCAAAATTCTAAAATGTTTCATTTATTAATAAGAGCAATGAGTATTAATTTTAAAGTTAGTAAGATTATACTATCAATAAATAGGCTATTTGCAAGTTTAGAATCTTATACTATACTAGCGACTTAGCTTCGCTCGGGTACATGCCTAAGTACGTTTCAATTTTTTTGAGTGGAATCCTAATTGTTTTTCTAAAATAAAAGTAGCCTAATTTACTCCCTATAACATCAGATATCTGCCAGTGAAAGTCCCGTTAAAATCAGTTTAGCCGTTTCGGAGATTAGCTGAAACAAACAGACAGACAAAAAAATTTAAAATTGTGTTTTTCTTATAAGTACCGTATATAATTTCATATGCATTTAGTATAAAGCTGTTATTTTGACATTACACACAGACACTTCAATTTTATTTATCTGTATAGATATACACTAGCGGCTTACTCATTCCTACTTCATCCCTAGGTACGTTTTAACAGTTACTATGGAATAGGCTACAATAGACTATATATGTATTAGTATAAACATAGATATAATGAGTTTTATATCCCTTACTTAAGAAATGATTGATACCCCATACAAACTTTCATCACCCTTTCCACCTCTTTAAGGGATGATTTCTGGTATAAAAACTATCTTATGTTCTTTCCAGGGTCTCAAACTATCTTCATACATAATTTCATCTAAATCGGTTCAGCGGATTTTAGTTCATCCATTACATATTAACTCACAAAGTTCCAAACTTTGTCTCTTTATGTTGTTGTTCTTTCAACCGATTCCGGCAACGGCGGCTAATCTCATTGATACTAGACAACTGCGCAGGAGATATTATAGTGCACAAGTGTACGCGCAGACACAAGTGCACTCTCTATTCCTGTCACTCTCACACTCCGGTGGGACGAATACTCGACACGACCGGTGAGAGTTAAGGCGCAGGACCGACGGCTTTACGTGCTCTCCGAGGCACGGGGGTAAAACACAGCCAACTTCCCAACTACGGGCTGTTACTGAAACTTACTAAACAGAAAGGCTCAATAACTAAACTTTGCTAGACCCGGGACTGGAACCTAAGACCTCCGGGTGTGCTTACATGCTAGCCACTACACCACCGAGGCAGCAAAATCTTGTAGTCAACTGGGATTCGAACCGGGAACCCAGACACTTGTTATTGTTAATCTTGCACTTTGGCCGCATATTATTGCGACTCACCTTCACTCCGCTCGGGTTCGTCCCTAGTTATGTTTTAACGTTTAGTATAGATTTCTCAGAGATGAGATATTTTAACGCAGTAAAAAGTATCCTACATGTTGACCCGGATAACCAGCTATCGTCATATTAAATCTCATCGAAACCTGTCCAGTGGCTTTCTCGTGATGCTTTCTCAGACAGACAGATAGACAACCTATTCTAAAAAAAAAAAAAACGGAGAAGTATGAGTCGGCCCACCCGCCGAGGATTCCGTACAAATTTGTAAGAAATCTGTTTAATTTAAATTTTCAACTTTTTTATTTTTATTTATGCTGTAAGTACTTACTTTTTGCCAAATTTCGTGATTCTAGGTCAACGGGAACTACCATATAGGTTTTCGACAAAAAACCTATAAGGTACGTCCGATTGATTTAGAATTGACAATTTAAGTTAAAAGCAAGATCTTATAGAACAAGTAAAGGGAAAATTCCCAAAAATAAAAAAAGTTGAAAATTAAGGTAAATTTTGGAACTTATAAGTCTTCGCGAAAATCTAAATTTGACCATATATATCTTTTTATCGCGTTGTCCCAGGACCTTGAATTTTATACGTCTAATAGGGACTATAGACCTCAGTATCTGGTATAAATTTCAACTTGCTAAGTCCACTCGTTCCTGAGAAAATCGGTAGTGATACTCAGACAGACGGATAGACGGACGAGAGAGTGATTTTTTAAGGGTTCCTTTTTTCACCTTTTGAGGCACGGAACCCCAAAGACGCAATTTTCATGTCTTCTCTGAAAAACACCTAGTACTTTAACTAAAAACTCTCTATTAGATTGAATTAAAATGAGAAAAAATATGGAAAAATTGTGTTTCTTGAAAAGCTTTAGCGCAATTTCTTACAACTTAAAACTCATTTTACTTCAAAACTCTATTAAATATCGCCTTTTGTCAAACAAGTTAAGTCCAAACTTAAATGTTGAGTTCGTACGGTTTTCATACTAATGTTATAATTGCGAAAGTTTCTGTGTGTATGTCTGTTAGTCCTTCACTACAAAACGGCTGGACGGATTTTGATGAAATTTAGTACACAGATAAACTTTAAGCTGGAGTAACACATAGGCTATTGTTAGACATCTAAAAGCGTACACAAACGAAGCCAGAGTCAATCGCTAGTGAAAGGTAAATTTAAAAATCTACAATTTTATACGAATTCTGTTATTGAGTATTTCATATCTATATCCAATAAATAATATAAAATTAATCTGTTTGTTTATTTCGTTGATAATGAAACATATATACACACTAGCAACTCACCCTCGCTCCGCTCGAGTTCGTCCCGTGTTATGTTTTAACGTTTAGCTCAGAGATGAGATATTTTCCCGCAGTCAAAAGTATCCTATATGCTGACCCGGATAACCAATTATCATCATACCAAATTTCATCAAAATCTGTCCAGTGGTTTTCCCATGATTCGGTAATAGACAGACAGACAGACAAAAATTCAAAAAACTATAGATTTGGCTTCTGTATCGATAATAAAGTCTATTTCAATAAGATTTTCCAAAAAATATTTAATGTACAGACTCGGTTTAGTTACAATTTTATTATATGTATAGATTTCCTAACAAATATCTCTTTAAAAAGTGACATCGACATTCTTTGGTTTGACTTAACGTCAAACCAAAGAATAACATTCAAAATCGCAAATTCTAATGATCTAAACACAAATTCAAACTTACGCACACCACATAAAGTACATTTTTAAATGAAACAACGTGCGTTTTAATATTATTAACCGAAGAACAAGTGATATGAAAAAAGCGCACAATTCCGATTTGTGCGCTTCTTTTTGAGGACACTTTTGAGACGTTAATTGAATATTTTGAGGTTTTTTATATCAATGGTGTGCTTAGTTCTTCTAAAATGGTGTTAAGAGAAGAATCGGATTGTGGGATATTTTAATTTAACCATAAAAATTTATACAGATAAATAAAATTGGAGTGTCTGTTTGTAATATTAAATTAACCTCTTCTTACTAAATACATATGGATGTATACAAGATATATATATATATACCAAAACAACATTTTTTACAATTTTTGTCTGTCTGTCTTTTTGTTCCGGCTAATCTCTGAAACGGCTGGACCGATTTTGACGGGACTTTCAATGGCAGATAGCTGATGTTATAAGGAGTAATTTAAGCTACTTTTATTTTAGAAAAAGAATCAGGGTTCCGCGAAAAAAAATTAAAACCCATGAACTGCTATATAATTTAAATGAATATCTTAGAAGTGGCAAGCTACTATTTATGTATAAACATAGCTAACCGTGAAAACGTACCCTAGGTACGAACGCGAGCGAAGTGTGCGTGAGTCGCTAGTAAATAAATAAATAAACTTTTATTTCTTGTAACTTAATGACAGAGCTTTTATATGTGTACTAGTGACTTACCATCATGCATGCCTAGGTCCGTTTTAATTTTCTTGAGCGAAACCCTAATTCTTTTTCTAAAATAAAAGTAGCCTAAATTACTCTTTATAATATTAGCTATCTGCCAGTGAAAGTCCTGTTAAAATTGGTCCAGCCGTTTCTGGGATTAGCCGGAACAAACAGACAGACAGACAAAAATTTAAAAATTGTTTTTTTCTTATAATTACCGTAAGTATATAATTCCATATGCATTTAGTATAAAGCTGTTATTTTGACATTACACATAGACACTTCAATTTTATTTATATGTATAATTTAATTTTTTTTTTTTAATATCTGTAACCATAATATTTATTTTAAAGGAAAGGAAGGCGTCCATGTTTTGTTATTAAGTAGTTAAGCGAAGCGAATGCGGGCATTGTAATTAGAAAAGGTTTCTCTGTACGCACCCGAGTTAGAGGGTAAGTTATTAGTCTATACAGATAAATAAAATTGAAGTGTCTGTGTGTAATGTCAAAATAACAGCTTTATACTAAATGCATATGGAATATATACGGTACTTATAAGAAAAATACAATTTTATAAAGTTTTTATATGTCTGTCTGTTTGTTCTGGTTAATCTCCGAAATGGCTGGACCGATGTTGATGGGACTTTCACTGGCAGATAGCTGATTTTATAAGAAGTAATTTAGGCTACTTTTATTTTAGAAAAAGAATTAGGGTTACGCTCAAAAAAATAAAAATGTAGGTCTTCTCTAAATTCGCTAGTACACAATAAAAATGTACATGTCTTTGATTTGAACATTATCGTCATATCTACATACATATATTAATAAGGTGAAGAGAACAAAGGAGGTAAAGAGACTTCATCCATTAATTAATTTTAGTTTATTTATTTTAAAATTTTCTTACATTTACGTTTATATTTCACATACATATTATATACAACTATCTTTTCGGATTTTTTATTTATTTATTTTTATTTATTTGGAGAAGCACACTTACAACATACATACACAGCATTTTTAAAATTAATAACAATAATAATATATCTTATATGCATGTCATTTACAAGTGTGCGTACATTTCTACATTCAGCAATTAAAGGTACAAAAAATCATAACTGTAATAATATAAGAATCAAAAAATAAATCTAAATAATTTCATTTTATAAAGGAAAAAGATAATAATAATAAAAAAAAATATATAAAATAAAATAAAATATTCATCGTGTACAAAAAAAAATAAAAATTTAAATTTGGAATAATAATGATTATGCGTATTATAATAGTCAAGTATCTTATTTCTAAAAATTGGGTAAGAGTCGTAAAAAAATTTTTTTTGCGGACTTTTTTTTTTTTTGAGTTCTTGACGCACTATATTTAGACGTAATATATTTAAATGAGCAATTCTTGTATATTTTTTATTTATTTATTTATATCGGCGACCTCGGAAATGTATGACAATATCATGAATAGTAGCATAAATAGCAAATTACGCTACTATTTTTAACTTCAACATTGTTTTTTGCGAGCTCCTCTATATAATTCTTTAGTCGGATTCGAATTAAAAAATGCAAGTATTGTAATAAGTAATTTTCAAAGTGTTATTTCGGAAACGATATCCAGAACAAAAGAAAGCTCTTTAATTTGCTCGCCAATTTCCGATCGACTAGCCAACTGCAGATGTTAGTGCAGCGATTCTCAGAGTTTTTTGGCCACGGAACCCTAATTGATCGTAATTTTTTTAACGGATCCCCATTTGGATAATAACTAAATTGGGTTGTAGTTCAAATACTTTTTTGATAACATGTATGGCTCAGTTTGTAGTGACCCTAGTTGCTGTGCCAGCGGTCGCGGGTTCGAGTCCCGCTGGTCATTCATTTGTGTGATAAGCACGAATGTTTGTACTTCAGTCATGAGTGTTTCTATTTATAATATGTATGTATGTATATAAAGTCATATATATGTAATCAACCATCTGGTATCCATAACACAAGCTTACCATGGAACTAGATGGTGATGTGTAATATTTATAGTAATATTTATTGATTAATTAATAATTATTGATGAACGATTTTTTTTCACGTATTTATTTACTAGCGACTTAACCTCGCTTCGCTCAGGTCGTTTTAATTTTTTTGAGCGGAACCCTAATTCTTTTTCTAAAATAAAGGTAGTCTAAGTTTCTTTTTATAATATCAGTGAAAGTCCCGTCAAAATCAGTCCAGCCACTTCGTAGATTAACCGCAACAAACAGACAGACGTACGAAATTTTAAAAAAATTGTGTTTTTCTTATAAGTACCGTATATAATTTAATTTAATAAAAAGTTGTTATTTTGTCATTATATACAGACACTTGCATAGTTGTATATATAATAGCACTCCAATTAAGCTTCATGTATGAGAACGTCTTATTTAACTTTCGGATGGAATCTGGAACCCCTCTTATCCTGGGAACCCTAGGCTTCCGCGGACCACCATTTGGGAACCGCTGTTAAAGAGTAAAATCCGACAAATAGTTCCCTTTCTATTCCTTTCACTGTCAAACCCCGGTGACATGACGGTTCGACACAACACGACTTGTGACCCAAGAAAACGTCCAATAATTACACTTGGCCCGACCCGGAACTTGAACCCGGGACCTCCAGATTTACAGCCGCACGCAAACTTTTCATGTTAATAACATTTCGAAATGAATTTCTAACTACCTTGGAAATCAAACTTGAAACTTGTTTTAATTCGAACTCCATTGGAACTAAATAATTGGTTGACTCCAGACTTTTAAGTAGCAATCGTTTTATAGCGACTTCAGCTTCAGCGCTAATATACAGACTCTGAAACTCAGTTTCAATCCAAATACCTATATTCTTACTAGCTGATTCACCCTCGCTTTTCTCGTGTTCGTCCCTAGCTTGGATATAGTGAAATGGATATAGTATGTTATCCTTAAGAGATAGACATATACCATCGCGGACTTTTTTGTAGACCTTTTTAAGATGTACAATACTGTAGTACATTATTTTGATCTATCTCGTAGGGTTCAGCCAGCGTTTGAAATGTAAGCGCAATAAAATGTGTTTATTTACGACATCACATTAGAAACCTCTAATATTATTAGTCTTTCTCTTCTTTATTATACATGTATTATACATATAAACCTTCCTCTTAAATCACTCTATCTATTAAAAAAAACCGCATCAAAATCCGTTGCGTAGTTTTAAAGATTTAAGCATACATAGGGACAGACAGACAGCGGGAAGCGACTTTGTTTTATACTATGTAGTGATGAAGGATATTATAGGAAAAGCCAGCATCATGATTTAAAACTTATATATTTTTACTAGATTTAGTTACCATTTATTTTATTCAGCCTTTTTTTAACGTCCCACTGCTGGGGGTGGGCCTCCCTTCAATACGAGGGAGATCAGGCCATAGTGCACCACGCTGATCAAGTGCGGGTTGGCGGACTTCACAAGTCTTTCGAAAATTTGCTGTTTTTTCTCAGACATGCAGGTTTCCTCACGATGTTTTCCTTCACCGTAAGGCAAGTGGTAATCATGTTAGAAATGATTCGCACATGAAAATATCAAAGGCGAGACCTAGAATTATAGCCGATTCACTCGGTTTCCAAAGCGAGCGCGTTACCACTGGGCTACCACTGCCTTTAAATATTTAAATACAATTTATTAGAAAACACTTATTCCAAACAATTTCTTTGCTCCAGTTAAAAATCATGGATCGCATCCTCCCTGTCAACTCCCCGCCGAACAATACCGTATTTTGTTTATTTCTTCTTTTAATTTTTAATTGCATTTCTATTTTATTTTTGGGCCTGACCATTTTTAACTGCCCGATTTATAAAGGTATCATAATTTGTGTGTTCGCGTCGTCAGTGTGACCAGTATAATCAATTAATAACTTTAATTAAACAGCGACTCATCTTCGCTCCGCTCGGGTTCGTCTCTAGTTACGTTTTAACGGTTAGTATAGATTTCTTAGAGATCAGATATTTTGCCACAGTTAAAAGTGTTCTATATGTTAACCCAGATAACCAGCTATCATCATAACTAATTTCATCAAAATCTGTTCAGTGGTTTTTTCGTAATGCGGTCATAGACAGACAGACAGACAAAAATTCCAAAAACTATAGATTCGGCCTCTGTATCGATAATAATGACTATTTTAATAAGATTTACCAAAAAATATTTAATCTATACTAATATTACAAAGCTGAAGAGTTTGTTTGTTTGTTTGTTTGTTTGTTTGTTTGTTTGTTTGTTTGTTTGTTTGTTTGTTTGTTTGTTTGTTTGTTTGTTTGGTTGAACGCGCTAATCTCAGGAAGTACTAATCCGATTTGAAAAATTCTTTTTGCATTAGATAGCCCGTTAACTGAGGAAGGCTATAGGCTATATACCATCCCGGAAAAATGTACGGTTCCCGTGGGATAGATTTGTTTTTGTTCAGGGAAGAACCTGAAGCGAAGCGAGGGTGAGTCGCTAGTGAAACTATACACTAATTATTGTATATGCGAAAGTGTGTTTGTTTTTGTAATCTAAAATCCGAGTTTTAAGTTATCTGAAAGAAATAACAGTTTTTGCGATAAGCCTCTGGTACTTCTTAGGGTTCCGTATAAAACGTCTGTCTGTCTATCTATCCGTCTGTCACCAGGCTGTATCTCATGAACCGTGATGGTTAGACAGTTGATTTTTTCACGGATGATGTATTTATATTGCCGCTATAATAGCAAATACTAAAGAACAGATTAAAATAAATATTTGAAGTGGGCTTAGATACAACAAACGTGATTTTTTTGCTCGTTTTTGCTCGATATTGATGACGGCGACAGGTGGACGTTTGAAATATTCACAGAATATTAAGTTATATATTCACTTTAAAAATAAATAATTAAAATAAAATAAATTATACAACAGACATGATTTTTTTTGCCGTTTTTATAGATAATGGAACCCTTTGTGCACCAGTCCGCCTCGCACTTGGATGGTTTTACCAACTCTGTACACATTTTTTTCTTCTGAAATTCGTAAATGCGTATGTATATTAGTTACTAGTCGCTAAACTTGCTTGATCGATTTCGATGGAATTTAGTACAGTGTACACATAGGTTTCTGTTCAGGAAGAACCGAAAGAATAATAAAATTAAATAAAAAAATAAAAAAAAACCCCTACGCAAATAATACTTATAGTTTAAGGAACAACCCTTGAAAAGTAAATAATTTTGAAAAAGAGCTGATACTCTTACACTGCTGGACCGATATTAACCAAATATAGCTAAGAATCACCGCAAGGCAACTGGCTTTAAATGAAAAAAAACCGCATCGAAATCGGTCCATCCGTTTGAGAGCTACGATGCTACAGACAGACAGACATCGACGTCAAACTTATAACACCCCTTTTTTTGCGTCGGGATTTAAAATAGGTTAACTTGTCGCTTTTTAAAGAAATAAACAAAGGCGATTCAGAATTGACGAAGATAGAGTATTTTTTTTAAATCAATCAAAAATATTAAGTAAATCGGATTACTTGTTCACGAGCTCAGATTAAAAGGATAAAACAGACGGAGCGTGCACCACAAAGCAATTGAAGCATAAAATGATATTATAATTATAATTTTACAGCCAACTCGCCCTCGCTTCGCTCGGTTTCGTCCCTAGCTTGCTTCCCAATACAAACTTTCATCCCCGTTTTTACCCTCTTAAGGGATGATTTCCGGGATAAAAAGTATTCTATGTCCTTTCTAGGGTCTCAAACTATTCGCGGAAGAGTCTTTTTGGTACCCGCGGCCCCGGCCTTATGGCGACGAGGAGGTTTTTGGTCAGGTTTTTAGTGGGTAGGCTGCCGCACATCGCGGCAGGAGTCCCACATAACCCGACTCGCTTCCCCATTGGCGAGCGGGTACCCGTAACAGGGGTTTTCCTGACGTTAAAAAAAAAAAAAAAAAAGGGTCTCAAACTATCTTCTCACCAAATTTCATCTAAATCGGTTCAGTAGATCCAGAGATTAAAACCTAAAACCTCACAAACTCACAAACTTTACCTCTTTATAATATTAGTATAGATAAAACTGTTTTATAATACACCTACATATACCTACATATCCTCACTTCACTCGGGTGCGTTCTTAGCCGCCTAACAGTAACACATGTTATTCCAGCTTGATCTATGCATTTCAAATTAATATTTTACATTTGTAAATGTAATTCTTAATTAATTTTAATTTTCTAAAGTAGACATAGAACAATAATGTGGCTTAAATAATTAATATTTTATTTATCTTTGTAGTTATAAATATAATAATGGTAACACTAAAAATATACATTATTAAACAATAATACAATAATAAGTTTTCTAAAAAATTGAAATAATTATAATGATAATAGCTAAAATTATATAAATAATATTCCATATTTCAAGTATAAAATTAAAATTATAAAAATGTTTAAAATTAAAATTAAGAAATATTGTAAGGTACTTGATGCCAATTTTCAAAATTTGAATTCATTTTGTTAATTGTGGGTAGGCTGTCTGTAACAACTATATAATGTTTTTGAGACATCTGACACCTTAGTCTCTCCCGTGACCATGATTGTTGTAAAGCAATCGAAACGTCGGGAAACAAAAATCAAAATAAATCCGCGAAAAAAAATCTGAAAAGATAGTTTTATTTAAATGTCTAATATTCGCGTAAATCTAAGAAAGTTTTATTGATCTATGCACTTAATTTTATTCAAATCCGTCCAGTTGTTTGTATTCAGCCCTTTTTATCGTCTGCTGCTGGGCACGGACCTACCTTCAGTACGAGGGGAATCAAGTGTGCGGGTTGGCGAACTTCACATGTCTTTCGAAAACTTGCTAGGTTCTCTCAGACAAGCAGATTTCCTCACTTCCTCGATATTTTCCTTCACCGTTAAGACAAATGGTAATCACGTTGGAAATGATTCGCACATGAAAATATTAGGGGTGTGAGACCCGAGATTTGAATACGCTTCACTCGGTTTCCGAGCACGTTGCCACTAGGCTACCACTGCCAGTCATTTAGGAGCAGCGAAAAGGAGTGACAAACGTACAAACAGAATAACTCCGTAACTGGGACTTTCTTAACAGAAAGTTTTAACTAGGTACTTAACTTGTCTTGATCTGGTACTCAAACCCAGAACATTCGAAACTCCAGCCGCACATAATAGCTACTACACAACCAAGACAATTATATAATAGTATAGACGTCACGACAAACAAACCATTTTCATATTAGATAGTAAATTTAACATTCAAATAACTATCCGGACCACCGGATATACATAAATAAACATAAATTTAAATAAATCTCTGTAACGTTTGCGGGGAATTCTAATTTGTCGCCTCAAAGCTGCGTTAGATTTAATAAATTCACATTTTTAGCTTTCATAGTTGAGGAAAGTTTTTGCAGAGGTCGTGGGTTCGATTATGTACATTTAGGTTTCTACACGGGTCCTTTCGGAACCCTTTTTAATGAACCTCTATCTATCTTTCTATGTTTGTACCACATTTTTATTATTTTTACTTATATAATCAGATCTTGGAAATCGAACTGATCTGATGATGGAGATGGAACCCTTCAACAACTACTAATAATACCTTCGAGTTGGACTCATTTCATTTGTTACGATAATTAACACTGAACTTTCTTTCTTTTTAACTTTTATAGCAACGCGCAACGGACAGATTTTGTAGATAGAGGTCATAGGTTAGATTATGATAAATAGCGACTCACCCTCGCTTCGCTTCGAGTTCGTCGCTAGACAAAAACAAATCTATCCCACGGGAACCGTAAATTTTTCCGGGATGATATATAGCCTATAACCTTCCTCAGTTAACAGGCTATCTAATGCAAAAAGATTTTTTCAAATCGGATTAGTAGTTCCTGAGATTATCGCGTTCAACCAAACAAACAAACAAACTCTTCAGCTTTATAATATTAGTATAGATTTAGAGCTCTGTATAGGTTCTTTTGAAACCTTTTTAATGAGCCCATATAATGAGCACATATTTTATTACCTACATTATATATACTTGTAACTAACCCCATAATAAAATCTTGAAGGTCGAACAGATCCTTGTAGTCTGGTGGTGGAAGTGGGGTTTTAATTTGGTTAAAAACGTGATTTTTAGTTTTTTAGAACTTCATTTAATTACTAAGGTGATTTATTTTTTTAATCGTTATGGCTTTAGGTTTAAAGGCTTAGAGAATATCCGTTATTATAACGGATGAGATAGATCTAGACAATTAAAAAAAAGTGCTTGAGTCTATCGTAGAAACGGAATTTACAATGTGGGTTGCTCCTGGTACTTCTCTGATAGCAGAGTGGACTGTTGGAGCAACCCCTTGTTTGTGTGGTGTGCTGCAGCAGACCAGCCGACGAGGCGTCGTCGTCGAGTGCGTAAACGATCCTGCGACACCCTGTTAAGTCGGGGAAGGTTTTGTTGGGTTTTAGCGGGTAGTACTGGTTTTTCTAGCCGGTGAGTCACACATAACCACCCGTATGTCTACAGGTGGTATGCGTAAATGCATTTTTCAACGTCAAAACCTTAAAAAACATATTTTGAACTAAAATAGCAATTGTGTACAGGACCCCTACAAGGAAACCCGACGCGCACTTGACAGATGAACCGTAATTTCCCGCAGCGAAATTTGCATCGTAATATTATTTTCTTTAGCCATATTTCATAAACGTGCCTTTCCTTAAGACGTGATCTAACGTTTCGATTTCCTTCACAAAATGTTTGTTTATTTACTAGAGACTCATCGTGCTTTGCTCGGGTTCGTCCCTGGGTTGCTTCCCAAAACAAAATTATTGTATTATTTAGTTTATATTTTTTTTGTGGGACCATATTTTTTTTAAATAAAGGTAGCCTAAGTTACTCCTTATTACAGCAGCTATCTGCCAGTGAAAGTCCCGTCAAAATCGGTTAAGCCATTTCAGAGATTAGCCGGAACAAACAGACACACAGTAAGACAAAAATTGTAAAAATGTTGTTTTGGTACATGTACCGTGTATACATCCATATGCATTTAGTAAAAAGCGGTTATTTCAATATTACAAACAGACACTCCAATTTTATTTATATATAGATAGACTAGTTACTTACCCTCACTTGGCTGCATCCCTAAGTGCTCTATGTGTGTACTTATAATATTACTGACTTACTTTTTCTTCGCTCGGGTGCGTCCCTAGGTTGCTTTCCCATTCAAACTTTAATCCCCATTTTCACGCCATTGAGGGATGAATTCCGGGATAAAAACTGTACGTCCTTCCCAGGGTCTCTATCACGTTACTAAATTTCATCTAAATCGGCAGTAGTTTCGGAGGTTATTCGGTACAAACAAACAAACAAATCTTTCCTCTTTATAATATTAGTATAAATGTCGAATCGCGTAAATATGAGAAATGACTAAAAATGTATTAAAAATCTCGACCCCTTAATGATTCTATATACGATGTAAAGATCCTATTTCAATCCCCTGGTCCAGTTTTAAAGAAAACCGTCTAATTGCATCGCTAGGGAGGGATTTATGAAATGTTAAAGGTTACATAAAGGGTTTTTAAACTACTTTTGCCCGCAGTTCCACTTGCATGAACCAGTAGGAATAAAAGATGGCGTATGTCCGTTTTTTTTTAAATAAATATGTTGGGACATTAACACACAGCACCATCTAGTTCCATCGTAAGCTACGAGGCCTGTATTATGGATACCAGATAATTGACACACTACATATATATAACTTTAAATACATACATATTGTAAATATAAACACCCATGACTGGAGTAGAAACATTCGTGCTTATCACAAATGAATGCCTCCAGCGGGACTCGAACTCGCAACCGCTGGCACAGCAAGTAGGGTCACTACAAACTGAGCCAAACGTGTCGTTAAGCATGGTACAGACGTGATATTTTGGTTTGAAGACGTTCTACACTCTCAACTCGACAAAACGTTTCTATACAGTCAGTATTTCAACGTGTCCTAAATCTAGAACACTATCAAAGTAAGCCCGCCCGAAGGCACCGGATATTGTCTTCAGCGCATCGTTACAAGAGAACGTCACACACTATACTAACTTCCGGCTGCCAAATAAAATCTATAGTGAATTTTAAAGAAGACTTTGGTATTTGCACTAAAACTACATATAACTAGTGCGTGGGTGCAATTTCTTCTGACCGATTATAATGGTCATGGCGGCCAATCCCAATCAGACAATATGAGTGAATATCCTACAGATACAAAACTTAATACAACTTTGCAACGATAAGTATAATCTATACAGATAAATAAAATTGGAGTGTCTGTTTGTAATATTAAAATAACCGCTTTTTACTAAATGCATATGGATGTATACACGGTACACGTACCAAAACAACATTTTTTACAATTTTTGTCTGTGTGTCTGTCTGTCTGTTTGTTCCGGCTAATCTCCGAAACAGCTGGACCGATTTTGACGGGACTTTCACTGGCAGATAGCTGCTATTATAAGGAGTAACTTAGGCTACTTTTATTTTAGAAAAAAAATTAGGGTTCCGCGAAAAAAAATTAAAACCCATGAAATTGTGAACAAAATCCGCGTACGGCGTACGAAAGTAACGTAAATCGCTATGTAATTTAAATGAATATCTTAGAAATAGCAAGCTACTATTTATGTATAAATAATAAATATAGCTAACCGCGAAAACGTATCTAGGGACGAACGCGAGCGAAGCGAGCGTGAGTTGCTAGTGCTACATAAAGTAAAGCTGTGCAATGGGCGTCGTGACGAGGGTGCAAGGAAGGAAGACATAGAAAAAATATATTCTATGGACAAGAACACATAGAAAAAATTAAAGAAATAAAATTATAATACTGAATTCCATTTAAATTTAGATATCTGCAAAAAGGATGCAAAACATTACTCACAAATATTAAATAGAAGGTGAGTGCGTCTAAAGGTACTGCGATTACATTGAAACCAATCAAAATATAAATATAATCAATTTTTATAAAATTACTAGCGACTCACCCTCGCTCCGTTCGAGTTCGTCGTGTTCATTTAGTATAGATTTCTCAGAGATGAGATGTTTTCCCGCAGTAAAAACTATCCTATATGTTGACCCGGATAACCAGCTATCATCATACCAAATTTCATCAAAATCCCTCCAGTGGTGTATCCGTGATGCGATAACAGACAGACAGACAGACAAGAAACTATAGATTAAAAAAAAAATATAAATAATACATTTGTCTCTCACTAACTCATTTTTTTTCCTATATACTGACTCCTTTTCAGTTACGTCTAAACAAGTTTTACTTCAAAAACTGCCGCCGCCCATGGACCTATGAATACGTTTTTTTGAGCGTGACACGCTCGACGTGATTACTGATATTGTCAACAGCTCGAGTCGGGAAATACCAGTTCTGTCAACGGACATCGTCTGTATAGGTAATTACTAATGTACTCAGACTACCTATTTGTGCAGGAGATACTGTAGTGAATAAGTATAACACAAGTTTTACCGGTGGTAGGACTCTGTCAAGCCTAAAGAGTCCGACTGGATGGGTACCACCCCCTTATCTATTTCTGCCGCCAAGCAACAATGATCGCATTGTTGTGTTCCGGTATGAAGGATAAGGTAGCCAGCGCAATTACAGGCAAGAGGCATATCATCTTAGTCCTCACAGTGACAACGCACCTGTGGTTCTGCATTTTTGTTACTTAAAACCTAAGTGCATGAACCGTAGGTGTTATGGGCGACAGGTACTGCTTTCCATCAGGTGGTCTGTCTGTTCGTTTGTCACTGAATCTCATAAAAAAAGTGCTCTCTCTATCCCTATCACTCTCATACTCGACGAGTACTCGATACGAAAACACTTTATAATACAACTTAAAAAAAAATTATGATCAGAATTACTTGAAACTTGGTATTAATGCTATTCAATATAATTAAATAAATACGTATTTCAGCATTTTTCGAAATTCATCCCATAAGATCCCAAGAGGTTTTAGCGTTTGCGTTAAGCCGTGGGATCTGCTAGTAACTCACATACATAGATATAGTAATTAGTAATAAATAATCGAACTAAGTGGGCGATGAAACGCTAGTTCATTATATAAAGAGTTTTAATTTTACCTCAGAAATGTTCAAAATAAATTCTCTCCCACGTCAAAGTGGTGTGAGGATTAATTACCTCTATGATGTATTATACTTTGTAAATGAATTGCCCGTTTACATTTTCCATGCAACGAATTCCATACTAATATTATTATAAAGAGGTAAAGTTTGTGAGTTTGTGAGGTTGTAGGGGGTAATCTCTGGATCTACTGAACCGATTTAGATGAAATTGGGTAAGAAGATAGTTTGAGACCCTGGGAAGGATATAGGATACTTTTTATTCCGGAAATAATACTTAAAGGGGGTGAAAATGGGGATGAAAGCTTGTATTGGGAAGAAAGCTAGGGACGAAACCGAGTGAAGCAAGGGTGAGTCGCTAGTCTCATATATTTTCACTTTACCCTCGCTTCACTCATCCTTAGTTGTCTTTTGTGACTTGGTACATAATGAACAAGTTTTCTTTATATATTAACTAGCGAGTCACACTTGCTTCGCTCGGGTTCGTCCCGAACATATTATGTTTGAGTTTCTTTTTAGAGTTCCGTATCCAAAGGGTAAAATGGGACTCTATAACAAAGACTTCGCTGTCCGTCCGTCTGTCCGTCTGTCACCAGGCTGTATCTCATGAACCGTGTTAGTTAGACAGTTGAAATTTTCACAGATGATGTATTCCTGTTGGCGCTATAACAACAAAACTAAAAAACAGAGTAAAATAAATATTTAAGGGGACTTCCATACAACAAACGTGATTTTTTTTACCCATTTTTGCTCGATATTGATAACGGCAACGAGTAGACGCTTGAAATATTCACAGAATATTTAGTTATATATTCACTTTAAAAAATAAATAATTAAATTAAAATAAAACAAATATTTAAGGGACAGACATGATTTTATTGCCGTTTTTATATTAGGTATATAATGGTACGGAACGCTTCGACTCCGACTAGCACTTGGCTGGTTTTGTTAAAGGTTAATCTGGAATAGACACACTTTATATTATATAGTATATACAAAAGTATGATATACATATTTATAATGAGTTGTTGTGGGTAGTACCATAAAGTATTTTCCCATGGGAATGAGATAATCTTCCGCGGTAATTATTAAGTATGGATATAATATATGCATTCATATTTGGTATATTTATCAGCGCCATTTTGTGTAATATTTTTTTTTTATTATAAATAGCCTATGTGTAACTCCAGCTAATAGTCTATCTGTGATCTAAATTTCATACAAATCAGTTCAGCCGTTTTACCGTGAAAGAGTAACAGACATACACACACAAATCTTTACGTAATAGTTTGTCCTATTTGTTAATCCTGTGCCCCTTTCAACTACACTACTGTACCGCGGCGAAAAATGCTCTATCTCCTAGTAAAAGTCTTATAAAAACCGATAACTGGCTGTATTTCATCTTCTTTGTTAATTTTTAAACCAATAAAGCTTATATTTAAGGCTGTGGTAGTCCAGTGGTAACGCGCTCGCTTGGGAAACAGTGAAACTGGTTCAAATCCCGGGTCTCGCACCTTTGATATTTTTATGTACGAATCATTTCTAACATGATTACCACTTGTCTTACGGCGAAGGAAAACATCGTGATTAAACCTGCATGTATGAGAAAATTCCCCAAATTTTCGAAAGATATGTGAAATAAAACCTCATTGGTCAGCGTGGGCTATGGCTCGATAACTCTTGTATTAAAGGGAGGCCCACTCCCAGCGTTGGGATGTTAAAAATGATTGAATATGTACATTAACACAATACAGATAGTCAGTTCAAAACCATTAATAATGCAAACAATATAATTTTATTTGTACAAAAACGAGCAAAAGCTACAAAAATACTAAAAATACAGCGCCTGATGAAAAATTGAAGCAAAAATCACATTACGCACATTCGATTGAAAGCCAATAAAACAGACAATCAGAGTAGGCGCAGTGAAATAACAAATGAAACTCATTGAGATGAAACAGCATAGAACTATGCACGTAATATATGAGGCAGACGTATCGATTACCGCTATATATACATTTTAGGGGCGAACCAATACAAAAGCCAATTGTGGTGTGGTTAAGTTCTCTATGAAGTCTAGGGTGAGGTCATGGGTTTGATATTACTAGCCAAAGACAAAATTACTTCGCCATTTTAGATGTAACTTTTTTTTATTATGTATATCGTTGTTTTAGTGCTCTAATGACCAATACTTATTATACTTTACAAAAGAGAGTTGTTTTCCTCTATCTTAAGAACACAGCTTTATATCTAAATTTTACATACATTGGACATGTAAGAAAGAAGGACTCTATATTCAAACCTTTAACGCTATTTCGATAGTTTCTATTATTAATTGTTTTACTTAAACATGTATTTAATTCTTATATAGATTTTTATTATGACGCTTGCATATTCACTGTTTCTTTGGTCTTTTGTACACAGTAAAGATGCTGAGCTCGTAGGTTTGAGTCCCAGATCAGGTTCTCTGTCAATAAAATCCAAATTTCTACAAATCTTATTATAAAAGCAAGAATATAAATAAATAAAATGTCTTTTACACATTAACTAAAGTAATAACAAAATGTTCTGTGTCTAGAATTATTATTATAGCTAAGAGCCATCGACATTAATATTCAAAATTGCTATAATTTATTTACAGGCGCGTCTAATTAAAACAAAAGCTCGAGTTGCTAGCCGCAGGGTATAAATGGAAAGACAGGCCGTTTTTTTTTTATTTTAAGTGTTTTTGTTCTGTGAAGTTGTAGAACTCTTAACAATTTGGATAAAAATAAAAGTTAAATAAAAAGTTTAGTACTTACTGCGAAAAGAGAGCAATCTACACTTGCTATTATGTTTGTTTTGTTGTCGATGTGTAGTAACTGGAACTTTACACCCTAAACGATGTAGTTACTATTTTTTAAGTGTTATTATGTATTTTATTTCTAAACGACAAGGAGGGAAATTCAAAAAAATATATTTATATCGACTCACCCTCGCACCGCTCGGGTTCGTCCCTAAGTACGTTTTAACGGTTAGTATAGATTACAGAGGCCGAATCTATAGTTTTTAGAATTTTTGTCTGTCTGTCTGTTACTAACCACTGGACAGATTTTGATAAAATTTGGTATGATAATAGCTGGTTATCCGGGTC
This sequence comes from Argynnis bischoffii washingtonia, assembly GCA_033884665.1. Taxonomy (NCBI): domain Eukaryota; kingdom Metazoa; phylum Arthropoda; class Insecta; order Lepidoptera; family Nymphalidae; genus Argynnis; species Argynnis bischoffii. Next base: position 6,701,618 of record CM066636.1, read on the forward strand.
AATATATAAGATACTTTTTACCGCGGGAAAATATCTCATCTCTGAGAAATTTGAAATAAAATCTATACTAAACGATAAAACGTACCTAGTAACGTACACGAGCAGAGCGAGGGTAAGTCGCTAGTTTTCAATAAAACAATGGGCGAATACTGTACATATATAACAAAATACTGTACATATATACTGCACATATATAACAAAAGCACAATAAAATGTAATTTTCGCTACATAAAATTATCCTGTCTGAAACACATCGATAATGACGTCATCCGCAATACGCTCTTGGCTGTGAGTAAGAACGTAGTAAATGCAAAATGTATGTAAAAATCAGCTTTATATTCTAGAGGTTTTTAGCAATTTAAAGACCCTGTTTTTTTATTTTATCTACTCACTAGCAACGCACCCCCGCTCCGCTCGGGTTCGTCCTTAGTTACGTTTGAACGTTTAGCTCAGAGATGAGATATTTTGCCGTAGTAAAAAGCATCCCATATGTCGACCCGGAGAACCTGGTATCATAATACCAAATGCCATCAAAATCTCTCCAGTGGTTTTCCCGTGACAGACAGACAGACAGACAGGCAAAAATTCTAAAAACTATAGAATCGGCCTTGCATCGATAATAATGTCTATTTCAATAAGATTTTGCAAAAAATATTTATTGTACAGAATTGGCTTAGTTAGAATTTTATTATATGTATAGATATGTTGGTATATTAACACACAGCACCATCTAGTTCCATGGTAAGCTACGAGGCCTGTGTTATGGATACCGGATAGTTGATACTCTACACATATATAACTTTAAATACATGACTGGAATATAAACATTCGTGCTCATCACACAAATGAATGCCCCCAGCGGGACTCGAACCCGCGACCGCTGGCACAGCAAGTAGGGTCACAAACTGAGCCAAACGTGTCGTCAAACATGTATAAGTTTTCATAATTATAATGTTCATGTTTTCATAATTATAATATAACAACATCTGCTGTCTGCAAACATAGTCAGGATCGCCCAAGCCATTATATTCGCTTCAATAGACCCCAAATCCTCGCGAAAGAAAATCGATATCGCCCTAGAATGATTCGGGAAGCCATAGAAATTAAAAAACATCCAAATTTCAATAGGGAAGATGGCTGGGTACTACCATCGTCGTGGGATCCTGTTATTAATATTATAAAATCTAATAATAAAATTAAACATAACAGACAGTTAGATGTAGTAAGTTCTTACTGTGTAGATCAAAATAACAGTACTTCAAATTAATATTTTACATTTGTAAATGTAATTCTTAATTAATTTAAATTTTCTAAAGTAGACAAAGAACAATAATGTGGCTTAAATAATTAATATTTTATCTATCTTTATGGTTATAAATATAATAATGGTAACACTAAAAATATAGATTATTAAACAATAATGCAATAATAAGTTTTCCAAAATTGAAATAATTATAATGATAATAGCTAAAATTATATAAATAATACTCCTTATTTCAAGTATAAAATTAAAATTGTAAAAATGTTTAAAATTAAAATTAACAAATATTGTAAGGTACTTTGATGCCAATTTTCAATATTTTGAATTCATTTTTGTTAATTGTGGGTAGGCTGTCTGTAACAACTATATAATACTTTTGAGACATCTGACACCTTAGTCTCTCTCGTGACCATGATTGCTGTAAAGCAATCGAAACGTCGGGAAACAAAAATCAAAATAAATCCGCGAAAAAATCCGAAAAGATAGTTTTATTTAAATGTCTAATATTCGCGTAAACCTAAGAAAGTATTAATTATAATGTTATTAAGATTTAGATAAAGAGTAGTTGTATCTACCTATATCTTCAAGGGACAATCCCAAGTAAAGCAACTGTAAGTATTTAGCTAGCCTATTGTGTATCTCGTTAGACATTAGAAAAAAAAAACCCGACTTCCAGGCACTGAAAAGTAAAAAATAACTAAACGTGGGTTTTTATTTAGAATAGATACTTAATCAGATTTTTTCGAAGTCGGTGTGCTTTGATTTGTATTGGCTGGCACCGACTTTTCAGTGCCTGGAAGTCGGTTTTTATTTTTTTTTTAAGTTTTTGTTTTTCCATTTTTAGTGTAGACGTATCATCAATACAAATTAATGAAGCCCAAACACCAGGTAATTGCTGTAAATTGTTGAGGAGTTCCCTCGACTATCTTTCGGGTCCATCATCAGATCGACTCTTGACCTTCATTAAATAGCAGTGCTTTAAAATACCTAATGAAAATGTTAACAAAGGCACTAGTCGCCGCTACAATTTTCGAAAGTTTCCCTCGATTTCTCTGGGATCCCATCATCAGATCCTGGTTTCCTTATCACGGTACCACTCTTGGGATATCTCCTTTCCAACAAAAAAAGAATTATCAAAATCGGTTCATAAACGACGAAAAAATGCCCGAACAAACATTAAAAAAAAAATGTATATATACGGTCGAATTGAGAACCTCCTCCTTTTTTTGGAAGTCGGTTAAAAATTGGAAAAAAAGTTATTATAGAACGAGGCTTAGTTAGGGTCTGAGCGAATTCGGGAAAGGTTACGTATTGACAGTATTGGTTTTGGTTAAAAATGGGTCTGATCTAGCTAGCTTTAGTGTCAAGTAAAAGGCCATTGTCGGATTTTCCATCCGATCAGCAAAATAACAAGGTTTAACATCGTTACGCTTTGTTTCCATATCGCGTTATCGCTTCGATACAATTTGGTTGAAAAGAGAACTTAAAGGCTTACTGATATCGTAACTAGCTTTTCCCGTGACTTCGCTCGCGTTATCTATATATGTATAACTGTTTCAATCATTCTCAAGAACTGGGCTATCAAATGCAAAAAAGTTTTTCAAGTTAAACTTGTTTACGCACACTTGACTGAGGGGGGGGGGGGGGGGGGGGGGTTACTAAAAATTGTAGGTACGTTTGTTGCCATGGTAACCGCTGTTATGACAAATGATATATAATATTATATTCTTTCCTTAAATGATATTCTATAAATATATAATTGTAAATATGCCTAATATGCGTTATTTTTAGTATCTCACCTATCCTAATTATTTAAAACATAAATTGAGTTTCACAAAGAGTATCGATAACCTACAGAAGTTTTACTTCTTGCGCGTGTACACATTCATACACGCACTCTTTAACTATTTTTCAAAAAAGTTTTTATTTTTAAATCTACCATACTTTTTTGTTGAATAGCACCAAGTTTCCTCCCACGGACCATCCCGCTGTGGAATGAACTCCCTGCCGAGGTTTTCCCAGAGGGCTACAGTTTTTTCATTTCAAAAGGGGAGTAAATAGGTTTTTAAAGGGTCGGCAACGCGCATGTGATGCCCTTGGTGTTGCAGGCGTCCATAGGCTACGGTAACCGCTTACTATCAGGCGGGCCGTATGTTTGATTGCCACCGTCGTGGTATAAAAAAAAAGAGTTTATTGTTGAAATTCCGACACTGACAAGTACGAGACTAGTGCAGGTGACACTGATACTGAAAGTGGTACTGAAATTGACACAGAGTAAGAATACATTTTTATTTAATCGATTCATTATACTTTATTCGATTAGTAATTTTAGTAAAATGTATGAAATTATAAAACATATCACAATAAAACATTTAATTCTCTTTAGATATTTTTTTTCTAAAAAAGAAAAAACAAAATTGAAAAAAAAAAAACGAACAGGTAAAGTAGGATAATAATTTTTTTTTCAACATAGTGAAAAAACAGAAAGTCGTTATGTTTTTTCATGTTATATCATTAATGAACCCCATCAATTTATTATATTACACTATTTATCTATATATGTATATAAAACGAAGACGGGTTTGTTACAACACTAGTAACTCGAGAACTGCTGGACCGATTTTAATGATTTTTGTCTCGTTGGATATATCTTCACCCCGAATAGTAGAATAACTATTAAAACATCGGAAAAATTCACGAAAAAAAATATTATTCCATACTAAACGTCAAAACGTACCTAGGGACGAACTTAAATTTTATAAAAAAGCACATAATCTTCCCTTAGAATTACATATGTCAAGATCAAATTACATATTGTATTCTTGGTTATCTACACAGACAAATCTTGCGACAAACTTTTATATCATATAAACTAATGACCCTCGTTTTGCTCGGGTGCGTCCCTAGTTAAGGGCTTAATAGAAAGATCTTTTTAAGAGGAGTACTAATATATTTTTAAATCCCGATATTTTAAGCATTTCCCGTGGGATTAGGCCATTGTTTTACAACAAAGCCAGGATACAGAAGCAAACCCTTTAAATGATTCATACTACATACCATTTCATTGTCAGAAGCAAAATGTTATTGACACAGTATATGTTCAATGAGAATAAATAATTACTTGTGCCCTGGTTTATTTCTGTTTCAACCCTCGACGAAAGCGAGGGATGATGTAAATTTGATATATGTTTGTTTGTTCGTCTGTACTTCTTATGATGATATGCCTATATAAAATTACATGTATTCAGCCCTTTTTAACGTCCCACTGCTGGGCACGGGCCTCCCTTCAATACGAGGGGAATCAGGCCATAGTCCACCACGCTGGCCAAGTGCGGATTGGCGGACTTCACATGTCTTTCGAAAACTTGCTAGGTTCTCTCAGACATGCAGGTTTCCTCACGATGATTTTCCTTCACCTTACGGTGAAGGAAAATCATCGTGAGGCAGGCAGGCAAGTGGTAATCATGTTAGAAATGATTCGCACATGAAAATATCAGAGGTGCGAGACCCGGGATTTGAACCCGCTTCACTCGGTTTCCCAAGCGAGCGCGTTACCATTGGGCTACCACTGCCTTAGCTTAATGATTTAGGAACGTATAAAAGACAAACATCCAAAAAAAAATTTTTTCTTGGGTCAGGAACCTTCGCAGGCGTATACAGAATAACCCACCAGAGTTTAATCACAATCGGATCAATGGTTTAGGAATGCAGAGAGGACAAACATATGAACATTCATTTTATTTATATAAAAGATATGGATACATAGATAGATATACTTTATTGTACACCAAAATAAATACCCAAAAAAAAAATAAGCAAATAGGTAATTATAGGCTATTTTAATCTCAAATAAAAATATAATTTAGCTAGAGCTTGAGCGGAAATAAAGCTCCAGGCTCCAGTAAAAAAAAACCTATCATAATGTTTATATAAATTAAAAATTAAATACAAAATTTAAAATCAATATCGAACACAAAAACTTAAAAAAAAAGGCTACAAAGCGGTAACCCATCCAAATAAATCTCACTGGGGACGTTGCTTACCAATATCCCAAATCTAACAATACTCATCTTACCTTCATATATGTACGTTCATTCATGACTAATCACTATGAAAAATAACCACAAACTAGTCATCTCTCTATCTCATTCTATCTCTATCTCACTCTATCTCTATAACTCCCCCTATCTCCGTCTCGCTCGCACGCCACACTCAAGCAGCACACACAGTGTGATCGAGCGGCTTCAAGTCGAGTTGAACGTCGTCCGATTGTAAATCCGCCACAATTTCTCGCAATCTGGCGAGTTGTGATGGCGTCACGTAGATCGTGTCTTCTTGTGTGGACTCGGATGCTGGAATAAAATTACATAACAGTAAAAAATTATAAAATAAAAATATGTTGGTACATTAACACACAGCACCATCTAGTTCCATGGTAAGCTACGAGGCCTGTGTTATGGATACCGGATAGTTGTTACACTACACATATATAACTTTTAAATATATACATATTATAAATATAAACACCCATGACTGGAGCACAAACATTCGTGCTTATCACACAAATGAATGCCCCCAGCGGGACTTGAACCCGCGACCGCTGGCACAGCAAGTAGGGTAACTACAAACTGAGCCAAACGCGTCGTCACATAAAAATCTACCCATAACGATAAAAATTTTTACCTTTAAGTCACAAATTAGTGTAACTTTTTTTAGTAAAAATTGACACTTTTTTTAAATTTACAACAATATTTGACATTTTAAATGACCTTTTCGGATTTTCTCGAATTTCGTGGTTTTATTTATTACCTATTTCCTCCAAATTATTGTAAAATTTTCTGGGTAGATACCGTCTGTACCAACTTGTATATAATAACTTTTATGACGACTCGAAAGTCTCTCCCGTGACCATGTTTTTTTTTTATTCTTGTTTTAAGTGACCATGTTTGCTGTAAAGCATTCGAAACGTCAGAAAACAAAATCCATACTAATATATAAATGCGACAGTAACTCTGTCTGTCTGTCCTTTTCACGTTTAATTCGCTGAACCGATTTAGATGATATTTGGTAAAGAGATAGTTTGAGACCCTGGGAAGGACATAGGATAGTTTTTATCCCGGTTGAATAGGGCAATGAAAATTTGTATGGGGAATCATTTCTCAAGTAAGGGATATATGTATATATTTTTTATTTTTAAAGTAGTTATTTATTTTTCTAAACCTATGTTTGTACATATATATAGTTTACTAGCTACTCACCCTCGCTTCGCTTCGGGTTCGTCCCTAGACAAAAACAAATCTATCCCACGGGAATCGTACATTTTCCCGGCATAATATATAGCCTTATAGCCTTCCTCAGTTAATGGGCTATCTAATTCAAAAAGAATTTTTCAAATCAGATCAGTAGTTCTTGAGATTAGCGCGTTCAACCAAACAAACAAACTCTTCAGCTTTATAATATTAGTATAGATTCTATACTAACCGTGAAAGCGAAGCGAGCGTGAGTCGCTTGTATGAAATAAAACAAAAAAATATAAATAAAAATGTATATATTAAGTTACGAGTATTTTTTAATAATATACTAGCGACTTACTCTCGCTTCACCTGATAGCGTAAATAGGTGTGTTTTTGCCATTTATTTTATTGTTTTATTTAAAACCATTTAATTAATTAATTAATTTACTTATGTTTATTGTTCCACCAAAACAAATGACAATCAAACACGTATAAAATAACGATTACTTACAAAATTAACACACGGGATTGCATTTTTCTAGATTCAGACACAGGATTTACAAACAAAACTTAATATTACTGAGATATTACTTAATATTATTTAATATTATTTAAGCGAATGCCGAAAAAACAATACAACGGCCAGTTCTTCCGACTTCATTTAAAGTTATTATGATTTTGGATAGTAAACATATTTTTATAAGAATAAAAAGTAGCCTGTAGCATTTGTAGTGCAGCTTTCTATTAGTGAAAGAATTTTCAAAATCGGATCACTAGTTTCAGAGATAACCCCTGACATACAAATTTACAAGCTTTACCTTTTTTGAATTAAAACTTGTTTACGCACGCTTGACTTAAGGAGTAAGCTGGTGAATGCGTTACGAAAAGTGTGATCGGGCGAGGCGAACATTTGTTGCCATGGTAACCGTTGTTATTGTCTGACAAATAATATATAATATTATATACTTTCCCTAAATGATACTCTATAAATATATGATTGTAATATGTCTAATATGCGTTATTTTTAGTATCTCGCCTATCCTAATTATTTAAAACATAAATTGAATTTCATAAAGAGTACCGATAACCTACAGAAGTTTTACTTCTTGCGCGTGTACACATTCATACACGCACTCTTTAATTTTATTAATATAAGTGAGGAATTACGTTTTTGTTTGAAATCGGTTAAGAGTATTAACGTCCCGACGCGGAAGTGCCGGAAATTGAAACTAGGAGCGACATATTGCAATGTCAGGAACAATTTTATGGTGTTTATGAGATTTCATATATAGAGTCATAAAGGCTATTTAACACTCGCGGTTTTACTCGGCGTTTTACAGTGAAAAATAATATATACATAGATATCAATCTATTGAATCCTGTTTATAATAATTCAGCCATTTTTAAACGCCCCACTGCTGGGGGTGGGCCTCTCAATGTGAGTGCGATCAGGCCATAGTCCACCACGCTGGCCAAGTCGGGTTGACGGACTTCACATGTCTTTTGAGAACTTTCTAGGTACTCTCAAACATGTAAGTTTCCTCACGATGTTTTCCTTCATCGCTAAGACAAGTGGTAATCATGTTGGAAATGATTCGCACATGAAAATATCAGAGGTGCGAGATCCGGGATTTGAATCCGCTTCACTCGGATTCCCAAGCGAGCGTGTTACCACTGGGTTACCACTGCCTTTATTTTATATTTCTTTTATATTGGTAACAAATTAATACAAATTTTTAATTTCGGGGTACAGCTTGGTCCAGTAAAAATTGTTGATTACTGAATGTTTAGGGTTTCGTAGCCAAATAGCTAAAACAAAACCCTTATAATTTCGCATTGTGTCACAGCCATTTTACTCGAAGGCCATTAGAGTTACATCGCTGAAATTTAGTAAGTTAGGTAGGCATGAAAGTGCAGTTACGTATAGCAAATTTATTTTAAACATAAAGAACTATCTATAACTATAATACATTTTGAGATATTTTCGTCTCATAGTATGATCAGTCTTTATCATCAATATTAATATATATATATACACCGCCTACCGTTTTATGAAAATTTACTCCTCCCGTTCAAGGTTTACTGAAAGGGATCGTTTCCAGCGATAAGGTTGCCTGATGTGCAACTTTTCTTTCTGTTTTTTTTCTTCTCTTCGTATTTTTAGTTTTTGTTGTGCATAAAGAATATAATTATCTATGCGGTCAAGAAAATTAATATTCTAAATGAGTAAATATTGTATTTTACTATTGAAGTACATAAGTTTGTTTAAATAAAACTATCTTTTCGGATTTTTTCGCGGATTTATTTTGATTTTTGTTTCCCGACGTTTCGATTGCTTTACAGCAATCATGGTCACGGGAGAGACTAAGGTGTTAGATGTCTCAAAGGCATTATATAGTTGTTACAGACAGTCTACCCACAAAATAACAAAAATGAATTCAAAATTTTGAAAATTGGCACCAAAGTACCTTACAATATTTGTTAATTTTAATTTAAACATTTTTATAATTTTAATTTTATATTTGAAATATGGAATATTATTTATATAATTTTAGCTATTATTATATAATTATTACAATTTTTTAGAAAACTTATTATTGTTTAGTAATCCATATTTTTAGTGTTACCATTATTATATTTATAACCATAATGAAAAATAAAATATTAATTATTTAAGCCACATTATTGTTCTATATGTGCTTTAGAAAATTTATTATTGGTAGTTACCACCATACAGAACCTTTGGCGTACGGACCAGACTCTCACTTGACCGGTTCTTAATAAAAATACTCTAAGTTACTTTAAGAAAGGGATGGTATGGTTAAGTCCGTTTTGTTTTACTCAACTTGGCGGGAACGCTGCCGTGCACCCAGAATCAGAATAAAAAAATCTATATAAGACTTTGAAGTAAAAACTCATTTCAAACAGATTGGCCCGAGTTATTGAAATTTTTAAATTTTTCCTTTAAGAATTCAATTCAAATTGCAAGAAAGACATTTTAAAATTGTCACAAAAGGTTTTTTGGTAAACGCGATATTGTAGTCAGGTTTTGGCGCTGACCCAACGCCAGGGTTTCTAGTGGTTATAGATAAATCTTAATAAATAAATCTGCCTGTAGAGAAGTTCATATATTTTTACCATCGATATCGCTAATAGAAAGTTAACAAAATATATTAAGACTAGCGATTTATCCTCGCTTCGCTCGGGTTCGTCCCTAGGTTGATTTCCCATACAAACTTTTATCCCCATTTTCACTCCCTTAAGGTATGATTTCCGGAATAAAAAATATCCTATGTCCTTCCCAGGGTCTCAAACTATCTTCTAACCAAACTTCATCAAAATTGGTTCAGTAGGTCCAGAGATTACCCCCTACTACTTCATAAAATCACAAACTTTACTTCTTTAAAATATTAGTATGGATAACATCGTATAAAAGAACATCTGGACTAGTACATCTATATTAGAACATATGGATGAATCTACAGGCATTTTGTTAAAGAATATTTATCTTTGTACAAATGAAAATGAAATCTGGGCAATTTTGTTGGCAAGAGTCGATGCTATGGAGTGGGGCGATGTTGGCCGACGACCAGCGAGTAACACCCGGTTACGAATTATTTGTTAAAATTAGTTTATTTTCTACTGGTTAGTTAAATATTTTAACTAGGCTCGAAAAAGATACTTATTTTGGCTATTTTAGTGTGTGTGCGTGTGTGTGTTACGCGATATGTTCGTTTGTGAACCAATTTTTGTATTTGTTTTTTTAAGATTGTATCTCAATGGAGATTGCCTATTATTTAAAGAACAGATACTCTATAAGTCCAGTGGTAATGCGTTCGCTTGAGAAATCGAGGAAAGCGGGTTAAAATCCCAGGTCTCGCATCTGTGATATTCACATGTGTGAATAATTTCCAACATGATTAACAGCTGTCTTAAAGGAAAACATCGTAAGGAAACCTGTATGTCTGAGAGAACCTAGCAAGTTTTCAAAAGACATGCTCTGTCCGCCCACACTTGCTCAGCTTAGTGGACTATGGCCTGATCCCCCTCGTGTCGAAGGCAGGCCCACCCCCAGCAGCGGGGCGTTAAAACTGGCTGAATAAAAAAACAAAACAACTCTAGAGTTCTTACTTTTGCGTCATTTAAACTCTGTGTTTTCAAAATTACTGTAAAAATAGTTATATTATTATTATTATTTATTTTGAAATTTTATAAGACTATCCTTCGGTATATAAAATTCTTTAGTATATAAAAAACTAACCCATTCGTTAAAAAATAACCGAAAATTGATTAGAGTACCTCTTTCTTTGTGAAGTCGGTCAAAAATAATTTGTGACAGAGGAAAATTGGAGAATATGAGCATGCGAATGCTGTTATTACTTTTTTCATTGCAGAACCCTAAAATTGACTTAAAAAACTATTGGTTTATTTTTCCGCCGTCAAAAGTTCATTAATTTTTATACAGCAATACATTTTATTCAGAAACTCAGATGAGAGCCTTACATAAATTTCGGTATTGAAACGCACAATTAATGGTAGAAGTGAGGCAATTAAAACGCTTGCCGATACAGAGGAGCTCAAGCATGGGGCCGCGTTGTTGTTATTTACTGGAATGACTTTTGACAATATAGTCATCATACTATTATAATAAAGACAAAATTGCTTTAATAGTCCAATGGATAGTATATACAGCTATAGATATGGAGGTCCTGGGTATGAGTTTAATTATTGAATTTTTCTGTTAAGTGTCGATAACAGCCCGAAGTTGGCAGTGTTTCACCCCCGTTTTAAGACAGAGCACGTAAAGCCGTCGATTTTGTTCCTTAAATCTCATCGGTCGTGTCGAAGTATCCTCCCATCGGAATTTAAGAGTGGTAGGATCTGGGGTGTACTATAATATCTCCTGCGTAGTTGGCATGTATTCAACCCTTTTTAACGTCCTACCGCTGGGCACGGGCCTCCTTTCAATACGAGGGGAATGAGGCCATAGTCCACCACGCTGGCCAAGTGCCGATCAAGCGGCAATTTTGGCCGCTGTGACCAAAATTGGTGAGGAGGTCATCACCATATATGTAAATGTTGCTTATTTTTTTTAAGACATTTATTTATTTTAATATACATGAACAGCTTAGATTATTTAATTTGTAAATATTACAATTTATAGTAAGGAACATTTATTAAGCTATAATATATTATATAATTTCACCGGTGGTAGGACTCTGTCAAGCCTGAGGAGTCCGACTGGATGGGTACCACCCCCTTATCTATTTCTGCCGCCAAGCAACAATGATTGCATTGTTGTGTTCCGGTATGAAGGATAAGGTAGCCAGCGTAATTACAGGCGAGAGGCATATCATCTTAGTCCTCACAGTGACAATGCACCTGTGGTTCTGCATTTTTGTTATTTGAAACCTAAGTGCATGAACCGTAGGTGTTATGGGCGACAGGTACTGACAGGTACTGCTTTTCATCAGGTGGTCTGGCTGCTCGTTTGTCACTAAATCGCATGAAAAAATAATAATAATGCAAAATGAACTCTAATACTAAGGCTAAGCTAGCAAAATACGATGAAACGCTGCCCTCCGTACTAGTTAAACTATATGACGTTAGGCTTATGTTTGTTACTTTGTCACTTTGAAATGGATGTAAATATTTGGATAACAAGTGCACTTTAGAGTATGAGACTTTGGTTGGAAGGAACACATAAGCTATTATTAATTACCTAGAGAAATGTAATTCTAAGTTGCTAGTATTCTTACATCTCATATGGCCCTCTAAAGTAGGGCTTTCATCCCGGGAGTCTCGGTCTCGAAAATTTCGAGAGTCTCGAGTCCCGGGAAAAACGAGACTTTCGAGACTACTTCAAAAATAAGTTTCATACTCGTAGGCTAGGCAGTTAAGCAGTGGATACAAGGTATTTCAATAAAGTACTTTATTAATCATACTGTTACAAACTCAAATATAAGTAATATTAACAATTATATATTAGGTCCTTACATATAAAATTTGCAGTTTTATATGGAAAAAGCAAAATGAAAAAAGATATTTAATTATATATTTAATCAATCAAAATACCATTGTGATCCATGCACTTATTATATTTTTTTCCTTGTCAAATTCCGTAATTGGCTATTTGACAGTTTTCGGAAAGATATTTTAAAACATACGTAGGTTCATTTTATACCTCTTACAATTATTTTTTTCTGAAAAAAGCGTTATTTATTCGGAAAAATATATATTAATCTTTCAGTAATTTGAAAGTCGCGCGAAAACAGCACATCACGTGACATTCCTGGCTGTGACGTCATATCTCAATAAACTAAGTAAAGCTAACTACGATGCATGGAGAATATAACATGTTACATATTTTCCATGCTACGATGCTCCAACTCTTAAACATATTTTAAGCTAAAAGTTTGCAGCTTTTTCATTGACAAGCTCATATAAGTTAATATATATATATTTAGAATATAAATATTTTTTATGAAAATGACAAGCTACAAGACGTGTGCCGTACCTATGTGTAAAAGTTCTACAGTTAAATATCCTGACAAATTGTTTATACACGTCCCTAAATGTCCTAAACGTCGAAAGCAGTGGTTACAATTAGCACGCTGAGAGTTGAATTTTACATCTGATAAATCTGCAATTTTTTTTTGTTAAGATCACTTCGATGTAAGTATTTAAAAGCAATCAATTTAGCCTCTGATTTACTGAAAATAAATTAAACTTAATCCAGTATTTTGTACATAAAACATGTCATAAAAACAATTCTTTTTATGACGGATGAACGGTGTGCTTTGATTTGTATTGGCTGGCACCGACTTCGAAAAAATCTGATTAAGTGTCTATTCTAAATGAAAACCCCCGTTTAGTTATTTTTTACTTTTCAGTGCCTGGAAGTCGGTTTTTTTTTTTTTTTAAAGTTTTTATTTCTCCATTTTTAGTGTAGACGTATCATCAATACAAATTAATCAAGCCCAAACACCAGGTAATTGCTGTAAATCGTTGAGGAGTTCCCTCGACTATCTTTCGGGTCCATCATCAGATCGACTCCAGACCTTCATTAAATAGTAGTGCTTTAAAATACCTAATGAAAATGTTAACAAACGCACTAGTCACCGATACAATTTTCGAAAGTTCCCCTCGATTTCTCTGGGATCCCATCATCAGATCCTGGTTTCCTTATCATGGTACCACTCTTGGGATATCTCCTTTCCAACAAAAAAAGAATTATCAAAATCAGTTCATAAACGAAGAAAAAATGCCCGAACAAACATAAAACAAAAAAAAAAAAAAAACATATATACGGTCGAATTGAGAACCTCCTCCTTTTTTTGGAAGTCGGTTAATAAAGTACTTTATTGAAATACCTTGTATCCACTGCTTAACTGCCTAGCCTACGAGTATGAAACTTATTTTTGAAGTAGTCTCGAAAGTCTCGTTTTTCCCGGGACTCGTAAATATAACGAGACTGAAAGCCTTACTCTAAAGGGTATAGAATAATATTTACTTTTTAACTAAAAACGTGTCACTTAAAAAATTACACCACCAAGAGAAAAGCAATATACTTTTTTAATTTATAAAGGGCTTCCTTTTAGATATTTAAAATAAATAATAATTACCTAATATCCAATCAGAGTAGTCGAAGATAGTTTTACAAATTAGGAGTGTTCTCAAAGAAGTCTGAAAAGTACTGACATTAATAACATTCACAACTCAATCTCATCAAACTCATGCAAGAAATACATTTTCAAGAATAAGTTTCTTTTTTTCTAAAAGTCTGCTGCTATTATATCTTCTTCCTCTTGATTAAAGTATTTAAAACTGTACATATAAGAAAATAAATTATCATATTTGAATCTACAGCTATGAATATAAAGTCACCTGCTTTGCATTCAGCTAGACTGGACTTTGTCCTAATCTCTCACATTAATTCTCACAAGAGCAGTGTTAGCTTACTGGTTACGCGTTCACTTGGAAAGCAAAGCAAAACAAGTTCGAACCCCAGTAGCCTTCTGATATATTTATGTATGAATTATTTTTAATATGATAACCACTTGTCTTATGGTGAAGGAAACCTTTGTGAGGAAACCTACACGTCTGAGAGAATCTGTTTTTGAGTGACTTGTGTAGTCCGCTAACCCACACTGAGACAGTGTGGTGGACTATGACCTGATATTGAGGAGAGGTCCAGCTTTGAGACCTCTTGGGTGTATACTTGGTGCTTTTTGTATTAATTGTAATATTATATGTGTACTGACAACCGAAAAAAATTACTAATATTAAGTATTTCAGTACAAAATTTCATCTAAATCCGACCAGTCGTTCTCGTGTTAAAGAGCAATAAACATACACACAAACACACAAAATTTTCTACATATATTAGTAATATAATGTAGTACATATATACTGTTTGTTTATTGAAAAAAAATACGATTATAAAAAACCGACCCACCTAATTGATCTCCCCTGCCCCGATTTTTCTTTCCACTTCGCTTTTCATATAACATGATTTATACACCGTTCTCGCGTTTTTTACTTAAAATCTATACAGTTTGGAAAAAAATTGAATAGGATTTTTCATAGCCATTTTTGGCACAAGACCAAATTATGTTCGCTTTCCGTCAGATTTTTGGCCGGAGCTGAAATAAGGTACTTATTTCGGGCAGTAATTACTAAATAGGCTTATATTCAAAGTTATTCATATCGACTTGTATTAACCGACTTCCAAAGAAGCAGGTTATGTGTTTGGTTAAAATGAAGTCAAGAAATAAAGTGATGTCATTATTTATGATTCAGAATATTTAATACTAGCGACTTATCTTTGCTTCCCTCGGGTTCGTTTCTAGGTACGTTTTAACGGTTATTATATTATATAACTTATTATATATACATAAGTATAATGAGTTGTTGTGGGTTGTATTATAACGTGTTTTCCCGTGGGAATGAGATAATATCCCGCGGTAAAAAGTAGCCAATGTCTCTCTCCAGCCCTCCAACTATCTCCACACAAAAAATCACGCCAATCCATCACTCTATTCCGACGTGAAAAAAGGACAAACAAACAAACACACTTTCACATTTATAATATTAACTAGCAGAACCCGCGGTTTCGCTCGCGCTAAAACTACAAAAAATAACTCTAAAAAGATAGGTTTAATACAAACTTTCATCCCCTATTTTACCACCTTATGAGATGAATTTCAAAAAATGTTAAACACATATTTATTTAATTGTATTGAAAAGCATTAATACCAAGCTTCAAGTAATTCTGATCATAAATAATTGTTTGGGTTGTGTTATAACGTGTTTTCCCGTGGGAATGAGATAATCTCCCGCGGTAAAAAGTACCCTATGTCACTCTCCAGCCCTCCAACTATCTTCACACAAAAAATCACGACAATCCGTTACTCTGTTTCGACGTGAAAGAAGGACAAACAAACAAACAAACAAACCCTCTTCAACATTTATAATATTAAAGTATGGATTGGTAATTTGCAAAAAAACCGTCCAGAGATCATGTCTGTAGAACTGTGGGCATCGGTTGATTACAAAGAGTCGTAAGTTAATATTTTAGTGTTATTTTTAATTCTTTGAACTGATTTTTTCAATCGTGTCATTAACGACTTAAAAAAACGGGAGGAATTTTACTTTGTGTGTATTTTTTACTATATTTTAGGTCATTAAAACTGAATTTTATGAAATTTTTTTTAAAATCTTTCCCAAAATATTTTTGTAGAAATATTAAGAGAAAATGTTTTTAAAGTAATTTTGAAGTCGTTGTACCTTTTAAGTCGACAATATTCATTATTTATAATTTGAGGAAAACCTATTATATGAATAGAATTTACCTAACTATATATAAAAAACCGGCCATGTGCGAGTCGGACTCGCGCATGAAGGGTTCCGTACCATTTTCTATAAAAACGGCAAAAAAGTCATGTCTGCTGTATGGGAGCACCCTTAAATATTTGTTTTGTTTTATTTTAAAGTGAATATACAAACTAAATATTCTGTGAATATTTCAAACGTCTAATTGTCGCCGTTATCAATATCGAGGAAAAACGAGCGAAAAAATCACGTTTGTTGTATGGGAGCCCCCCTGAATATTTATTTTACTCTGTTTTTAGTATTTGTTGTTATAGCGCCAACAGAAATACATCATCTGTGAAAATTTCAACTGTCTATCACGGTTCATGAGATACAGCCTGGTGACAGACGGACCGACTGATGGACGGACAGCGGAGTCTCAGTAATAGGGTCCCGTTTTACCCTTTGGTTACGGAACCCTAAAAAGTACTAAACTGTTTTGTTTTTGCCTATTTATGTATATATTAATTTACTAAAATTTATTCTCGATTGAAAAATCAGTTCTTTTATTATTTTACATCAACTCATCTGATGATTAGTTATTTTTATTTATTGTCTTATTAGTGAGTGTTAAAATTATCTAAAGCGAAGCGAAGCGAAGTGTAGTGAAGTGCGATACATCAGTGTTACTTCTTGTGATATCTTAGAGCTTCAGTAGAAAACGTCAGATATGGGTAAGTACATAATACTTATTTATTTATTTCAATATACATAACCAGCTAGTAAGGCAGTGGTAGCCCAGTGGTAACGCGCTCGCTTGGGAATCCGAGTGAAGCGGATTCAAATCCCAGGTCTCGCACCTCTGATATTTTAATGTGCGAATCATTTCTAATTTGATTACCACTTGCCTTACGGTGAAGGAAAACATCGTGAGGAAATCTGCATGTCTGAGAGAACCTATCAAGTTTTCGAAAGACATGTGAAGTCCGCCAATCCGCACTGCCAGCGTGGTGGACTATGGCCTGATTCCCCTCGTATTGAAAGGAGGCCCACCCCCAGCAGTGGGACGTTAAAAAGGGCTGAATACATGAACAGCTCAGATTACTTAATTTGTAATGTTACAATTTATAGTAAGCTACATTTAGCAAGTGATAATATATTATATAATGCAAAATGAACTCTAATACTAAGGCTAAGCAAGCAAAATAGGATGAAACGCTGCCTTCCGTACTAGGTTAAACTGTATGATGGTAGGACAATATTCCTCGAGTAAGCTCGCTCCCTCGCTTGTAGTGTAAGCAAAATATTAGGATGCAGCATCTTTTTGTTACATAGGTTTTTTTTATATATTTAACTAACTTTAATCCGCGACTCCCCTCGCGTAGCTTATTTTTCTAACTATAGATAAATGGGGTTGGGATCAAGGGTAGTATATGTCCGATCCCAGGATGTAATCTGTTCTTGCTAAATTTTATCGAAATCTGTTCAGCGGTTTAAGCGTGAAATGGTAACAGGCAGAATTTCTTTTACATACATACAGATAAATAGAATTGAAGTGTCTGTTTGTAATGTCGAAATAACAGCTTTATACTAAATGCATATGAAATTATATACAGTACTTATAAGAAAAACACAATTTGGAAAATTGATCTGTCTGTCAGTATGTCTGTTTGTTCCAGCTAATCTCCGAAACGGCTGAACTGATGTTGACGGGACTTTCACTGGCAGATAGCTGATGTTATAAGGAGTAACTTAGGCTACTTTTATTTTAGAAAAAGAATTAGGGTTCCGCGCAAAAAATTAAAACCTAGTACTTTCTTAGATTTACGCGAATATTAGACATTTAAATAAAACTATCTTTTCGGATTTTTTCGCGATTTATTTTGATTTTTGTTTCCCGACGTTTCGATTGCTTTACAGCAATCATGGTCACGGGAGAGACTAAGATGTTAGATGTCACAAAGCATTATATAGTTGTTACAGACAGCCTATGGGTAGTAAAGCAATCGAAACGTCGGGAAACAAAAATCAAAATAAATCGCGAAAAAATCCGAAAAGATAGTTTTATTTAAATTAAAACCTACTTAACATACATACATATAAGCGAAGCGAGGGCAAGTCGCTAGTAAATAATAAAAATGCTTACCGAATACACGCCAAAAATAAATACTTTGTTAAAAAAATCTGGGACTTAGTTTGATCCCTGGAAATGGTACAGGATAATAATTTAATATAGACGACGTATAATGTGCTAAAAGTGTACAAATGGATTACACCGTAATTAAGGGATTAGAAGGGTAGCTCTAGTGAGGGGGATGAAAAGGGAGGGGTTGATATATAATTTGGACCTTTTTTCCTGTAATATACAAGAGAAAGCTTAATTTCAAATTCCTCCGAATTCAAAACTGGAGTATATTATGTATCAATTTTAGTATGTATTAGTGTTGTAATAGTATTACTATATTTAATTATAACACTTATTAATTATTTCTTTAAATTGTTTATAATTAAATTCAACAAATATTGTAAGGTACTCTGGTGCCATTTTTGATTTTTTTTATAATCATTTTTTGTAAAATTGTGGGTAGGCACTGTCTGTAACAAGTATACAACACCTTTGAGACGTCTAAAACTTTAGTCTCTCCCGTGACCATGATTGCTGTAAAGCATTCGAAACGTCGTGAACCAAAAATCAATTTTTTTTTTTAATTTAAAATGTCAAATATTCTCTATGTCTATGTGAAATGTCTATACTCTATGTCAAATATCAAAATTAATTTTTTTTAATTTAAAATGTCAAATATTCGCGTAAATCCAATAAAGTATTATGTACTAGTGACTTATCCTTGCTTCGCTCAGGTTTGAAGCTTTTTTTTTGTTGTACATTTTATTTCAAACCGTTTAGACGTATACTGATTTGACATCAATTAAAGTTATTATGATTTCTGAAAGTAAGTATATATATATAATAAAACTGTAGAGGTCGAATGTCTGTATATAGAAAAAATTGCTAAAAACCGAGTCAAGGGGATGTAAGAAGAGAAATAGAACAAATCCAGTTTTTTTTCCAAAGTTTTTGTTTCTCTGTTTGTACGGGCTTATCTCGGAAACTTTTAGACCGATTTAACTGAAATTTTGTATTGACATGGCGAGTTATCTGCTCAACTGAAGCACTTGAAGACACCGGCAAGAGAATTGAATTGAATTGAATGATATTTGAATTTTTTTTTAAATTCTAAAGACAAAAGTATTTACGGTTTCTTCCGATGTTTCCATTTTCCAGATAACTTTTACAAATGTTCTTTCCTAAAACCTTACACTATTATGAGCATTTAAGAAAAAAATTTCCACATCGGTTGGACCACTCGCGAGTAATGCGATCAACAAGCAGTATTTTATATTTTTAAAATCACATTGATATTGAAGTACGTGTTAATTTCAGGAGCTTAAAACTTCAAATATTTTGAATTCTAAATGAAATATTAAAGAAAAATATCGTATGCGTTGTCCAGGTCATATTCTAAGTTTTTACTAAGTTTCATCCAAATTCCTCCAGCAGTTTCGTGAGTAACAAAACACAATCACACACATACATACATAGCAGTGTTGCCAGAGAGGTTTGGTCAAAAGTTACGTTTTCATCCATGAAAAGTTACATTTTTAAAGTAAAAGTTACGTAGTGGTCATTTGTACCCGACTTCTAAAAAAAAAAAAACAGTCCTTCGATCGATTTTGATAATTCGTTACCATCCATGAAAAGTTACATTTTTAAAATAAATGTTACGCGAGGGGGTCAAAAGTTACGAAAAATGTAAGAAATGTAACCTTCTGGCAACGCTGATACATAGCACTTCCGCATTCATAATGATCTGATTCCCTTCGTATTTTAGGTCGATATATTGATATCCAAAAAAAACCGGACAAGTGCGAGTCGGACTCACCGAGGGTTCCGTACAAATTTGAAGGAAATCTGTTGTAGGAAATCTGTTTACAGATTTCCTTCAAATTTATACGGAACCTTTATTTTCAATTTTTTTTATTTTTTGGAATTTTTCCTTTATTTGTGCTGTAAGACCTTACTTTTTGCCAAATTTCATGAATCTGGGTCAACGGGAACTTCCATATAGGTTTTCAACCCAAAACCTATAAGGTACTTCCGGTTGACCTAGAATTGTCAATTTTGGTTAAAAGCAAGGTCTTACAGCACAAGTAAAGGGGAAATTCCGAAAAATAAAAAAAGTTGAAAATTAATGTAAATTTTGGTACTTACAAGTTTTCGCAACAATCTAAATGAGCCCATATCTTTTTATCGTGTTGACTCAGGGCCATGATTTTTATATACCTAATCAGTATCTGGTATAATTTTTAACTTGCTAGGTTCACCCGCTTCTGAGAAAATCGGCGATGACAAACGGACACACAGACGGACAAAAAAGTGATCTTATAAGGGTTCCTTTTTTACCTTTTGAGGTATGGAACCCTAAAAAGCGGCTCGGAACTGATCCGTTATGACATAGTTCCTGAGCGAAGCGAGAACGATTCGTTAGTTTAAAATAAAGCTTTTATTTCAAAACTTTATGATTGTGTTCTAAATGACAAAAGACCGTTGTTCCGATAACGTTGACATCTGACGAGAGACGTCAATTGTCTACAGAATTCATAGAAATTGATTGAAAGACCCTGGCTACTTGTTTGTTTTAATTATAATAGGCGAGACTAGAGACCCACCCTGGCTTTGGACTGAGTAAGGGTGGGGTATATTGTTGAGTTTTTTTGGACTATTCTTAGCAGAACTGCTTTCCAAGTCGGTGATAGTTTCCTCATGGACATACATAGACGCTCTTTAAATTATACTAGCGACTCATCCTCTCTCCGCTCGGGTTCGTTCGTGTTACGTTTTGACGTTTAGTATACATTTCTCAAAGATGAGATATCTTCCCGCAATAAAGTATCTTATATGTTGACCCGGTTAACCAGCTATCATCATACCAAATTTCATCAAAATCCCTCCAGTGGTTTTTCTGAGATGCGGTCACAGACAGACAGACAGACAGACTGACAAAAATTCTAAAAACTATAAATTTTGTCTCCGTATCGATAATAATAATAATGTTTTCCTGACCGATTCCGGCCACGGCGGCCAATCTCATTGAGACTAGTCAACTGCACAGGAGATATTATAGTGCAGCGCGTGTGAGAGAGAGCGCAGACACAACGTGCACTCTCTGTCCCTGTCACTCTCACACTCCGGCGGTACGACACGAGACACGACCGGTGAGAGTTAAGGCGCAGGACCGACGGCTTTACGTGCTCTCCGAGGCACGGGGGTGAAACACCGCCAGCTTCCCAACTCCGGGCTGTTACTGAGGCTTACTATACAGAAAGACTCAATAACTAAACTTGGCCTGACCCTAGACTCGAGCCCAGGACCTCAGGATGTGCAGCCGTACATGCTAGCCACTACACCACCGAGGCAGTCAAATAGTATATCGATAATAATGCCTATCAATAAGTTTTTTTTTTAAATATTTAATGTACAGATTCGGCTTAGTTAAGTGCTCATAATAAGTCTAATTGAATAAAGATTATTTCATTTCATTTCACACGTCGTTCGTTTGATCTATTCATGGGCCTTATGGTGCTGGTGTCTTTATAATTATAATATATAATAAGCAGTGGTAGCCTAGTGGTAAAGTGATTGTTTGGAGAACGAAGTGAAGTGGGTTTAAATCTTGAGTTTTGTACCTTTGGTGTTTCAAGCGAATCATTTCCAACATGATTACGGTGAAGGAAAACATCGTGAAGAAACCTGAATGTCTGAGAGAACCTAACAAAACAGTTTTTGAACGACATGTAAATTACACTCTTGGCCAGCGTGGTGGGATAGTGCCTGATCCTCCTCGTATTGAAGGAAGCCCACCCCCAGCAGTGGGAGGTTAAAAAGGGACTATATAGATACATGCAAGGATGTATTCTTGGTCATTATCTATCACACTAGCGACTCACCCTCGCTTCGCTTCGGGTTCGCCCCTAGACAAAAACAAATCTATCCCATGGGACCCGTACACTTTTCCGGGATGATATATAGCCTATAACCTTCCTCAGTTAACGGGCTATCAAATGCAAAAAGAATTTTTCAAATCGGATCAGTAGTTTCTGAGATTAGCGCGTTCAACCAAACAAACAAACAAACTCTTCAGCTTTATAATATTAGTATAGATTTGTAGCTCCGTCATGACGACTGAACGGATATGGATAGAATTTAATATGTCATTATTATATTTATCTGAGTTCATTCACAGATATTGTTCGAGTTAATTCTAGACATTTTCATATTAAGTAGATATCTTGTATAGAGGTTACGAGCTAAATAGAAACTGTGGCAGAAATAAGCCATACATATTTATGAAGACAATATCAAGTGACGTGAAAGCGCATAATTCTTGACATAATGTCGGGGATTTTAATCTAGCAAAGTGAAGATAAAATAAAATACTCTGATTACGTTGGTAATATTATATAGTATAGTTACATACATCACTAATCAATAACCATCTAATATATATATATATATATATATATATATATATATATATATATATATATATATATATATATTTATATATATCAGTAGGCAGTGGTAGCCCAATGGTAACGCGCTTGCTTGGGAAACCGAGTGAAGCGGGTTCAAATCCCGGGTCTCGCACTTTTGATTTATTCATGTGCGAAATATTCTAACATGATTACCACTTGCTTTACGGTAAAGGAAATTATTGTTGGGAAACCTGCATGTCTAAGATAACCTAGCAAGTATTCGAAAGACATGTGTAGTCCACCAATCTGCACTTGGCCAGCGTGGTGGTGGTGGACTATGGCCTGATCCCCCTCGTATTGAAGGGAGGCCCGTGCCCAGCAGTGGGACGTTAAAAAGGGCTGAATACATACATACATATAAATATCTCGGGTCACAGTATTTATTGTCGCGCTCCTCCTAAACGGCTCGACCGATTTTAATGTTTTCCTTTTGTATATTTGGTAGGTATGAGAATGTGTCGTAAAATATTTTTTTACCCTCCTACCCCCCCCCCCACCCCCCACCCCTCTTTTTTAGTCGCGATTTTAGTATTTTTGTATAAACAGTATTATAGAAATACATACGACGAATCCAAACGAAGCGAGGGTGAGTCGCTGTATAACATAAAGTCAAAGAGTTACTTCGTTTTTTTAAGATGATTGAGAATTTTTAAGATGATGATGATGAGAGATTGGCCGGGATAAACAGACAGACAGAAATTTTGAAAATTGCGTTTTTCTTATAAGTACCGTATATAAAGAGCTGTTATTTTAACAATAGACATAGACATCTCAATTTCACTTATTTGTATAGTTTAATCCAAATTTTCACTCAAATTTGTTTAGCCGTTACAGCGTGACATAGTAAACAAGTATACATATAATAAAATTGTAACTAAGTCGAATCTGTACATAAAGTATTTTTTTGGAAAATCTTATTAAAATAGTCATTATTATCAATACAAAGGCCGAATCTATAGTTTTTATAATTTCAAGTCTCTCTGTATGTCTGTTACCGCATCACGGGAATACCACTGGAGGGATTTTGATGAAATTTGGTATAATGATAGCTGGATATCCGGGTCAACATATAGGATACTTTTTACCGCGGGAAAATATCTCATTTCTGAGAAAAAATCCTAAAACTGCGATGTGAGAGCATACTAATATGTAAAACCGACGAATTTGGTTTTCGGTCCGAACGCGGACGAAGCCGCGGGCAATGCTAGTAGCTTTATATAAAATTTGCGATTTAATTCCCTAAACAAACTTTCATCCCAATTTTCACCTTATTAAGGGATGATTTCCGAGATAAAAATATCCTAAGTCCTTTCCAGGGTCTCAAACTATCTTACCAAATTTCATCTAAATCGGTCCAGTAGTTTTTGCGTTTATTCGTTACAAACATACAAAAATACAAATCTTTCCTCTTTATATTACTAGTGTAGATAAATCCATGACAAAACGAATTGAACTAGACAGAGACAAATCGGTTCCAAAACAATTTAGGCATAATACAGTAATTCTGATCACGTAGATCTCATTATAAGCAGCGGCTGTAAATTCATCAGGTGTCCGTGGGATTGACACTTTAATCCCGTGGGAATATAGTTTACTAAATGGGATAAAGATCTAGAGCCGGCTTATTTAATCTCAGTGCTTTAGCGATTATTCAGATTAACCTAATAAAAGAGAAAATTGATTAATAATACTGTGCTTGTAAGATCCGTATACATATAATATAATTCTGAGTCGAATCTGTACATTTAATTTTTTGGAAAATCTTATTGAAATTGTATTGTATTATATTAACGTTAAGCTCAGAGATATTTTCCTGCAGTAAAAAGTATCCTATATGTTGACCCGGATAAAGAGCTATCATCATACCAAATTTCATCAAAATCTGTCCAGTGGTTTTTTCGTGATGCGGTAACAGACAGACAGACAGACAAAAATTTAAAAAACTATAGATTCGGCCTCTGTATCGATAATAATGACTATTTCAATAAGATATTCCAAAAAATATTTAATGTACAGATTCGACTCAGTTAGAACTTTATTATATGTATGTATAGATTTGTATTATCGATACAGAAACCGAATCTATAGTTTTTAAATTTTTTGTCTCTCTGTCTATCTGTCTGTCTGGGAATTGATCAAGAGAAAACCACTAAACAGATTTTAATGAAATTTGGTATGATGATAGCTGGTTATCCGGGTCAACATATAGGATACTTTTTACTGCGGGAAAATATATCATCTCTGAGAAATCTATTTAACCCTTAAAACGTATCGCTAGTCAAAGGGTAAATCGCTACGAGTAGGGCAGAAAATTAAAAAGAAGAACCAGGCCTCGTGTACCTAAGTAAGCCCATATTCTACATGCAGTAATACTAACTGTACCAGAATGTTGCCAAAAAGTTGTTTAGAGCGACATATTTGCATACACATCTTGTAATTTTCTTAGAAAGTTTGTTTCGAGTGTTTCAAAAAGTTTTATATCTGTTATGAACGCGTCGTTCTAGTTGAAGAGGCTTCGTATCTATACTAATATTGTAAATGTGAAAGTTTGTGAGTATGGATCTTTGTTACTCAATCACGCCAGAACGGCTGAACGGATCTGGATGAAAGGTACAGAGATAGATTATAGTCATTTTTATCCAGGAAAAATGTATGAATCCCGTGGGATAGGTTTGTTTTTGTTTTCCTAGAGGCGAACCCGAGCAAACCGAGGGTGAGCCGCTAGTCCATTTAATACATACAATTTGTGTGTATGTTTGTTACTCTATCACGCTGAATCGTCTGAATATACCTATTTGGATGAGTAGCACATAGGCTACTTTTAGTTATAAATTTTTCCAAAAGGTGGCGCTGCCTGTATTATATATTATTGTTGATACAAAAAGCTCCTAGGGACGCACTAAGTGAAGCTGGGGTAAGTTGCTGGGTGTATTGTGTAGTGAATAGTGATAACATATTTTTCGGTTCAACATTTAGAATACCTTTTACTACGGGAAAATCTTTCATTCCTACGGGAAAACACAAAAACTGGTTCATCGTCGTTTGAGTCATCCTTAGAAATTTAAATATCTAACGCTGGCTAAACTTTAAGATACACATCAAAACAATGTACTTGAAAATTGTAGGTCTTAAAAAGCCCTACAGAAAAATCTACAATAGTATATGTCTATATCCTGAGGTACACTCGCGATAACTATTTATATCTATTTAAAACGTACCTAGGGACGAACCCGAGCGAAGCTAGGGTAAGTTTATATTATAACTAGCGACTCACCCTCGCTTCGCTTCGGGTTCGTCCCTAGGCAAAAACAAATCTATCCCACGGGAACCTTACATTTTTCCGGGATGATATATAGCCTATAGCCTTCCTCAGTTAAAGGGCTATCTAATGTAAAAAGAATTTTTCAAATTGGGTCAGTAGTTTCTGAGATTAGCGCGTTCAACCAAACAAACAAACAAACAAACAAACTCTTCAGCTTTATAATATTAGTATAGATAACATGAAAAACGAGGTCAACATTGTATGTGTCGAATACTTGTTATTGAACGAGCTGTTCACTGGAAACTAACTAATTTTTTTTTTTTGTAAATAGCTCGGTCTTTAGTTGATTATTGTATTGGTCTGGTGGTCAGCATGTGCGTCCGTAATTCTGAAGGTCCTGGGTTCAAGTCCCGATTCAGGTCAATTAAAGGGATTTTATGTCAAAAAAATCTGTTTTTAAAAACTGACATGCATGCTTTTGATCAATTTTAATCCATGGGATTAATCGATGGTTTTTTCTACTAGTAAGTAAGAGCAAGTACCACAACTATTTACGAGATAGCGCTATGTGACATTGTCTGAATGAGAATAGATAGAAAAAGACTTTTCTAGAAAGAGATTCGTTATAAAAAAAATGTTTTCTTTTTTTGTAAAAACTTTTTTTTTAACTTAAAAGCAAAACTATCTAAATACTAAATTTGATCCAAATCGTTGTAGCCGTTTTCGAGATACACGAAATAAATGTATATAATATTACGACACGTTAGGCACAGTTTGTAGTGACCCTACTTGCTGTGCCAGCGGTCGCGGGTTCGAGTCCCGCTGGGGGTATTCATTTGTGTGATGAGCACGAATGTTTGTACTCCAGTCATGGGTGTTTATATTTATAATATGTATATATTTAAAGTTATATATGTGTAGTTTATCAACTATCCGGTATCCATAACACAGGCCTCGTAGCTTACCATGGAACTAGATGGTGCTGTGTGTTGATGTACCAACATATTTATTTATTATTTATACAAGATTAACTCATTTAATATTATAAGTTTAAAGTAGTATCCTATATAAAAGGGAAATTTTTTCACAACCAGAAATAACACAATCGAACTTCTTCTAACTC
The DNA here is from genome assembly GCA_033884665.1 of Argynnis bischoffii washingtonia. Lineage (NCBI taxonomy): Eukaryota > Metazoa > Arthropoda > Insecta > Lepidoptera > Nymphalidae > Argynnis > Argynnis bischoffii. The sequence continues at coordinate 6,728,905 of CM066636.1, forward strand.
AAGAGAGCTGTTAAAACGAATAGTCGGTCTCCAATCGATGTTATAAAAATGCCTTTTATTTCCAAATAGAACCCTCAAGATATGAGTCTCCAAGGCTTTCAATAGATGTATGGGCTCACTCAATTTACTAAGAGTTTTTCAATTTCATGGGAATATTGAATGTTTTGTAAAGATTTAGGGTTACGTCGGTGAAATGTGATTATTTTTTAGAATATTTAAAAATATATACATACAGTGTAGCCCAGTGGTAATGCTCTCGCTTCGGAAACCTATAGTGGGTTCAAATTCCGGGCCTCGCACCTCTGATATTGTTATGTGCGAATCATTTCCAACATGATGACCACTTGCCCTACGGTGAAGGAGAACATCGTGAGGAAACCTGCATGTCTGAGAGAACCTAGCAAGTTTTCGAAAGACTTGTATAACCTGTGAAATTGGCCAATGTGGTGGCCTTTGGCCTGACCCCATATAAGTATGAAGTGTGGTCCATCCCGCGTTGGTACGTTAAATAAGACTAAATATATAGAATTCTTTAATGAAAATTGGTTCATAAATATTAATTTCTTGTATTTCGTATTTTAAATAAAATCTTTATTTTCGGGTTTTTTCGCCGTTTTATTTCAGGTTATGGTTTCCGACGTTTTGACCATATTCATGACCAAGATGTAAAATAAAACCGCGATATATAAGATGAATAGTTTTATTATACAGAAAATATATAAAACTAGCGACTCACCCTCGCTTCGCTCGGGTTCGTCCCTAGGTTAATTCCCCATACAAACTTTTACCCACATTTTCACCTACTTAAGGGATGATTTCCGGGATAAAAACTATCCTATGTCCTTCCCAGGGTCACAAACTATCTTCTTACCAAATTTCATCTAAGCTGGTCTAGTAGTTTAATAGCTTATTCCGTACAAACAAAGAAAAAAATCTTTCCTCTCTACACTATTAGTTAGATACGATCGAATTTAGTACTTACTCATTACACTTTCTTACGCGAATATTTTCATTTTAAAATATTATTTAGAGTTTTTTTATATTTCTTTTTTAAATTCTAAGGGACTTTGGTGCCAATTCTTATTTCTCCCACATTAATAAATAATTTAGTGGGTAGATGTCGTCTGTAACATATATATACATACAACTTTAAAGTTTTGAGGTACTAAAACGTTTCTCCCGTGACCATGATTGGTGGAAAGCATTCAAAAATCAAAATAAACCCGCGAAAAATCTGAAAAAATTAACTTATAATACAATACTTATTCATTTTATAAAGTCAACCAGAAACGTATAATTTATGCGCCAATACATCATTTATATACATCACTAGCGACTCACCCCCGCTCCGCTCGGGTTCGTCCCTACTTATGTTTTAATATTTAGTATAGATTTCTCAGAGATGAGATATTTTCCCGCAGTAAAAAGTATCCTATATGTTGACCCGGATAACTAGCTATCATCATACCAAATTTCATCAAAATCCTTCCAGTAGTTTGTTCGTGAAGCGGTAACAGACAGATAGACAGAGAAAAACTCTAAAAACTATAGATTCGGCCTCTGTATCGATAATAATATCTATTTCAATAAGATTTTCCAAAAAATATTTAATGTACAGTTTCGGCTTAGTTACAATTTTATTATATGTATTTATAGATATTGTCAATATCCTATAGCAAAAATGACCGGATTTAATCATTTCTTTGGCAAAAACAAGGGGAATCCCCGAGAGCATTAAGTATTATTGCAAGAATCGCTGTAAGCTTCTTTAAATGCGTAATAATGTGCCCGAGGACTCTCACAAGATGGCCGACTCCACTTAATTACTGTTTGAAAAGGTCTTCAACAATACAAGGAAAATGGGGAATCCCAGAGTTTTTACTTACATTATATTTATATTTTCGTATTTGTTGGACATTTTTAAGAGATAACTGTTTAATTAGAGCTTGAAGTGAATATTTTTATATAAATAAGACTTTTTGTGTTTTTTTTTTACGTTTAGTAGAGATTTCTCAGAGATGAGATATTTTCCCGCAGTAAAAAGTATTCTATATGTTGACTCAGATAACCAGCTATAACTATACAATGGTTTCCTCGTAATGTGTTCCCGGACAAACAGACATACAGACTGACAAAAATTCTAAAAACTATAGATTCGAATTCTGTATCGATAATAATATCTATTTCAATAGGATTTTCCAAAAAAAATGTACAGATTCCACTCAGAATTTTATTATATTTATATAAAAGTGTTATCTCGCGGTTTCATCCGTCGATTGTATAAGTTATAAGTATATAAGTTGGCTAAAAAACGTAAAAAGTATTATCCAAATCCGACCAGTAGATAGGATTAATAGTTTATGAGGTGTTTCCATGCATTCGGCCGCAAACTTAACTTTGTTTCTCATAGAAATACCATGGAATATAAACTTATTAATGTAGTCAAAGTAATATACACCGTACACAACCGAGCTTCGCTCGAAGTTCTTTTTAGTTATATCGTATTTTTTAGATAAAAAAACTCAAAACTTGAATAAATACAAAAAAAAAAAAAATTATAAGAGTAAAAACTTTGTATTCGATCGAGATTCGAACCCTGACACTTGTGTTTGTTAATCTTGCACCTTGGTCGCTTGACCACGATTCTTATGCCTGAGTGTAAGATATTATCGACCATATTCCGCGTGGAATACCTAATGCGAAAGAAAAACGCATGAAAACTCGAAAACACGCGTTTTCCCAGACATAAAACTAGTCTAGATCGATTTTTCGCGCCCAAAAACTTCCACATATCAAATTTCAAAGAAATCGTTAGAGACGTTTCCGAGATCACCGGTATAAATAAATAAATATATAAATTAAATAATTGCTATGATAATTTATATTCTTCAAACAGACATCGAATTCGCAACCTCTATCAGAATAGTGTTATTTAATCGTTTGCTTTAAAAAATATAACTCTGGTCAGATTTTATTTTTGTACCAACGACAGGTGCGACTGTCGAAATGTTACCAAAACAAAATTCAAACAATATATTCACAATAGTTTACTTTGAAGTACTACGACGACGCGTTCGGCTCAGTTTGTAGTGACCCTACTTGCTGTGCCAGCGGTCGCGGGTTCGAGTCCCGCTGGGGGCATTCATTTGTGTGATGAGCACGAATGTTTGTACTCCAGTCATGGGTGTTTATATATATAATACGTATGTATTTAAAGTTATATATGTGTAGTGTATCAACTATCTGGTATCCATAACGAGCCTCGTAGCTTACCATGGAACTAGATGGTGCTGTGTGTTATTGTCCCAATATATTTATTTATTTATAAGTGCCCAATTATCTTAGTATACAGATAAATAAAACTGAAGTGTTTGTGTGTAATGTCAAAATAACAGCTTTTTACTAAATGTATATGAAATTACCTTTATACGGTACTTATTAGTAAAAACATTTTTTAAAATTTTTGTCAGTCTTTCTGTCGGTCTATTTGTCTGTATGTTCCGGCTAATCTCCGAAACGGCTGGAATGATTTTGACGGGACTTTCACTGGCAGTTAGCTGATGTTTTAAGGAGTAACTTAGGTAATTTTTATTATAAATAAAGAATAGGGTTCGCTCAAAAAAATTAAAACGTACTTAAGAACGCACATGAGCGAAGCGAGGGTAAGACGCTAGTATAAATAAAACTATCTTTTTGGTTTTTTTGCGTATTTATAAAATATGCTTTACAGCGCACATGGTCACGGGAGAGACTGAGGTTTTCGACGTCTCAAAGGCGTTATATACTTGCTACAAACAGTACATACCCACAATATTACAATATTTGTTAATTTTAATTTTAAACATTTTTATAATTTTAATAACTTTTATAATCGAACATGGAATATTATTTAAGCGTAAATCTAAGAAAGTATTATCGTTAGTATAAATTATAATTAAAATATGTATGAAATATCGAAGAGTATCAGATTTTTCAATCAAAATGTTACTTTGGTTGATTAAAAACCGCGACTTGATGGCTGGAATTATGCGCCTCCACGTCCCGCTGTACGTGAATATTGCGAGTGCCTTTAAAAATATATTTTTTAATTTTTACCTCGTGACAAAATACGCGCGTGTCGATGTCACCTTCCTATGGATGAAGCCCGTGGGATCGAGACATTTTTCATAACAATTTTGTAAAACAATAAGATTGAATTATATACCTGACTAGCGAACAGAAAAACAAAAACAAATCTATCCCACGGGAACCGTAGATTTTTCCTGGATAAAAAGCATATGTGCTATTTCAAACTATAATCTATCTCTGTGCCGATTTTCATTCAGATCTGTTCAGCCGTTTTTATATCATTATATATATTATTACCGATCCAGAGGCCGAATTTATAGTTTTTAGAATTTTTGTTTGTCTGTCTGTCTGGGAACGCATCACGAAAAAACTACTGAACGGATTTTGATGAAATTAGGTATGATAAGCTGGTGATCCAGTTCAACATATAGGATACTTTTTACTGCGGGAAAATATCTCATCTCTGAGAAATCTATACTACACGTTAAAACGTAAATAAATAAATATATAAAAGTAAAAATCAATAGAAGTGTTTCGCGATTATTTATGTATAATTGCTTCGCTCCTAAGGGTCTAAAATCTTCATATGTAAATAGGTTATGAAATACAAAAACAAATCTGTAAATCGAACTGGGAGTTCTTTAAATTAGCACGTTCAAACATAGATATAAAAAAAAAGCAAATGCTTTGTCTTTATAATAATCTATACGCATGTGCATGTGTGTGCGCATGTGTGTGTTTGTTTGTTTGTAACGTCTTCACGCTGAAACGGCCGGATTTGGGTCAGATTTATTTATATACTATAAAATATATGTTATACCTACAAGATTAAAGTAACAGAATGTCGACAAAGGATAACTTATCTCTTTAAGAGATTTTTCTAGAAATCCTTCAATAGTGAGAAAATAAAATAAATTAGTGCGGTGTAGGTACAGTACAGCATCAAACGGTATAAACTTAATATTACAATATAACAACTAAATATTATAATTATACAAAAATAATTACATTTTATATACACATACATAAATATAATCATTTTTTAGTACACAGATAGTCTATGAGCTGGAGTAACATATAGGCTGTTAGGCATCTAGGGACGGGCTATTTTAAATGTGAGTTTAAATTCAAATTAACATTTGTATGATTGTATCTTTGTTAGTCCTTTCTGCCGAAACGACTGGACCGATTTGGATGAAATGTAGTACACAGTAGATACTATGAGCTGGATACATAATATAAATAATAAAATTTATCAAATAATGGTATCGCTTGTACATATATACCCCAGTATCACGGGGGAGACCCCTAGGGACTCCCCCGTGATACTGGGGTAGGTCGCTAGTAATAATAATATTTACATTCAAAATAGAGGCGTGTTCATACGCATTACTTAACGACTTCTAACCTCTAACTTTACCGCTGTTAGTTTAGGCGCGCTATAATAGAGTAAGTGCACGGAAGAGAACGGGTCAAGTTCCTTAAATGTATACATATAATAAAATTGTAACTAAGTCGAATCTGTACATTAAATATTTTTTGGAAAATCTTATAGAAATAGACATTATTATTGATACAGAGGCCGAATCTATAGTTTTTTAGGATTTTTGTCTGTCTGTCTGTCTGTTACCGTATCACGGAAAAACCACAGGAGGGATTTTGATGAAATTTGGTATGATGATAGCTGGTTATCCGGGTCAACATATAGGATACTTTTTACTGCGGGAAAATATGTTATCTCTGAGAAATCTATACTAAACGTTAAAATGTAAGTAGGGACGAACTCGAGCGGAGCGAGGGTGAGTTGTTAGTGATATAATAAAAATAACTAATTTTTCTTTTAAAAGTTTCACTCTCCAAAACTACTTACATGTACTTTAGTGGAATTCAATAAAGAACTTTCCTAAACATTAACAAAACTCCAAAACATGAAGTAGTAACTATTTTTATTTGTACGAGTAAAAGATAAATCTTCTATTTTTCTATTTATATAAAAATAAATGAACCCAAGCGAAACTGGGATGAGTAGCTATATATATATATATATATATATATAAAACCCGATTGTGTATAAAGTGAATTATAACTATATAACTATACTAGCTACTCGCCCTCGCTCCGCTTGGGGTCGTCCCTAGTTACGTTTTAACACTTAGCTTATACATGAGATATTTTTTCGCAGTAAAAAGTATCCTGTATGTTGATCCGGAAAACCAGCTATCATCATACCAAATTTCATCAAAATCTGTCCAGTAGTTTTCTTGTGATGTGGTAACAGACAGACAGACAGACAAAATTTTTAAAAACTATAAATTTGGCTTCTGTATCGATAACAAAGTCTATTGCAATAAGATTTTCCAAAAAATATTTAATGTACAGATTCGGCTTAGTTACAATTTTATTATATGTACCTATGTATATATAATAAAATTTTGTTATATCTCAAAGGGTTTAGGCAGCGTTTTCGTTGAAAGCTCCCAGACGGCTTATTTTTTTTCGACACCTGCAACAAATATCGTTATATTTTAGTCAATTTATACAAATACTTAACAAATTATATACTAAAACCTTTTTCGAGAACCACTCTATCCTTTGGTAAAAACATCATGAAAATCGGTGCAGTAGTTTTTGAGTTTATCGCGAACAGACAGACAGACGCGGCGTAGGACTTTGTTTTATAATATGTAGTGATATCTGTTTTTAGGGTTAGTATACTGTTGTAATTAAAACTAGGTCTTCTTACTGAAACTTGAAATTTTCTATTAATTTTTGAACTCCAACTTCAATATTCTCAGGCCATCGCACGCCGGCTAAACTGTGGAAAATTGAATCATTAGGTGATCCCGCAAGCGAGTCACGTCACGTATATATATATATATATATATATATATATATATATAATAGGAGTAAAGGGTAAAAACAAAACAGTTCAGTACCTTTTTCTCCTTTGTTTGTCAACCAATTTCTTTTTTTCTATTTTGTCTCTTTTTAAATAATGGTTATGGGTAATTTCGACCACTAGTTATTAACTTATTTAACTTCCCACTGTTGGGCGTGACTCCTTCAATACGAGGGGGTCACGCTGGCCAAGTGTGGTTGGACTTCACATGTCTTTCGGTAACATGCTACATTCTCTCAGACTTGCAGGTATTCTGTTGTTTCCCTTTGCCGTAAAACAAGAGGTAATGTTGAAAATGATTCGCACATGAAAATATCGAGGTGCGAGATTCGGGTTTTGAACCCGCTTCGCTCAGTTTCTCAAATAATTACCACTGGGCTACTATTGCCTTTAAGAATATCTTGTAATAATTATTATTGTAAAATCACAATGTCCTTGTTATACATCGTAATCTACACTAATATTATAAAGAGGAAAGATTTGTATTTTTGTATGTTTGTAACGAATAAACTCAAAAACTTCGGGACCGATTTAAATGAAATTTGGTAAGAAGATAGTTTGAGACCCTGGGGAGGACATACAATATTTTTTTATTACGGAAATCATCCCTTAGGGGGTGAAAATTGGGATGAAAATTAAATGGGGTATCAACCTAGAGACGAATCCGAGCGAAGCAAGGGTAAGTCGCTAGTATTTTTTACTCCTCTGTTTGTCAAACGACTTTTTTTTCCTTTTTATTTAATAGCTTTTAACGAGCTTTAGTGTTATCAATAAAAAAATGATTATGGTCGTATTTGGAGGTTAAAAGAGGTCAAAAGGAGAGGTTAAAAGAGGTCACAAAGTTTAATAATGTTACATCTAAGAAGGGTAATATTTCAAATAACTGAAACACCTATCAAATTACCCACAGTTTTTTAAAAAAAAATGCATCTTTTTTTGTGTTTCTCTAATTTTGCCGGTGTGGAAGAATACTTTGGTTTATATTAAACTGTGGAGATTTCGTAGTAAATCAACTATAGTAAGTTTTAAGGTCCAATGGACCCTCGTGTTGCGCATCTAGACATCACATGGTAATTCTCCTTAAAATTCGTTGGCTACTTTCTGTTCCAACGATTGTTTGAAATCATGATTTTTTTTTATGAGACAAAGGGGGCAAACGGGCAAGAGGCTCACCTAATGGGAAGTGATCACCTCCGCCCATAGACATCTGCAACACTGCAGGGCTTGCAGATGCGGCAGATGCATTGCCGGCCTTTCAGGAAAGGGAGGGAGGGAGGAAGGAGGGGGGGGGGGAGTGAGGGTGATTGTTGAATATTAAAGCTCGAAATTAAAAAATAAAGCTTCTTCAACCTGTTATTTCAATGAATATCGTTGTTTCATTACAACCTTCTGTCCCGCTAGTCAAAAAGAATCCAAATTGAGCATCTCTTTTTGTAAAGTCGATCAAAAGGTATATGAGTAATAAAAATGCATATTCATCAACGAAGCTCCCAAATTCAGCATCTCCTTTTTTTAAAGTCAGTCAAAAGGTATATTATAATAGTGATGGGAAATACTTTAATAGAGGTGTAGTCACATTTGAGTCAATGTTACGGTACAGAACAATAGAGCTGTTCAGTTTCTTTCTACAATTACTGTTGTTTGTGGAGACTGTAACTTGACAACTGCTCTGGTTTCAAGACGTGTGTGATCTAATTCATAGGCGGAAGCGGAAATATTGACAACACTATTGTAAAGTATTGCTGATATCTGATATTGGTCAATTCAACCACGTGAATAAAAATGACATCCTAAACTATACGGGGCTTAACAGACCCCATAAATTATATATAAAGAATGTCTTATTTCTAATTATTAGTTCATGTTATTAGTAAACTATGATTTTTATCTATTTAAGCAAAGCCAAAAAAACCAAGCAGAATAATCAATATTTTAAAACTTTATAATGAAGAAATAAAAAATCGCATTTTGTACAAACTAAAACAGTAAAACGTAGTCGATTCTTAAACTTCAGAATAATCGAATCTTGCTATGCGAAAGTAGGATAAACAGAAGAGCATATTTCGTTTTAAATATAGATAGCGACTCACTCTCGCTTCGCTTCGGGTTCGTCCCTAGACAAAAACAAACCTATCTTCCAAGAACCATACATTTTTCCGGGATGATATATAGCCTATAGCCTTCCTCAGTTAACGGGCTATCTAGTGCAAAAAGAATTTTTCAAATTGGATTAGTAGTTCCTGAGATTAGCGCGTTCAACCAAACAAACAAACAAACTTTTTAGCTTTATAATATTTATATGAATATTTGCCATTTAAAATGAAATCATCTTTTCGGATTTTGTGGCAGTTTTACTTTGAGTTTTTGTTATCAATATTTCAAATGCTTTACAAACTTGGTCACAGCAGGGACTAAGATTTGAGACGTCTTAAAAGTTATTGTATACCTAGTTATTACAGACGTTATCTACCTTATAAAATTATACAATAACCAGCGATTCACCCTCGCTCCGCTTGGGTTCGTTCCTTCATTCTTGGTACGTTTTAACGGTTAGTATAAATTTATCAGAGATGAGATATTTTCCTGCAGTAAAAAGTATCCTAAATGTTGACCCGGATAACCAGCTATCATCATACAAATTTTCATCAAAATCTGTCCAGCGGTTTTCTCGTGATGCGTTCCCAGACAGATAGACAGACAAAAATTCTAAAAACTATAGATTTGGCTTCTGTATCGATAATAATGACTATTTTAATAAGATTTTCCAAAAAATATTTATAATAATATGTACAGATTCGACTCAGTTAGAATTTTGTTACATGTATAGATTTAAAAGAAACAGAAAAATATCATTAAAGCGCCTTATAATACTCGTTAATTTTAATTTTTAAGTTATTACTCATGAGATCATATTTATATAAGAAAAAATAATCAACAAATAAATAATATTTATTTATTTATTGATATTTTTTTTTGTTTGGACATTAACACACAGCACCATCTAGTTCCATGGAGGCTTGTGTTATGGATACCAGATAGTTGATACACTACACATATATAACTTTAAATACATACCTACATATTATAAATATACAGATAAATAAAATTGAAGTGTCTGTTTGTAATGTTAAAATAACAGCTTTATACTAAATACATATGGAATTATGTGCGGTACTTTAAGAAAAATACAATTTTTAAAATTTTTGTCTGTCTGTCTATTTATTCCGGCTAATCTCCGAAACGGCTGGACCAATTTTAACGGGACTTTCACTGGCAGATAGCTGATATTATAAGGAGTAACTTAGGCTACTTTTATTTTAGAAAAAGAATTAGGGTTTCACTCAAAAAAATTAAAACGTACCTAGGGACGAACCCGAGCGAAGCAAGGGTGATTCGCTAGTATTATATATCATTCTAATATTAGTCATTCTCTTATGACTCAGACCACTAACTCATTGAGAGAACGAGGCGTACTTCAGGGTATATTTTTAGCCCGCTTTTATATACATCGCTCAAAGTAAACAAAACGTTGCGACCCGCGGGTTGACTCCTGTTTGTTTGCTTTCAGCTTCACTTTTGATTCTTGCATCGCGACCTACCTCACATTTGTATAGTACTGGTTGGTAACGCCTACTTATATACACTTTACTAGATGTACCCTTGTTGTATTTACAATATATTATACAGATAACGCCATCTTTTGTTAAATTTCATTACTGTATTTAGCCCTTTTTAATGTCCCACTGCTGGGGGTGGGCCTACCTTCAATTTGAAGGGGGATCAGGCCATAATCCACCACGCCGACCAAGTGCGAGTTGGTGGACTTCACATATCATTCGATTTAGTAGGTTATCTCAGACATGCAGGTTTCCTCACGATATTTTCCTTCACCGTAAAACAAGTGGTAATCATGTTGGAAATGACTCGCATATTAAAATATCATAGGTGCGAGACCCGGGATTTTAACCCGCTTCACTCGGTTTCCCGAGCGAGCGTGTTTATCACTGGGCTACCACTGCCTTAATTTTATTAATAAGTAAATTGTAAGTAAGTAATTTTATTACTAACGGTAGCTTATGAATTCCAGGTCATAGCCTATCTGTGTATTAAATTTCATCCAAATCGGTTCAGTCGTTTTGACGTGAAGGAGAAACAAACTTACACATGCACGTATGTATGTCTTAGTATATTCTGTACAGTGTACATCAGTCACAGACCTTCATGAAATATCTGTTCTCATCATATACTTAGTTATGAAGAGTGTTTGGGTTGAGATGAGGACGACGACTGAGTAAAATACCTGAAAGTTAGCCAGGCTGTTAAATTATTTTAAAATCCAATTTTTAACAAGTAAAACCATTTAACTGTGCTTACAAAACAAAGAAACGCAATTTCAACTTAAATACCCCAAGAACAATCAACCTTCCATTTCCTGTTGGAGCCCTATATATTCTTAATCGTTTCGAAACTCAAGACAACAATTATATAGACGGAGCCCGCCAATGAAACGTTAAAGTCAAAAATAGTAGCGAGATTTGCTTATTATGCTACTTTTGTCGATTTTGCAAAATGAAAATGAAAATTTTATGAAGGTATTAATTAAATTAGGCAGTGGTAGCCCAGTGGTAACGCGCTGGCTTGGGAAACCAATGAAGCGGGTTCAAATCACGGGTCTTGCACTTCTGATATCCTCATGTGCGAATAATTTCTAACATGATAACCATTTGTATTACGGTGAAGGAGAACATCGTGAGGAAACCTGCATGTCTGAGAGAACCTAGTAAGTTGTCTGCAGACATGCTCAATCCGCCCGCACTTGTCCAGCGTGGTGGACTATGGCCTGATCCCCCGGGTATTGAAGGGAGGCCCACCCCCAGCTGTGGGACGTTAAAAAGGGCTGAATACATTAGTTAAATTAATATACAATTTATAGAATAAAATATATAAATAATAAAATAAAATACTATATTCCTTTATATTTTTAAGTGTTAGTTGTCCACTTGAAAGAGAAAGTATAATATTAGCTTAATTTTTTTTTCTGTATTTACTTACTACAGTAATGAGTATTCTATTAATATTTGTATACTGTTATAAAACACGCGTCTCTACTTACGTTTCAACGTTTAGTATAGATTTCTCAGAGATGAGATATTTTCCCGCAGTAAAAAGTATCCTATATGTTGACCCGGATAACCAGCTATCACCATACCAAATTTCATCAAAATCCCCCCAGTGGTTTTTCTGTGATACGGTAACCTACAGACAGACAGACAAAAATTCTAAAAACTATAGATTCAGCTTCTGTATCGATAATAATGTCTATTTTAATAAGATTTTCTAAAAAAAAATAATGTACAGATTCGGCTTAGTTACAATTTTATTATATATGTATATAGATATAAACACCTATGACTGGAGTAGAAACATTTGTGCTCATCACACAAATGTACGCCCCCAGCGGGACTCGAACCCGCGACCGCTGGCACAGCGAGTAGGGTCACTACAAACTGAGCCAAACGTGACGTCGAATTAAACCTTCAAATAGTAATAGTGCACAAAATTGATGTATTACTGCATTCCGGATGTATGTCACGTGACTTCGCAACGACACAGCCTGCATTCAAACGTTTTGTCATTTCCCACTCGAATACGAAATGAGTTGGGATGTTTAAAACCTTTATTTATACTAGTGACTAACCCTTGGTTTGCTCGTACACTGTATTTTTTGTAAATTGATACAAAATATAAATAAGCATGTGTATAACCCTTTTTAATGTCCCCTTGCTGGGGGTGGGCCTCCCTTTAATACGAAGGGGATTTGGCCACAGTTCATCACACTGGCTAAGTGCGGTTTGGTTTGGCGGACTTTACGTATTTTTTGAAAATCACTTTGGAAATGATTCACACGCGACAATGTCAGAGGTGCGAGACCCAGAATTTGAACCCGCTGCTTTCGGTTTCCCAAACGAGCGCGCTACCACTGGACTACCACTTCTTCAGCAAGCATATATCTTTTCCAAAAATACATACTAAAAAGCATAATCATTGTATAACGGACTAGCGTATTCCCGCGGCTCCGCCCATGTATGTATTTCCCATTGCCTATTAATGTATTTCTATATGTTTATCCTATGAATTACTCTGATGTATAAGCTATATTACTGTAAAGTTTCATCAAAATCTGTTCCGTAGTTTTAGTGAGAAAGAGTAACAGACATACATCCAGACATCCTCACAAACTTTCGCTTTAATAATATTAGTGTGACTACTATTATAAATGTGAAACTTTGTGTGTAATGTATGTATGTTTGTTTCTACTTTAGGCTGAAACGGCTGAGCAGATTTAGATGAAATTTAGTACACAGAATGACTATAAGCTCAAAGTAACATTATGCTACTGTTAGGAACCTACGGATACATCTGAGCGAAGCAAGAGCAAGTCGCTAGTAAATATAATATCGGTTATAAGAATAATTTATTCCTTTGAGATACGTAACTGTCATTCATTTTTGGGCTAGCTATTTTAGAAGACACCGTTACCTAAAGCTTTTCGGCTCAACGAAACCGTATGAAATAGGTATGGGTTAAAGTAAACATTCCTCTTTCAAGTACCCCTTTATCTATTTAAGCATTTGCCCGCAGCTTCACACACGTACTTCATCATATAACTGGTTTGTCGCTACCACCAATCAATTTCAAACCAATCAACATTTTGTGAGCCATCAAAGTGCGATTTCCCATACATTTTGGTTGGCAATTGCAACCTGTGTCAACTCAACTATTTATTGATTTCAAAACAACTAAACATCTAATTTTACAGTTCCTTAAAAATCATTTAGGTATGCAGGGCTTAAATAAATTTTGTTTTAGGGTTCCATTGGCACCCTTTGGGTACGGAACCTATTATTAAGTTTCCGCTGTCCGTTCATCTGTCAATGGGCTGTATCTCATGAACTGTAATAGCTAAAGTTGAAATTTCACAGAGTGTGTAGGTATATCTATTGCCACTATAATAATAAATAATTAAAAAAATCAAGATGGCGTAATTTTAAAATGGCTGCCATGCAGATAAAAAAAATCGATTAGTACATAGTGTTTACATTAGTATATCTTGTACGATGGTACGGAACCCTTCGTGTGCAAGTTCGACTTGTACTTAACCGGTCTTTTAGATATGTAATATCTTAGAAATATTGTATAATGGTGTCAACTACCCAATTACTTCGCTTCTAAGATCCGTAACGTGATGTTAGGAAACCTACAACCGTGTTCTGTCAATTTGCTAGTCTTCTATAAAATAGAAAACATTTTTCACATGTAACTCTTGGTTGCGGAGATAAGCGGGATCAAGCATACAAAAAAATTACATATTAGTTAAAATAGAACAACCTGGTTGCTCTAGTGCTGTCTTCGGATCCTAAGTTCCTGTGTTCGAGTCCCGGATTAGGTCAAATATAGTTATTGCGTTTTTCTGCCAAGAAATTTCCAGTGACAGCCCGGAGTTGGGAAGTTGGCGGTGTTTCAACCCTATGTCTCGGAAAGCATGTAAAGCCTTCGGTCCTGCGCTTTAACTCTTACTGGTCGGGTTGTGTCATCCGACCAGAATATGAGATTGACAGAAATAGAGTGCACTTGTGTCTATACGCATATTTGTAACATTATAATATCTCCTTCACAGATGCTTAGTCTCAGTGAGGTTCTCGAAATCTGTCACTAGGACATTATTATAAGTCAGTAGCAGTCACAATGTTCACTTATTTTTTTATATCTTTGAATAATTTTAATAATATGTCGGGGAAACACTTTTCGCATCGGAATAAAAATAACCTGTCACTTTCTGCCCCATAAATTATTTTTGTGAAAATCATATCGGTCCATTGCCCCGACGGGACGGGAAAGATGTTGCGATGCTGCGGAAACGACATATTACCTTAAATTTATTACTTTTTTTATTTTTATCACAATAACTAACTTGAATTAAGTATTTTAAATAAAACTATCTTTTCGGATTATTTCGCGGGTTTATTTTGATTTTCGGTTCCCGACGTTTCGAATGCTGTACAGCGCACATGGTCCCGGGAAAGACTAAGGTTTTAGACGTCTTAAAAGTAGTATTTTTTATTGTAGTTATTACAGATGGGAGCTACCCACAAATTATAGTTACAATTAATTTAAAGAAATGGAAAAATGGTACCACGATATTTGTTAGTTTTAATTTAAAACATTATAATTATAATGTAAAACGAGATTTCTATCATGTTTTTCATTTTTTGAGAGTTCTCGATATTTCGGAACTGTTACAAGCGTCATAGTGACAGTGGTAGTGGAAACGGCGTTAAAAAAACGAGTGTGTGTAAACTTATGTACGCACGTAAGAAGTTATACTTCTTTGGCGTAACAGAACAAAAATAGCTAAAGATTTCATCCCGAATGTCAGAGCTCTCTGTTTGTAAAAGGAATGCAGCTAATTTCATCATGTCGCTTTGTGGCTGTCGGTGTGCGCGCGCATCGTAAAAATTTTACTCTCATAATTTTTTCCAAACGTCCAGAAATAATTAAATTAAGTAGTTAATAATTAATCTTTAGCTAAAAAGTGTACCGTTTTCTAAATCATTTAAAAACCTAGCTATGTATTTCATCAGAGATGGAATTCGTTTTATATTTGGTGATCCCATGGGTACTCTTGACATTCAAATAACCTTTTAAAAAAATAGCAATGTTCTCGTTCAAAGCGATATTCGAGTACTCGTACATCGAATATCGCTTTATAATCAGTTTAGCATAAAAAAGTAACAAATACACATATTCACACATATATTTTCTAGAACTTTCTTAATGTATTCTTTCTTCTTCTAGAGGACGACTGCGAGGACAGCGGCTCGAACGTGTGGATCCCAGGCTCTCGGTACCGCCCCGAGCCGCCCGAAGCTCTCGCGAGGGCTTCGCACTTCACAGAGCATGAGATCAAGTTGATGTACCGAGGGTTCAAACAGGTAAAGAAGAAAAGGAAGAAGAATTACTTTAAAAACAATTTCAGCTTTATTGATGGACTATTTTGTAATTTTTGTTAGATTGGGGCGATTTTTGATACATGTACCTTATACATATGACCAATTCATTCGCTGAACATACTATTGAATACTGAAACAATTTGACAATATTTTTATAAGAAATACAATTATTTTTTTATTCAAATCGAAAATATCCCATACCTCAAAAACTACTCAACGTGAGATACTTAAAAATATTTTTGTTGAAGATAATTTTTTTTATTAAATATCAGTAATTTTGCTCCAATATTCTGCTACTATTTTTGACTCTGAAATTTGTTTGGTTGGCTCTGGCTATAAAATTCTTTAACTTGAGCTATCTTATACGTACTTCCTGCTTTATAAAGTCAGTCGATAATTATAATTTTAGAACAGTACAGGCTCGACGACGATTCGAAAAATGCTTTACAGCAATCATGGTCACGGGTGAAACTGAGGTTTGAAATGTCTCAAAGGTATTATTACATAGTTGTGACAGACAGCCAAGTTGTTACGGATCAAAATAACAGTATTTAAAATTAGTATTCCAAATTAATATTTTTCATTTGTAAATGTAATCCTTAATTAATTTTAATTTTCTAAATTACACATAGAACAATAATGTGGCTCAAATAATTAATATTTTATTTTTTCTTACGTTTATAAATATAATAACGGCAATACTAAATATAGATGACTAATCAATAAAGTCTAAAAAATTGTAATACTTATAATAATAATAGCTAAAATTATATTCCATATTCAACTATAAAAGTAATTAAGTTTATAAAAATGTTTAAAATTAAAATTAACAAATATTGTAAGGTACTTTGGTGCCATTTTTCAAGTTTTTTGAATTAATTTTGTTATTTTGTGGGTAGGCTGTCTGTAACAACTATATAATACCTTTGAGACATCTAACACCTTAGTCTCTCCCGTGACCATGATTGCTGTAAAGCATTCGAAACTCAAAATAAATCCGCGAAAAAATCCAAAAAGATAGTTTTATTTAAAAGAACACTTAGTAATTAGAATAGAATAATGAATCAAAACTCTGTTTCATTTTTTGAGAACATTAATTTGTACACTCATTTGGCTTGAATTTCCCGCTCAAACTCAAACTCACACTAATTAAATCCATCGAAGGTTTGATTAACTTTTGGCAATCAACACCAATTATTTCAAACAATATTATAAATAACTCTATCTGTTGAGAAGATTTCTATGGAAATTATTAAGCGGTGTAATTTAACACCATTTGAACAGATATAGACAGTCCTTTATCTCCTATTGATTTACCATAGAAATAATCTAAGGTTAAATGCAGGGGAAAAATAGCAAAATCGATCCCAACACTCGCCTGCAGTATGAAAAAGAATAAAGACTGCTTTTTATTTCCACTCGTTAAGTTTCCCAAGCGTGAAATAAATAAAGGCAAAGCTGTGATAACCAAGTGGTAACGCACTCGCTTTGAAAACTAAGTGGAGCGGGTTCAAATCCTGGATCTCACACCTCTGATATACTCATGTGCGAATTTTTTTACATGGTTACCACTTGTTTCTGCTAAAGGAAAACATCGTGAGGAAACCTAAGTGTCTGAGAGAACCTAGCAAGTTTTCAAAATACTTGGCCAGGATGGTGGAATATGTCCTCCCCAATGTGCGTTCACCTTGTCGTGGTGAGGAGGGAGGGGGGGGGGAGGGCTTAGTAGCGTCCGGCAGTTTAGCTGGGCGCAAGGCCAAGAAGCGTACAGGGAGGTGGCCCACTTTGGTAGGCGGTGTACCATGCGGGATGCTCCTGGTAATCAACTGTATATCTACAGGTGGTATGCGTAAATACATACCTGACAACCCTCGCATTAAGAGGAGACCCACCCCCAAAAGTGGGATATTAAAAAGGGGCTGAATAAAATAACAGCAAAAATACCATTTCCATCCCAACCACTCATGAAATAAAGTGGTTCACTATTTGTAATATAAATACAATTTTCTATGTTTCATAAAACATGAAGAATATTTTCGCAAGTGCCTCGAGAGGCTCTTGATAGCCTTTTAACCCTCCAAATGTAAGTGTCCATTTAAAACCCCATTATTACTTTCCATCTGGACTTTGTTTTTAAAAGAAAAATGAGATCATTTATTAAACAGGTAACACACAAGAGTGGTTCTGTAATATTAAAAAAATATAAACACAGTAATTAACAATTATTATCGTCTCCTACAACCTTCATCAAAAAAATAGAAATTAAAAAAAATATACATAGAATGTATATATGTATGTGTTTATATGTAAATTTCTTTTGTGTATCTCGAAAACCCTTTTAAGATTTTGATTAAATTTTGTATTTGGATAAGGTTTTGCTCTAAGATTATCTATATAGGTGTCTTTCCTGAAAAAACGCAATTTTACTGTTTACCAAAAAAAAAAAAAAAGAATTGCCGAAGCTCGGTCGCTCAGGTAATAATTATTACTAACAGTTTTAGTTTCATTAAATAATTGATGAAACTAAAACTGTGCATTTGCATTTTTTCAGCTAAAGAACACTCAGTGCGTGAATCAGATCGCACTTGTCTGATTTTATTTTATTTAAAAGCTTAAAGTAAAGTGGATCTCCTTGATTTTTAATTCCAGGAGTGTCCAACAGGAGTGGTAGATGAAGAGGCCTTCAAGAACATCTTCTCGCAGTTTTTCCCTCTTGGCGGTAAGTGTTTTGAATAAATTAACATAAAAAGTATTCGAGTTGATTAATATTATTTTTTATCGATATAAGACTAATATGAAATATTATAAATACTGTATATGTACATATATAGACGCACCCACACATGCATAGCCGCGGACAAAAAAAAATTGCGGGTAGATACCGTCTGTAACAAACTATATAATGCCTTTGAGAAGTTTAAAATCTTGGTCTCCTTCGTGACCATGTGCGCTGTAAATCATTCGAAATGTTGGAAATAAAATATGAAATAAAACTTCGTTAGAAAAGTTCATATCATGAAATGTATATGTAATATTTTTTCAAAAATTTAACGTAACTAACAAAATACTTTATAGACCAATTGTTATGTATAGGGCTTGTCAAAGATGAAATAAGCCCAAATAGAAACGGTTAGTGGTTTAAATAAAACTATCTTTTCGGAGACTGACAGTCTCTCCCGTGACCATGATTGCTGTAAAGCAATCGAAACGTCGGGAAACAAAAATCAAAATAAATCCGCGAAAAAATCCGAAAAGATAGTTTTATTTAAATGTCTAATATTCGGTTAGTGGTTATTAAAGAGTTCCACTATCAGCTCCTGGCTCCATCATCAAATCAGTGAGATGGCATCAATATAATATTCTGTTGACATCTGTTTTACATCCATACTAATAATATAAAAATGAAATTAACTGTCTGTTACCTTTTCCACTTAAAGCGCTGAACAGACTTCGATGAAATTTGGCAAGGACATAGACTGCATCCTGGGATCGGATATAGGCTACCCTTGATCCCAGCCCCTCTTATCACACAAGCGAAGCCGCGGGCAAAAATAGTATACTATAAGATGAAGGTGATTAATCGACTTCTAACATTTCATTACATAGAAAATGTAAAAATGATAATGTCCTGTTAAAAAATAGATAGTTACACTCTATGTTAAAGTAGCATATCTTATTTTTGGTATGTTGTTTTATTATCATCTGGCTTCAACTTCAGATCCTCGTCATCATGCGTAATAGAAAGTACTCATAATAACTAAACATATAAAAAAAAGTTTGACTGTTCTACAATACGCCATGAGGGAGTTCCAGTCCGTATATTCTGTCTTTTTTTTTTTTTTTTTTTTTTTTTTTTTTTTATATAAAAAAAGGGGCAAACGAGCAAACGATCCACCTGATGGTAAGTGGCTATCGTCGCTCATGGACATTTGCAACACAAGAGGAGTTGCGAATGCGTTGCCGGCCTTTAAGGGACCTGAAGACACGGCTCTTGAAGACCCCCATATTATAGCGCTAGATCTCCATCATTAGGTCCTATCTTGATAATTATAATTTATACACATGTAAATTAATAATATTTATATAATAACTAGCGACTCACCCTCGCTTCGCTTCGGGTTTGTCCTTAGACAAAAACAAATCTATCCCACGGGAACCGTACATTGTTTCGGGATTATGTATAGCCTATAGCCTTCCTCAGTTAACGGGCTATCTAAGGCAAAAAGAATTTTTCAAATCGTATTAGTAGTTCCTGAGATTACCGCGTTTAACCTAACATACAAACAAACTCTTCAGCTTTATAATTTTAAAGTGTGATATACATGTGAATTAAAGATATTTATATAATTATTAAAGGCAGTGGTAGCCCAATGGTAACTCGCTCGCTTCGGTATCCGAGTGAAGCGGGTTCAAATCCCGGGTCTTGCATCTCTGATATTTTCATGTGCGAATAATTTCCAACATGATTACCACTTGCCTTACGGTGAAGGAAAACATCGTGAGGAAACCTGCATGTCTGAGAGAACCTAGCAAGTTTTCGAAAGACATGTGAAGTCCGCCAACCCGCACTTGGCCAGCGTGGTGGACTATGGCCTGATCCCCCTCGTATTGAAGGGAGGCCTGTGCCCAGCAGTGGGACGTTAAAAAAAAAGGGCTGAATACAATACAATACAATATAATTATCATTTGTAAATTGTATTGTTGCTAATATTACTTATAATGTTTTTAAAAATCTTCATAATTGTGAAAACGGACACAAGAAAATGCAAGTAGTGTTGTGCATTCAGACGGTTATGCATAACTGTTCTCTAATCAATTATTTAATTTAAATCGTTTCTTGTAACACATGTAGTAATCTATACTAATATTATAAAGCTGAAGAGTTTGTTTGTTTGTTTGTTTGGTTGAACGCGCTAAGCTCAGGAACTACTGATCCGATTTAAAAAAATCTTTTTGCGTTGGATAGCCCGTTAACTGAGGAAGGCTATAGGCTATATATTATCCCGGAAAAATGTACAGTTCCCGTGGGATAGATTTGTTTCGGTCTAGGGACGAACCCGAAGCGAAGCGAGGGTGAATCGCTAGTCACTAATAAAACTTATTAAAATACCTAAATAAATAAAAAAAATTGGTCAGCTCAATGATATTATGATAATATGACATTGTCTCCGAAATTACACAAGTGTACCAAATTTCAGATAATTTTCGTACTACGAAATGTTTCTAAAATGGTTTGTAAATCTTGAAACCGGTAATTTGCATACGATTTGAAGTTCTTTTCGAAGTTGGTTAAAAAAGGTGTGCCACTATTAATATATTTGAGCCCAAATGTTAGAAACGTTCAATGGGGAATCCCGTGGGATTATTAATACCTAAGTACAATCTAAGCAATTTCACCACTTCACTAGACTTACGGGATTGTAAATATAAAATAAAACATGCAATTTTAGATCTTATCGCTTTAAAAATAGATTCGCAAATCAAATGCAATGTTTTTGCTAACTTTTAATAAGGCCGTGAAAGTATTTAGACAAAGCACTGTAAAGTTCTTGCGCTTACGAAGAAAAGGAAAATATTACTTTTTTTTATCATTTTTATGAATTACTTAAGTAGACCTTTTAACCGATTTGAAATAAAAAGGATTTCTAATTGTTTTTTTTTAAATATGCTTAATGCTAAGGCTAAGGAATAATATAGACAGTGTCAGAGAACCAAACATGACGTCAAACTATTATGTTTTAAAATAGTATACCTAATATAGTATGTATTCATTCCCTTTTTAACCTCCCACTGTTGGGGGTGGGCTTCCCTTCAATACGAGGGGGATCAGACTATAGTCCACCACGCTGGCCAAGTGCGGGTAGATTTCACATGTCTTTTGAAAACTTGCTCAGTTTTTTCAGACATGCAGGTTTCCTCAGGGTTTTCCTTCACCGTAAGACAAGTGGTAATCATGTTGGAAATGATTCGCAAATGAAAATATCAGAGGTGCGAGACCCGGGATTTGAACCCACTTTACTAGGTTTCTCAAGCAAGCGCTTTAGCACTGGGCTACTATCATACATTACTATATATTTTAAAATAAAGTCCCTTACCGCATCTGTCTGTTTGAACGCGTTATACTCAAAAACTACCGAACGAATTTTGATATAGTTTTCAACAATAGATTAAGTGATTTATGAGGAAGGTTTTAGTATATAATTTATTAAGGTTTTGTGTATATTGTTGAAGATGTCGGAAACAAATCATTTCGACTGGGAGCTTTATTGGTGTACGCCGCGTACACTAATAAAGTTATATGAAAACTATGTATTACAGAATTATTACCTTTAAAACGATCTTCTTATTGAATTGTAGCAACGCTATGTGTATGTACCAAGAGACGCAAGATGCGAAGCTAGAGTAGGTTACCAGTAGCTAATGTTGGAGTAATACATAGACGTTTCGCTAATGTACGTCGTTAGTTCTGGGGTATCGCTCTAGGCGCCAGGTACGAAAAACAACTTCGAGCAAAATTTAAAATTTTGATGTCGCCATTTAAGAGGCTGTTAATTTTTTCTATAAAGTTGATTTTTCAAAAAGATGGTGGTAATTATTTTTTTAACTTAAACTGAAATTAGATTACAATATATGTGATGTGAAAGCGTCGACCGAAGGGTGACAAATTCAAGACAATTTCACTGTACACCGATCAAAGGGCTATACTGAAACAAACAAAAACAAACAGACACGCGGGCACATATGCATACATACACACGCACGCACAGACACACGCACATACAGACACAATCTTTTCAATTTCTTTTTCGGATTTATTTTGATTTTTGGTTCTCGATGTTTCGAATGCTTAGATTTTAGGTTTAAGAAGTCTTCTTAAAGTATTAAAACCATGTTTTATTACTTAGACTACTTTTGGCTCAGTTTGTAGTGACCCTACTTACAGTGTCAGTGGTCGCGGGTTCGAGTTCCGCTGGGGGAATTTATTTGTGTGATCAGCACAAATGTTTGTACTCCAGTCATGAGTGCTTATATTTATAATATGTATGTTTTTAAAGTTATATATGTGTAGTGTATCAACTATCCGGTATCCATAACACAAGCCTCGTAGTTTACCATGGAACTAGATGGTGCTGTGTGTTAATGTACCAACATATTTATGTTTTGTTACATAATAATACATATATACATCTAAATAATTTGTTCCAGACGCCACTCAGTACGCGCACTTCGTGTTCAACACAATCAAACACAAACAACGCGGGAAACTAAATTTTGAGGTACGTATGAAAAAAAAACAAACACAAATAAACATTAAACCTCCTCCTTTTTGGAAGTCGGTTCGTAAAATATTAGTCGGATATGGCCTTCCATAACGGCTTATGGGTTTTATCTCATTTTATGGGGAAGTTATATATAGCTGAAATGTAAGGTTCGAACTTTGAATATTTTTCTATGAAAATTGGTTTTGTATTGGTAGCAGCGTACACTTTAATTGGTATACATATATATATTTAGAGCACACTAAAACAACAAAAGTATTATTTTTATTAAGGCGATGGCGTATCTAGACTTTTTGGGCCCCAATGCGATAATAATGGAAAGGGGCCACTTGGCCTATTTTGTAAACAAATGTGGTCCACAAATTAACATAGTTTTCGAATTTCTCACTTTTTTCAAACCGTTCTTACGAAAGAACGGGTAGAGTAAAATTTAGTTAAAAATAAATGAGCTTAGAGGATCATTCATTGTTTGACAAAACGATCAAATTCCTCGTAAAAAAAATATGTGGAAATTTAGACTTGCGGTTCTTTTTAAACTTCTATGGAGGCCGTCGTCGAAATAATGTTTTGAAATAAAAGAGTCGATTGTGGCCTGCTGGGGCCCCCTTACATCAGGGGCCCCATGCGACCGCATTAGTTGGATTGGCATAGCTATGCTATTAATAACAGCTTTTTACTAAATGCATATGAAATTATATACGGTACTTATACGAAAAACATAATCGTTGAATGTTTTGTCTGTCTGCCTGTCTGTTCCCGCTAATCTCCGAAACGGCAGGACCGATTTTAACGGGACTGTCACTGGCAGTTAGCTGATGTTATAAGAAGTAACTTAGGCTACTTTTATTTAGGAAAAAGGATTTAGGTTTTACGAAAAAAATTATAATCCATGAAATGCTAACAAAATCCGCGTACTTAGGAACGCCTTAGCGAAGCGAGGGTAGGTCACAAGCAAACAATAAAAAGGGAATTTTAGATGTAAAATATAACATACATATGTATAAGGTGCTGTGTTAAAAAAGAGTCCATATTTCACTTTAAATATTTTATCACATACTAGCGACTCACCCTCGCTTCAAAAAACAAATCTATCCCACGGGAACCGAACATTTTTCCGGGATGATATATAACCTATAGCCTTCCTCAGTTAACGGGCTAACTAATGCAAAAAGAATTTCTCAAATCGGATTAGTAGTTCCTGAGATTAGCGCGTTCAACCAAACAAACAAACAAACAAACTCTTCAGCTTTATAATATTAGTATAGATTTCACTCGTTACTCTAATTTCGTACAATAATCTATACTTATAGTTTGAGATACTGAGAAAGACATAGGATAGTTTTTATCCCGGAAATCATCCCTTAATTGGGTGAAAAGGGCGATGAAAGTTTGTATGGTTAATCAAACTATTTATATAAATTGAATAAAAAAGTTACACGTTTACTAAGTATAGAGTTATCTAGAAATGTTCATTTTGTACATAGGAATTTCACCATAAAATGTATCAAAAGGACCTTCGAGTCTTTTGACATCGTTATTTTTCGAATGAAAAAGAACGTTCAAGGGTGATTCCCACTCTCGCAATAAGGTTCCGTAGCAATACACATTTTGATGTTATATTTTGACTTACGCAATTTATCTATACATATAATAAAATTCGAACTGAGGCGAATCTGTACATTGAATATTTTTTGGAAAAACTTATTGATATAGTCATTATTATCGATACAGAGGCCGAATCTATAGTTTTTAGAATTTTTGTCTGTCTGTCTGTCTGGGAACGTATCACAAGAAAGCCACTAGACAGATTTTAATGAAATTAGGTGTGATGATAGCTGGTTATCCGGGTCAACATATAGGATACTTTTTACTGTGGGAAAATATCTCATCTCTGAGAAATCTATACTAAACGTTAAAACGTAAGTAGGGACGAACCCAAACGAAGCAAGGGTGAGTGGCTATTTAGGATATAAAAGTAAAATAAAATATCTAAACATCAATATTTGAATCACAATATTAATTTTGTCGACAGCAAAAGTAAATTTGTATTCAAAATTAAAAAGACAAAACAGTTCAGTACCTTTTTCTCCTCTGTATGTCAACCGATTTTTTTTTGTTTAGCAGCTTTAGTGTTATCAATAAGCAAAATTAGGGCACAGTTTTTTTTTTAATATAAATAGGTAAAATCTATTTATATAAGTTTTCCTCAAACTTTCAATAATGATTATGCTAGAATTTTAATTACCAGTACACACAACAACTCATGCATACATCATACCTTTCCTTTCAAAGTCGGTTAATATCAATCAAAATGTACCACAAAAGAGCCGAAGTACCAAATTCCGATCGTTCGTATTCAATTTGCTTAAAAGGAGTTAAAGGTGAGGTTTTTCCCCTCGTTACTAATACATTAATCTATCAAACTTCGTGAATGCACAAAGAGGTTCTGTACATTAGAAATCCATTCAAGAGTAAATTATACAGGACTAATCGATAAAATACTTCGTATTAGTCTCTCTCTAGTTTATTTTAATAAAATAAATCACAGAAAATCCCCGAAAAGATAGTTTTATTTAAAACTAGCGACTTACCCTAGCTTCGCTTGCATCCTTAGGTACTTTGACTTTGTTTACAATGTTCTGGGTTTTAATTTTATTGGGTGGAACCCTAATTCGTTTTCTAAAATAAAAGTAGCTTAATATAACATCAGCTATCTGCCAGTGAAAGTCCCGTCCAAATCGGTCCAGCCGTTTTGGAGATTAGCCGGGACAAACAGACAGACAGACAAAATTATAAAAAATGTGTTTTTCTTATAAGTACTGTATATAGCATTTAGTATAAAGCTGTTATTTTGACATTACACACCGATACTTCAATTTTATTTATATGTATAGATGATTTTTATCCCTGACTATCTCCTTTGTTCAAATTATATATCTACTGTAAAAAGCAAATATCTCTGTTCAGTACTTATGTTTCAACCTCAAACGGAGTCTGGCAAAAAAAAATCAAAGTCATAAATAGTCGCATGATTTGTAGTTTATGCTAATATTCTTGTTTTGCCATACAATTCATTTACTTTGTTTAAAGGCTAAGTGAAATTTAATACTTACTAGCGACTTACCCTTGCTTCGCTCGGGTTCATCCCTAGGTAGGTTTTAATTATTTTTGAGCGAAACCCAAATTATTTTTCTAAAATAAAATGAACCTTATTTACTCCTTATAACATCTTCTATCTACCAGCGAAAGTCCCGTCAAAATTGGTCCAGCCATTTCGAAGATTAGCCGGAACAAACAGACAGATGGACAAAAATTTAAAAAATTGTGTTTTTCTTATAAGTACCGTATATAATTCCATATGCATTTAGTATAAAGCTGTTATTTTGACATTACACACAGGCACTTCTATTTTATTTATCTGTATAGATACCAGTAGATTTTCAATTATGATCCAATGAAAATAAAAATAACATAGATTTAGGTATCCCAGTACATCAAAATTTTATTAAATTCCCTTAGTGATAATATATTAATGCATTAATTTCCAGGAGTTTTTGGACACACTGTCTCGAGTGGCGAGGGGATCTCGTCAAGAAAAGCTGTCGTGGATGTTTGCTTTGTATGACGTGGATGGTGATGGGCGGATCTCTCGCGGGGAGATGCTGGCAGTAGTGAGGGCGGTCTACGAACTGCTGGGGCGGGCGGCCGCGCCTCCAGTGCATAAAGCAGCCGCTGAAGACCATGTGGACAGAATTTTTCATGTAAGATCATGAAGATGTTATTATTTAATACTTTCTTAGATTTCCATCTCATTCTTAGATTTGAACTTAATCAAAATTGGTTCAGGTTTAAGCGTGAAAACGTAACAGACAGAGTCACTTTCGCATTTATACAGAACGGTTGGTATGGATATCCCACGGGAACCGTACATTTTTCCGGAATAAAAATAACTTATGTACTATTTCAGACCATAATCTAACTCTATGCTAAATTCCCTCCAGACTCGTTCAACCAGTCTGACGTGAAAGAATAACAAACATCGATCCATCCCCAAAAACATTCACATTTATAATACTAGTATGGATTTATGGGATTACGGGATTAGTATGTATATAAAGGTCAGTCCTCTCCTTTCACAGCTGATGGACACGAACGCCGACGGCGTGGTGACCCCCGACGAGCTGGCCAGGTGGTGCGCGCGCGACCCCGCGCTGCTGCGCTCCCTCGACACCCTCGATACCGTCTTGTGATCCGACACACCCTTCGACACGTGTATGCTGTGTTGCTTTATCAAACTCCAAATAATACTATCTTAGATTTACGCGAATATTTGACATTTTATATAAAACTATCTTTTCGGATTTTTTTTGCGGAAGTTTTTTGATTTTTGGTTCCCGACGTTTCGATTGCTTTACAGCAATCATGGTCACGAGAGAGACTAAGGTGTTAGACGTCTCAAGGTTTTTTACAGACAGTACCTACCCCCATAATACAAAAATAGCACCAAAGTAGGTACCTTACAATATTTTTTAATTTTATTTTAAACATTTATTATAATTTTAGCAAGTTTTATTTAATATTTTAAAATATTGAATGAATAATAAACGAAAAATCTAAATAAAACCGAGAAAAATCCGAAAAGATAGTTTTATATAAAACAACTCCAAATATAAAGACTGATGATATTTTTAGGGTTTCCTTACCTCAGTACCTTGTACTTCAGTCATGGGTGTTTATATTTATAATATGTATGTATTTAAAGTTATATATGTGTAGTGTATCAACTATCTGGTATCCATAACACAAGCCTCGTAGCTTATCATGGAACTAGATGGTGCTGTGTGTTAATGTACCATCTTATATATAAAAAAAACTTATGTCGACGGCACTTTTTGAAGAGATGTTTGTTAGGAAATGTGTATCTATGCTTTTTTTTATATTATATCAATAATTATTATACAACAAATATGTTTTATGACATCAATAATTCTCTTTCCCAGTGGCTGTCGATACTGACACTACTTTAGATGGTAACGAAACACGCTCTACAAACTTAGACGACTACAAATCTTCAAAAACTGACAAATCGCAAACTATATCTACCACATCAATAAACACTATCAAAACAGATAAAGCAGAATCTGACAAATTTGGTTCTTTATCCAAATCTAGCTCAGTAACTAGCGGCAGAGTGATCGCAAAAGTTTTACCAAAATCGATTTTGACGAATTCTCCTTCGAAGACTCCGCCTCCGCCACCTCCGAGGATTAGAAGGTGAGTTAACAGAATTTATACTTACATATAATAAAATATTAACAAAGCGAAATCTGTATATGAAATATTTTTGAAGTAAAACTTCTTTACGCACGCTTAACTTGTTACGAAAAGTGTGATCGGGCGAGGCGAACGTTGCCATGGTAACCGTTGTTATTGTCTGACAAATGATATATAATATTATATACTTTCCTTAAATGATATTCTATAAATATATGATTGTAAAATGCCTGATATGCGTTATTTAATTATTTTTTAGTATATCACCTATCCTAATTTTTTAAAACATAAATTGAAAATAGTAACTTGTAGTAATTATTATTTCCTCTTTGAAAGACCTTACTAGTGTTCATTTCTAAGTATACTGAAGCATCCCTAAGTCGAATACCTTCGACTATCTTCAGAGACAAAACCATTTCAATCGAAATTCTCTGGACATGAGTTTTATTATGACGTATTTTCCCGTGAAGTTAGATATTTTTGGTGGAAATTAGCTTATCTTACTCTTCAACTATCTTTATACAAAAAATCACATTTATACGTCATTTAAAATATTATTCGATTTCTAATTTTCATACTTTTATTAATGCTATAGTATTTGTCCATCCTTCTTTCACGTAGCAGTGGTTATAAAAACATCGTAGCTCATAACTTGTGTAGCAAAAACATCTTAAAAGTATTGTATTTACTCTTTAGTACAAATCTGTACCTTACAACTGATTTTGAAATCGGTATAGCAATTATGTCAACAACAAATAAATCTATATTAATATTATAAAGAGGTAAAGTTTGTGAGTTTGTGAGGTTGTAGGGGGTAATCTCTGGATCTACTGAACCCATTTAGATGAAATTTGGTAAGAAGATAATTTGAGACCCTGGAAAGGGCATAAGATACTTTTTATTCGGAAATCATCCCTTAAGGGGGTGAAAATAGGGATGAAAGTTTATATGGGGAATCAACCTAGGGATGAAACCGAGCGAAGCAAAGGTGAGTGGCTAGTTATTTATAATCCGTTATTTATAATCCGTTAAGTATTGACCGTATACTGGGAAAGTTTCATACAAATATCTCGTAGTTTCCATCCTGTGGGAATTATTTCTTATCCATACTAATAGTATGACTATATGATGAAAATGTAACTGTCTGTTATCTTTTCACGCTTTAACTGCTGAACAGATTTCGATAAAATTCAGCAAGGGCATAGATTGCATCCTGGGGACGGACAGAGGCTACCCTTGAACCCTGCCGCCAAAAACTAATTTCTTATAAAAAAAATTACCATAGAAAAGAAATCAAGAAAGCTACGTCTGTTACAAAGTTGCCGTAAAAAGCAAACAAACAGACATACTTATTTCGCAAAATATTGGCAAAGTTGAGGCTAGATAGCGTTTTAATCAATGAATATTTTTATGAATCGTTTGATAAAGTACTAATTGAGATAATTTGTATTTTTTGTTTGATTTTTTTAATATTACAATCGTGATCAAACCAAATTAAAAAATGTTAAATGCAGATAATATAATATCAGAGATTATTAGTTTGTTTGTTTAAACTTATTTAAAATTTAAAAATTATTATTTCGCGGATTTATTTTGATTTTCGGGTCCCGACGTTTCGAATGCTTTATAGCGCACATGGTCACGGGAGAGATTAAGGTGTTAAACGTCTCAAAGGCGTTATAATATACTTGTTACAGACAGTGCTTACCCACAATTTTACTAAAATGATTTCAAAAATTCAAAAATGGCACCAAAGTAGCTTACAATATTTGTTGATTTTAATTCTAAACATGTTTTTAAATAAGTATTATAAATAAATATAGCAATATTATTTACCTAATTTTAGCTGTTATTATTATATTATGTATGTGTATTCAGCCCTTTTTAACGTCCCACTGCTGGGCACGGGCCTCCCTTCAAGACGAGGGGAATCAGGCCATAGTCCACCACGCTGGCCAAGTGCGGATTGGCGGACTTCACATGTCTTTCGAAAACTTGCTAGGTTCTCTCAGACATGCAGGTTTTCTCACGATGTTTTCCTTCACCGTAAGGCAAGTGGTAATCAAGTTAGAAAATGATTCGCACATGAAAATATCAGAGGTGCGAGACCCGGGATTTGAACCCGCTTCACTCGGTTTCCCAAGCGAGCGCGTTACCACTGGGCTACCACTGCCTGTTATGGTTATATTATGTATAACCATAAAGAATATTAAAAAAATATTAAATATTATTAATACATATTATGTTTTAACAAATAATGTTTGATTTGATTGCAGACAAGACTCTCAGGCGTCGTCTAGCTCCACGCAGTCGCCGGTACCGACAGTGCCTGTGCGCATCACTGCGACAGTACGTAACCGGTTAAACTATATATTTTTTTAAATCTATATATAAATAGACAAAGACAATTCAGTATCTTTTCCTCCTCTGTCTGTCAAACGATTTTGTTTTGTTTTGTAGTTATTGACGAATTTAGTGTCATCAACAAAAAAAATTAAACGACGACACGTTTGGCTCAGTGTGTAGTGACCCTACTTGCTGTGCCAGAGGTCGCGGGTTCAAGTCCCGCTGGGGGCATTCATTTGTGTGATGAGCACGAATGTTTGTACTCCAGTCATGGGTGTTTATATTTATAATATGTATTTATTTAAAGTTATATATGTGTAGTGTAGCGACTATCTGGTATCCATAACACAGGCCTCGTAGCTTACCATGGAACTAGATGGTGCTGTGTGTACCAACATATTTATTATTATTATTATTATTAGTTTTTTTATAGAATGTAGAATTTCTATTTATATATGTTTTCCTCAAACTTTCAAATGATATTGGGCGAATACTAGATATAACAAGTGTCCTAATCTGTCATCAACATGTTGCTCCGTTAACGTTATTTTGGTATTCAAAAACCTCTTATATGTTTGACCCATTCATCCCTTTAGGTGTCGAATTTCATATAACAAAGGGCGCGATAATATAATTATATTACTGTTAGCTCAGTGATCGAATTTTGATCATAATTACGTATAGCGACTCACCCTCGCTTCGCTTGGGTTCGTCCATAGGTTCGTCTCCATACGTACTTTCATCCACATTTTCAACCGCTTAAGGGATGATTTCCGGGATAAAAACTATCCTATGTCCTTCCTAAGGTCAACTATCTTCTTACCATATTTCATCTAAACCGGTTCAGTAGTTTCGGAGATTATTATGTACAAAAAAAAAAAACAAATCTCTCTTCTTTACAATATTATTATTATAGAAATGAAGACAATATAAGTTAATAGAATTTATTATTTCGATTTTATTCCCTTCAAGTTTTATTTTTTCGACAAAAAGTTGCCAGTGACCTTCTTTAACGTCCCATCTATCTATACTAAAATTCATTAAAATTGTTTCAGCGGTTTAGTTGTGAAAACGTAACAGACAGTTAATTTCACATTTATAATAAGGTTTTTAACCCATTGCGGAACGCGTACACCTTTTTTTTTTATGAGATTCAGTGACAAACGAGCAGACAGACCACCTGATGGAAAGCAGTACCTGTCGCCCATAACACCTACGGTTCATGCACTTAGGTTTAAGTAACAAAAATGCAGAACCACAGGTGCGTTGTCACTGTGAGGACTAAGATGATATGCCTCTTGCTTGTAATTGCGCTGGCTACCTTATCCTTCGTACCGGAACACAACAATGCAATCATTGTTGCTTGGCGGCA
The DNA here is from genome assembly GCA_033884665.1 of Argynnis bischoffii washingtonia. Taxonomy (NCBI): domain Eukaryota; kingdom Metazoa; phylum Arthropoda; class Insecta; order Lepidoptera; family Nymphalidae; genus Argynnis; species Argynnis bischoffii. The sequence goes on from CM066636.1 coordinate 6,761,155, forward strand.
GAAATAGATAAGACACCTATCAGTTAACAATTGATTTCTTAGAAGTTATTCATAATTTCTTAGAAATAATCCAGGAGGGGTTAAAGCGTTACTCATCTTAATTACGTATTTAATTTTTCAGGTAACAGAAGAAGTCGCTCCACGAAAAGCGAAACGAAAAACAAACAGAACGCAACGATGAAATCTCATATTTAGAATTGGGAACAAAACGTCACGTGCTTTAATAATAAAAACATTCAATAAAATATATTATCTATTACTTATCTATATTAATCTGTAAATATGTATTTGCAATACAGCAAAACTTTATTTACCTATATTAAAAATTTTATCAATTTAAACTGACTTTATCAAAAAATTTAAAATTTTTGGGACTTTCAAAACTTTTGCTCACCTTAACAAAATGGAATCTTAAATTTTAATAACAATTAAGATACAAAAACCGGTTAAATCAATTATTTCATTGTTGGAACGAACGTATTTTTTCAGATGTAGGCATTAAAAAAAATAACAGTTTTTTTTTTATGGTATTCAGTGACAAACGAGCAGACAGACCACCTGATGGAAAGCAGTACCTGTCGCCCATAACACCTACGGTTCATGCACTTAGGTTTTAAGTAACAAAAATGCAGAACCACAGGTGCGTTGTCACTGTGAGGACTAAGATGATATGCCTCTTGCCTGTAATTGCGCTGGCTACCTTATCCTTCAAACCGGAACACAACAATGCAATCATTGTTGCTTGGCGGCAGAAATAGATAAGGGGGTGGTACCCATCCAGTCGGACTCCTCAGGCTTGACAGAGTCCTACCACCGGTAGGACTCTGTCAAGCCTGAGGAGAATTGGAAACTATCATTTAATATGCCTATATAGAAACGACTTAAAATGGTGCATAATCATCTATGTATTATTATTAGTATTTTTTATTACACATGAAAAATAATTTAAAAAAATAGATATAGCAAGAGCGGGTCTTTAGTTACTAACATACAAATTTCCTGTGTATTGCAAAGACATATACATATATAGTTTAGTCAAATTATTCTTAATAATTCTTCAAAAATTCTAAAGTATAGTATTTATTAAAATAACTTCAAATCTTCTTGGCACAATTCAAAAATATATCTTACTATTATAATGTTTGTGGGTTTATGAATACATTCAATATTAATATTGTTAAGAAACATAACAAAAAATTATCTTGTGAAGGCGATAAGTATATTAGAGGAAGTTTGAAATTATAGTAACGGGTTAACTCATTTTGAGGAGGTATGAAAGTTATATAAGTGAGAAAGGGTTTGGTTTGAGGATAGACTAAGAAGTAGGAGTAGACCGAGGCAGAAGTGTATGTAAAAAGAAGAAGTGATATGTGTATGTGGGTGATAGATGGAAATGGCAGAAGGACACCTTATGGCGACCATATGTAGTGGCATAAGGAGACGTAGAAACAGATTATTTATTTAAAAACATATTATATTTCCTCAATACTAATAAAACATAATAATTATAAATATGTTTAATCGACTTCAAAAAAGGAGAATGCTCTATATTTGTTTGTATTTCTATATCCACTTCGTTGTTGGTATCACATGTGTTTACTATTCACTGAAAAGACTATACATACCTTAACCTATTTTCAGTAGTAGAAAAAAATCCACCCATAAAATAGAAATATGAGTGATTATTATATTTTAAATGTAGGAAATTTTTGAAGTCGATTTTTATTTCATACTTAATCGTTCTTGTAGATAGAACTGCGGGCAATTACTATACTTTAAACAAATTCCTATTGCATTGTAGTATTTAACTTTCAAATTTTCGGTCCAAAAAGATGCTATTACTACTTAATATAGATTTAGATTCAAATATTTATGGTGTTATTAGGAGAAAAAAAAAAATATTTTCTAAAAAATTTTTTTTAAAATTTTTGGCTTCTACTCATTGATTTTATTTCAAAGATTTTTCAATTAACTTTTAAAAATAAAATCGTTACTTTTAAATTCTATTGTATGTATCTTTTTGAGTTAAATACTAAATATTGTTCATGTATAGTTCAAATAATATTATTTTAAGCCAAATTGTGTTCTTAAACTTTAAAAATTTTCAAAAAAATTATGTAGTTTTGCCTTAGAACTTAATCTTTAGACATTATTCTTCCACTTTGCTTGTTATTAAATGCCAAATACGATAATAAAGTAGATAATAAAATAAATGTATGACTAAATTTTAAGCAAAATTGAATTTACATTAAAATAAGCTCTACAAAAGCAATTTAATTAAATATTTATAATTACTTTAATTTTAGTAAAAATATTAATATTTTTAAGTTAAATAAATAAAAAGATAAAATTATTTATTATTAGTAATTTATTTTGGTTGTTAATTTTATATTTAAATAATGTAAATTGTTTTTTAACAATGGTTTAGAATTATATAATAGGTATGTATATTTATGTATGGTTTTAAGACCAATAAATCTATCTAGGGGTATATAAAGCCTTTATATCTTATTAGATTTCAGATCGTGATTTGTATTTTCTAGTTCAGGAGTTAGGGCTGTATGCATTTGTTACCATTGTGTTATTTGAGTAGTCTGTTTTTTTTTATTTACATTGATTATTATAATATTGTCAAAGTCTACAAAAGTTTATACAAAAATAATAACTCTGTAGGAGAATCTATTCATCTGATGGATGCTGCAACTTTATACAATGTAATTTCAATATAACAATTTCTCAGACGTAATGCCATTAATAAAAAAACTTCAACAATTTTTTTTTATGAGATTCAGTGACAAACGAGCAGCCAGACCACCTGATGGAAAGCAGTACCTGTCGCCCATAACACCTACGGTTCATGCACTAGGTTTTAGGTAACAAAAATACAGAACCGCCGGTACGTTGTCACTGTGAGGACTAAGATGATATGCCTCTTGCCTGTAATTGCGCTGGCTACCTTATCCTTCAAACCGGAACACAACAATGCAATCATTGTTGCTTGGCGGCAGAAATAGATAAGGGGGTGGTACCCATCCAGTCGGACTCCTCAGGCTTGACAGAGTCCTACCACCGGTAGATTATTATTTAAAATATAAGAAAATAACATTTATTAATTGAGTATATTAATTACATTTTCTTTAAAGGCAGGGTATTATTTAAAAATGTTGAGCAGATTTTTTTTCAAAATGGCGTCATGAGCGACGAGAATGATGTAAAGTGAAAATTGAGAATTTATAAAATTTCGCAGAAAATTTCCAAATGATTTCTCAAACATTATAGAAATAAAATTTTAATATTGTCGTGTGCCAAATTTTAATCTGTAATTTTTAATAATAAACCTTTTTTTTAAATGTTGTTGAAAAAAAGTTCTTTAAAAGTTAATGAAATTATTATTAAAATTAACTTATTTTTTAATATTACAATAAAGTTATAACACAAAAACAAAACTACAAATCGTTGATAGTTTAATTTAATTAAAATAATGTCATAATTAATAAAACATTTCAAATAAAGAAAATATTAAAAAGAAGTTAATTGAATTTAAAATAAAACTATGTTTTCGGATTTTTTCGCGGAGTTATTTTGATTTTTAGTTCCCGAAGTTTTGAATGCTTTACATTAAACAGTCTCTGCCATGACCATGATTGATTACGTCAGGAACTAAAAATCAAAATAAATCCGCGAAAAAAAATCGAAGAGATAGTTTTATTTAAAATGTCAAATATTCGCGTAAATCTAAAATAATAAAGTTAATTAATTATTGAATTAATAATAAATTATTATCATTACTCTGTATCGGTTTCACTACAATTAAACGCGGACTAAGTTAGATGCGGAATATAGAATACTTCGCTAGATTTTTTTGTTTAAAGTTGTCTCTCTATTGTTTTATCGAAACCAGCTCAGCACAAACATTTTTGATAAATTCACTCAAAAATATTAAACCTGTGATTTCATCTTCTTTTCTCTACCTTCTTCTTCTTACTTCTTCAACAACCGCAAAGACTATGATGGATGGAAATATATTGACAGATTGATTTTTTTTTAATTTTAACATAACCATTAAGAAGAAGTGTCGTTAGCTACCACGTGATTATATGACAAATGTTTTCTAAAACAATACTTTATTAAAACATGTAAGGAATTCATTTCTTAATCATTTTTAAGGGATCGTGGCGCGATGTATTTTGATCCAATATAAGAGTTAAAGTAACCAGAATCCTTATATTTATAGTTATTTTTAACTATTTATGATATAAGGGCAACAGTACATACACAAATCCCTTATAAACTAATAACTCAATAAAAAGGATCAAAATTTACCCCTAATTTCATAATTAGGGGTAAACTTTGATCCTTTTTAATGGGTTTAAATGACCCCCTGTTATACGTTTTTGTATATTTTCATTATAATTGTTCATTTAGTACATAGTGTAAGCATTGGTGATATAAATACGTAACAATAGATTCTATTTACTCTAATAAATCTTCTATTTCGAGTTACCACACTATACTGGCTTTTATTTTGTCTCCTTGTTACCCGACGAAGCCCAAAGGTGGGTTATGTGTTTGATCTGAATGTATGTATGTACATACATATGTAAGTCCGATCCTATGTTCTCTCATAATAACTAAACGGCTTAAGTCATTTTAATGATTCACATGTCGCTAAGTTCGTCTTGATAGTGTATGTCATGGGGTATTTAGATATAATTAAAAATCAAAAATGCGGATCTAAGGCGCCATACATAGTAACTTTATTCCTACGTCAACTTGTTTTCATCTTTTTAGTTAGCTTTTATGCAGTCGGTTTTTTATTTTTATAATAATTTTTTTCGTACTGATCTCATATAAATAAAAATAATAAAAAACACGTAAAATGAAATAAATATTCATATTTTAAATAAAATTATCTTTATAAACAGTTGTTGTTATTTTTTGAAATCATTTTGTAATTTTGTTGGTAGGTGCTGAAAAAACAAAATAAATCTGCGATAAAAACTGAAAAGATAGTTTTATTTAAGGGTAGGTTTTTTTAGGTACGTTGTCACGGTTAGCTATGTTTATACATAAATAGTAGCTTGCTACGAGTAAGATATTCATTTAAATTATATAGCGATTTACCCTCGTTTTGCTCAGGTGCGTTCGCCGTATACGGATTTTGTTCGCAATTTCATGGGTTTTAATTTTTTTTTCGTGGAACCCTGATTCTTTTTCTAAAATAAAAGTAGCCTTAGTTACTCCCTGTAACATCAGCTATCTGCCAGTGAAAGTCTCGTCAAAATCGGTCCAACCGTTTCGGAGATTAGCCGGAACAAACAGACAGACTGACAAACAGACAGACAGACAGACAGAGAAAAATTGTAAAAATGTTGTTTTGGTATATGTACCGTGTATACATCCATATGCATTTAGTAAAAAGCGGTTATTTTAATATTACAAACAGACGCTCCAATTTTATTTATCTGTATAGATATTTAATGTACAGATTTGACTCAGATAGAATTTTACTATATTATCCAATTTGGTGCAGTCGATGGGAAGTTCTGCGCGTCCATACGTTTCGGTGACTCATTCAATCTATATATTTATATAGATTGTCACAAAAAGTTTACGTCACGTCGATAATCTATACTAATATTATAAAGAGGAAGGATTTCATTGTTTGTTTGTTTGTTTGTACCGAATAGACTCCGAAACTACTGAACCGATTAAGATGAAATTTGGTAAAAAAATAGTTTGAGACCCTGGGAAGGATATAGGATAGTTTTTATCCTGGAAATCATCCCTTAAGGGAGTAAAAATGGGGATGAAAGTTTGTATGGGGAATCAACCTAGGAATCAACCGAGCGAAACGAGGTGAGTCGCTAGTCTATATTAAATTAATTTAGCTTTAACATGTTGACATGTTTGTTAATAAAATGATAAGTAAGTTAATGAAATGATAAGTTAATGAAGCATAGTATATACCCTTGAAGTAAGACGAATGTTAGAAAATCAAATTATTTCTAAGGACTATATAAAACGTTACATGGAAAGTCTACGTATATTCTAATATGGAGTTGACTCTTGGTAAGTGTAGAAGTCTAATACTTTCTTAAAACTTTCTTAGATTTACGCGAATATTAGACATTTAAATAAAACTATCTCTCCCGTGACCATGATTGCTGTAAAGCAATCGAAACGTCGGGAACCAAAAATCAAAATAAATCCGCGAAAAAATCCGAAAAGATAGTTTTATTTAAATGTAAAAGTCTAGTAAAATTATCTCTTATAAAATAATAGTGTACCTAAATATGAATGCAAGTCTGTGTGTCTGCTCCTTAGCAGTTTTTCATGTATATGCTGCTAAGCATATTTCGATGAAATTGATCAAGGCTACCTTTTATATATAAAAATACAGATAAATAAAATTGGAGTGTCTGTTTGTAATATTGAAATAACCGCTTTTTACTAAATGCATATGGATGTATACATATACCAAAACAACATTTTTTACAATTTATGTCTGTCTGTCTGTATGTCTGTCTGTCTGTCTGTTTGTTCCGGCTAATCTTCGAAACGGCTGGACCGATTTTGACGGGACTTTCACTGGTAGATAGCTGATGTTGTAGGTAGTAACTTAGGCTACTTTTGTTTTAGAAAAAGAATCAGGGTTCCGCGAAAAAAATTAAAACTCATGAAATTGTGAACAAAATCCGCGTACGGTGTACGCACCCGAGCAAAACGAGAGTAAATCGCTATATAATTTAAATGAATATCTTAGAAGTAACAAGCTACTATTTATGTATAAACATAGCTAACCGTGAAAACGTACCTAGGGACGAACGCGAGCGAAGCGAGCGTGAGTCGCTAGTTTATATATAAAAATAAAACTATCTTTTCGGATTTTTTCGCGGATTTATTATGTTTTTTATTTTCTGGCATTTCGAAAGCTTTACAACGCACATGTCACGGGAGAAATTAAGGTTTTAGACATCTCTAAGGGCAGTACATATGTAATTGTTACAGGTAGCACCTACCCACTAAATTAAACAATTATAATCAAAAATACATAAAAAATACTCCAAAATACATTACAATAATTGTTAATTTTAATCTAAGAAAGTATTATAAAAACTAGTTATTTTTATTATTTTAGTTTTCCTTCTCCTACAAATTGCCTCAGGCTTCAGCATTAACTTGCAGTCTTTAGAAAGTTATTTAGAAAACCAAGCTGAGCTACAGATAAATGATAAGGCAGATCAGGGCTCCGTCAAAGAATTGAATGACAATCCAGAACGTGCAAGTCCAGGTCGAAGAATATTCAAAGTATTACCTGTAAAGGCTAATAAGAATTGGAATACAAAATACCGAGCTCAACCTGATGAGTATCCTCTTACTAAAGATGTTCCTATCGCAATTATTGTAGCTGCTAAAAACGATCAAGATGAGCCTAAAATAAATACTGAATATGCATATCCACGCCAGAAATCAGAAGAAGAAGCAATAGACGTAAAAAAAAATCAAACACAACATTTAACAGATAACATATCCCCATCTTTCACTTTAAATACAGCAAAATCTGGAATAGAGAGCAGTAATGATGTTGAAAATAAAAATGCAATAGATCATGTAAATGAAATAAATGAAAAAGTACCAGAAACAATTGCCACAAGAAAGAGTATGCAGTATACTAACAAAGATTTAATAGAAAAGTCTTTAGATGTAGAAAAGAGTACATTTAATGATAAAATTGATAAAGATCTTAACGATATAGAAGAACGAGAAAATGAAATGATTTCAAAACTTGATATTACAGATAAAAAAGCTGTAGAAGATAACAATGGCGATGAACGTTATTATGATAGTAAATTAACACAAATGAAAAATGATGAAAATAATGAAAGCGATGAAAAGAAACCTACAGTATTAAAGATTACAGATGATCTTATTCATGAAATTGAGACAAAATTTATTAAACCTACATCAGATAATAAAAACGAATTAAACGACGCTCTTAAAGATTATATAGATGAATCCAAGATTATAGTTGGTCCAAAACCGCATAAGGATATTGTGTACAAAGATTTCAACTTGATTTTCTTTTTTAATAAATAAGTATAATTGCCTCTTATCGATGTATGTATGTATCTCATTCAGAAAAACTTTCACACTCGTATAGGATACTCACCCAACTCACAAATATCCACATACTACCCAATAATTATTTCCTCATTTACTAAATGAATACACTAGCGGCTCACCCTCGCTTCGCTCGGGTTCGCCTCTAGAATAATAAAATGAAAAACTAATCTACACCACGGCAACTGTACATTTTTCCAGGATAAAAAGTAACCTGTAAGTTGCTATTTTGATGAATTATATTATTGTAAAGTTTCATAAAAATCCATTTAGTACTTTTTGCGTGAAAGAGTAACAAACATCCATACATCTATACATCCAGACGTCCATACATCCTCACAAACTTTTGAATTTATAATATATATGTATATTTTAGTGGCGATAGTCCTTTTTTTTTACTTTGCTTAAAACTATTTACATTTTCTAATGATTCAATTTTACGAAAAATATTTAAAACGAATGGTTATTAGTTTTGGAATTCAGGTTTTTTTTTCTGTGATCATGCTGGTGGAGGGGGTCTATAATTGCGATCCAGTTTATTAACTCCTTTATTATTATCGTTTTTATCTGTTTTTCCTTTTTTTATACTAAGATCACAATAAATCTTTTAAACCTCTAAAATCTTTAAAAATCCTCTTATCACCATCAACATTACACAGCAATTATGAAAACATCGCACATCACGTGAGAAAGTTACAGTTGATACCGTATTAATTTTAGTTGATTTGTTGATAGCATTTTAATTAATGACTAGCGGCACACCCTCGCTTCGCTCGGGTTCGCCTCTAGACAAACAAAAACAAATCTATGCCACGGGAGCCGTACATTTTTCTGGGATAAAAGTAGCCTATTTGTTATTCTGATGTATGAACTATATTGTTGTAAAATTTCATTAAATTCCAATCAGTAGTTTTTGTGTACTAAGCTGTATAAGTTACTATAGTTTTTTAACTATCCCACGGAAACTCTTTAATTTTCCAGGATGAAAAATATCTAAGATGTTGACCGAGGATATAAGGTCCAACAGTTTTGGAGATTAGCCCGTACAAACAGACAAACATACGGGGAAACAAAAAAATTGAAAAAATCTGGATTTATTCTATTGCTCTTCTTACACCCCCCTGACTCGGTTTTTAGCATTTTTTTTCTATGTACAGACATTCGACTTCTAGTTTTATTATATGTATAGATGATAATTTCGTGAATTAAAGCTCACATGTACATATATGTATGTCATTCTCATATTTTTAACTGACTTCAAAAAATAGGAGATTCTATATTCGTCTGATTTTTTTTATGCATGGTCACTGATGTGTCTTAGGCTTAACTGATTACGATAGTGTGTATTCTATTAAGGCAGATTCCGAGGACCCATATAATATAATTCTTTGACATAGATTATTTTACCGGTGGTAGGACTCTGTCAAGCCTGAGGAGTCCGACTGGATGGGTACCACCCCCTTATCTATTTCTGCCGCCAAGCAACAATGATTGCAGTGTTGTGTTCCGGTACGAAGGATAAGGTAGCCAGCGCAATTACAGGCAAGAGGCATATCATCTTAGTCCTCACAGTGACAACGCACCTGTGGTTCTGCATTTTTGTTACTTAAAACCTAAGTGCATGAACCGTAGGTGTTATGGGCGACAGGTACTACTTTCCATCAGGTGGTCTGTCTGCTCGTTTGTCACTGAATCTCATTAAAATATGGGTCCTCGTCCTCCAAATCGTTTTCAAAAAAATCGAAAAAGTCTGCTTCTAATTTTTTTATGGATTTCTAAAAACATTTTTTCTTGTAGTATTATTTTATTGGTTGTAGTAGATATAGAAATATTGCTTTAAATTTATTTTCCCAGCCCCTCTCAGGACTTAGGTTTTTCTTTTGAAACTGCTCGAGTTTTTGACTAAAAATAATATCGATATTGAATAAAGATATTTTCATTTTGATTGTGATTTGATTTGTTCAGTTCCACCCACTCGTATACGAAGATTAATTATTATCTATATATATTATATAGTTTGTAAGTTCTGCACCGCTAGAAAAAATTTTTTGATTCAGCATTACAGAGTTACAATAACAACTTATTGATTCAATTACCTTTGTTTGATTTTTATAAAATAACTAGCTGTGCTGTAATTTGTTTAATTATAAACATCAGTTTTACAATAATGTATGAAAGTCTGCCCGATTTGTTGACTTTTATGATTACTGCTCCGCTCCCTTGGGTAGTACCATGATGCTAGACAGCCTATAATCTTCCTAAAGAAACGGGCTATCTAATGCAAAAAGAATTTTTCAAATCGGTATAGTAGTTCCTGAGATTAGCGCGTTCAAACAAACAAACAAGCAAACAAACAAACAAGTTCTGCCTTTTTAAAATATTAGTATAGATTATATGATGGGTCACTAACACAGCACCATCTAGTTCCATGGTAAGCTACGAGGCCTGTGTTATGGATACCAGATATTTGATACACTACACATAATATATACCTTTTAAATACATACATATCATAAATATAAACACCCATGACTGGATTACAAACATTTGTGCTCATCACACAAATGAAACCCCCAGCGGGACTCGGAACCGCGACCGCTGGCACAGCATGTAGGGTCACTACACACTGATCCAAACGTGTCATCATACAACATTTGTGCTGCGGTGACACCTGTATCTAATCTAACCATTGTGCGTAATCCTAAAATTACCGATGCTAATTCGTCTACCTAAAATCTATACTAATATTATAAAGCTGAAGAGTTTGTTTGATTATTTGTTTGTTTGTTTGTTTGGTTGAACGCGCTAATCTCAGAAACTACTAATCCGATTCGAAAAATTCTTTTTGCATTTGATAGCCCGTTAACTGAGGAAGGAATAGGATATATCATCCTGGTAAAATGTACGGTTCCCGTGGGATACATTTGTTTTTGTCTAGGGACGAACCCGAAGTGAAGCGAGGGTGAGTCGCTAGTTTATTATAATTGAGACGTGCCGTGAGGTTTGTTTTCAATGATCTATGCCAGTGTTCTACTTACAATTAGGATGGTACGGGTTGTGCGCAATTTTTTAATACTCATTAATAACACAAGTTTTTTTTAATAAATTGCTTGCAAATTGTCTACCTTAGTCAGTAGTCAGTAGTGAGCCTGATTGAACAACCAAAATGACTGCTTCTGAAATATCTTTTAACGGAAAAGCTTCTAGCCATCGAGTAAATCGATCCATAATAGTTAAGCAATATTTATATCCTTCCGTTAAAGTTGGCAAAGGTCCTACTAAATCATTGTGAATGTGCTCGAAACGATTGAATTTTGAAAATTTTGCAAATCCGATACAGTATGTTTTTGAATTTTCGACTTTTAACAATTTACACAAGTTTTAGTTCAGTTTTCAACATATTTATTAATTCCAGGCCAAAAATATCTATCAGCAACTAATTTCTTACTTGCTCTTATACCTGTATGGCTTAAATTATATACTACATCAAAAGCTAAACGATGATAAATTTTAAGTAAATATGGACGTGCCCTATCTATATACATTTCGAAAACTACATGTTTGTTATTTGTTATTGTCACTTGAGTCGTTCAATAATTTCGCAAGCTGTTCGTCCGTTTCCTGTGCAACTGCTAGTTCAGCGAAATCGATCGTCGTGGGACATGTTATTGTTTCGATTCTAGACAATGTATCAGTTACAATATTATCATTACCACTAATATGACGTACATATGTCTGTACTAAATTCACTAATACATATAATTTGCCTAGCTCGTTGTGATAGTTCCTTGTGTATTCAGCCCTTTTTAACGTCCCACCGCTGGGCACGGGCCTCCCTTCAATACGAGGGGAATCAGGCCATAGTCCACCACGCTGGCCAAGTGCGGATTGGCGGACTTCACATGTCTTTCGAAAACTTGCTAGGTTCTCTCAGATATGCAGGTTTCCTCACGATGTTTTCCTTCACCGTAAAGCAAGTGGTAATCAAGTTAGAAAATGATTCGCACATGAAAATATCAGAGGTGCGAGACCCGGGATTTGAACCCGCTTCACTCGGTTTCCCAAGTGAGCGCGTTACCACTGGGCTACCACTGCCTGTACTATGCATTGACTTTACAAGTTCCAAATAATAAGCTCATCATCAGCTTCCTAAGCCATTTCAAGCCTCTTCGCAATGATGAATAATAAGGCGTCATTTGGTCATTGTAATCAACACCTTTTTTGTTTATATAGTACATAGAAACACCTTTTCATTTTGGCGCGATAACTATACCTTATCGATGTAAACGTCCTAATTTGTCGATAATCTAGTACGCATTAGCTAAAATACGCCAGTGCACACGGTGCGTTACTGGGTCATAACTTACAGGACATCCACTTCTTGTATCGCACTGAATAACGAAATTTATTTTCTAGTGCGGTACAAGGAATATATGTCCTGTACTACTTTTCACTAAATTCTGTTTCTACCTTAAGCAAGCAATCCAAAAGTATAGTTGTCTTTTTTGTACTTGCAGGATATCGTATAGAAGTAGGCCTCGCACGAGGGAAAAAACCTAAGAATCTATCTCCGCACCGTATGCAATTGGCGTACAGGACATATATATCTTGTAACGCATCGAACGTGTTAACAAAAATTTTCATTTTCTAATATTTAAATATCTCGTTTCACGATGTTTGTGGTCGCACTCCTCCAAAACGGCTCGATCGATTTTAATAATATTTTATATTTGTATAATTGGTATATATGAGAATAGACCATAAAGTATTTTTGACCCTCTTACCTTCACCCCCCATTTTTTAAGTAACTAGGGGCGAATTCGAGCGGAGCGTGGAGGTGGGAGGTATCATCCCTCGGTTTGTGACACGCAAACTAAAAAAAAAAACCAAGCAAACAACTTTGAGACACCAGAGAAAAATGGAGACTGTTCTTAATGTTTGTTTGGAGGATTATAATCCTTTCTTAGATTTACGCGAATATTTGACATTTCAAAATAAAACTATCTTTTCGGATTATTTCGCGAATTTATTATGATTTTTGGTTCCCGACGTTTCGATTGCTTTACAGCAATCATGGTCACGGGAGAGACTAAGGTGTTAGATGTCTCAATGGCATTATACAGTTGTTACAGACAGCCTACCTACTATTTTACAAAAATGATTTTAAAAATTCAAAAATGGCACCAAAGTACCTTACAATATTAGTTGATTTTAATTCTAAACATTTTAAAAAAATTTAATGTTTTTAATAAGTATTATAATTAAATATAGCAATATTATTTACTTAATTTTAGCTATTATAATAAATATTACAATTTTTCTTTATTAATTACTAATCTTATTTAGTGTTGCTATTATTATATTATCTGTAACCATAAAGATTATTAAACATTTTTTTTTTAATTATCAATTATTTATTTAAGTAATATAATTGTTTGATATGTAGTTTAAAAAGAAGTTTAATATTATTTTAGATTGTTATTATTTAAAGTTAAAATATTAAGCAACACTAATGTTAACTTTATAGATAAAAAATATATTAATTAGAATTACTATTCTTATTGCGATCCACACAGAATGAACTAACTACATCTACTGGTCTGTTATGTTTGTTTTTGTTGTTTGTTTTTATTATGTTTATTACAGGATCCCATGATGATGGTAGAACCCAGCCATCTTCCCTATTGAAGTTTGGATATTTTTTAATTTCAATAGCTTCGTGAATCATCCTGGGGCGATAACGGTTTTCTTTCGCTAGTATTTGTGGATTATCAAAGCGAATGTAGTGGTTTGGGCGATCCTGGCTATGTTTACAGACTGCAGATGTTGTATTGCGACGGTGCTTCACATCAGCTATGTGTTCTTTGACCCGAGTTCTAATGGATCTCTTTGTTTGTCCAATGTAAGAGAGCCCACAATCACAATCAAGTTTGTATACCCCTGCATCTTGGAGAGGGATGTTGCACTTGACTGGTGGTAAGAACTGACTAATTTTCTTTGGCGGCTTGAAGTAAGTTTTGATTGAAGCACGCTTTAAGATGTAGCTAATCTTGTCAGTGACTCCTCTCATGTATGGCAGGACAGCAGGGACTCGCTCGACTGTGGCTGGTTTCACTCGATCACTGTGACGCAGGCGCGGCACTTGCAGCTTGTTGTCTCGCAGGACTTGCTTAACATGTTGCAGTTCTCCGACCAGATGTTGCTCGTCACAGATCCCTTGTGCTCTCTGAAACAAAGATTTTTCCACGGTAGCTAACTGTGAAGGATGGTGGTGAGATTCACCGTTCAGGTACCTATCAGTATGGGTCTTCTTTCTATACACAGTATGACTCAAGGTGTTATCAGGGTTGCGTTTTACTAAGACATCTAAGAAAGCTAAGGCATTGTCAAATTCTAATTCCATAGTAAATTTTATTTTAGGATTTATAGAATTAAGATGTTCTAAGAATACATTTATTTTATCAGATGGTAATATTGTGAAAGTGTCATCTACGTACCGCTTGTAGAAACGAGGGGTCACAGGTGATGTGTTCAGTGCAATCTCCTCGAAGTCCTCCATGAAGATGTCGGCTACAACGGGAGAGACTGGCGAACCCATGGCCACTCCATCCACTTGCCTATAGAATTCATCATTCCACAATAGATAGCCGGATGTTAGGCAGTGTTTTAAAAGTTCAATGTATTCTATTGACATTTTGTGATCCAGTAGCTTCCTAGATATTACTTCAATACAGTCTTCCACTGGTAGGCTGGTAAATAAGGACTGTACATCAAAACTAACCATTGTTTCATTGTCCATGAGTTTTAGGTGTTTAACTTCATTGACAAAATGGTAAGAGTCTCTTGTGAACGCTCTTGTTAATCCTCTGAGTGGTGAGAGAACTTTTGCTACTAGTTTAGCCAATTTGTAAGTTGGTGAATCAATCTGACTCATAATTGGACGTAGCGGAGCGTTAGGCTTGTGTATTTTCGGAAGTCCATACAACTTAGGCGGTTTTGCACATGATGGAATAAGAGTTTTAACATCTAGATTTAATGTGTCGGAGTGTTGCTTAATTATGTTTTTAGTATTATTTAAAACGGTCGTAGTTGAATCAATTTTAACCTTTTTGTACGTGCTTTCGTCCGACAAAAGTTGTTTTATTTTATCATTATAATCTGATGTATCCATCACAACGGTTGCATTTCCTTTGTCTGCGCGCAGAACGATGATGTCTGACCTATTGCGTAGGTTCTTCAACGCTAAATACTCCTGTTTACTGAGATTAGGTTTGGGTCTCGTACTTTACGTCGTACGTAACAAGGACGAAACATCCTGACGTATGGCCTCCATATCCTCGGTTTTCATAATGTTTTGGGCCAGGGCATCTTCAACTGCGCAAATAATGTTTTCATAAGGAATGCGCGTAGGCGTTACAGCAAAATTCAAACCTTTATTCAGTACCTGAATGGTAGGGACGTCCAACGGTTGTTTTGACAGATTGACAACAGCTTGAGGTCCGCACGAGTGTGAATCTGTGGTAAACGGGCGCGTTCCGTTATTATGTATGTTTTTCTTTGTCTTTTTGATGTTTAATTTTTCAACGAGTTTTTGATATTTTAAAATATGTTTAATTTTGCATTGATTTATTTGGTTGTTTCGCGCTTATTTAAAGTGTCAATGCAATCGTTGAAATCACATGGTGTCAATACTGTCTTAATAATATCGGACGTCTGTTCAATGTCCCGGTCGTTTCTGCGTAGATCGCGGCGGTTTTGACGAATCACTGTCCGTAACAACTTAAAACTTGCCTGGTTTACGATCTTAGCGCTTCCTCGTATGTTCTTTTTGGAAGATATTTTTACACACGTAGGAATGAGACGATGATCTCGACATCTCTTCAAGAAAGTTAAAGATGTTAATAATCTTGCGCGCTTCGTCTTCAGATCTTCTAACCGGCGTATCTTGTTTGCGATTTCCAGTCCGTACTGGTTCACATAATACTTTCTTAGATTTACGCGAATATTTGACATTTCAAAATAAAACTATCTTTTCGGATTATTTCGCGAATTTATTATGATTTTTGGTTCCCGACGTTTCGATTGCTTTACAGCAATCATGGTCACGGGAGAGACTAAGGTGTTAGATGTCTCAATGGCATTATACAGTTGTTACAGACATCCTACCTACTATTTTACAAAAATGATTTTAAAAATTCAAAAATGGCATCAAAGTACCTTATAATATTAGTTGATTTTAATTCTAAACATTTTAAAAAATTTTAATGTTTTTAATAAGTATTATAATTAAATATAGCAATATTATTTACTTAATTTTAGCTATTATAATAAATATTACAATTTTTCTTTATTAATTACTAATCTTATTTAGTGTTGCTATTATTATATTATCTGTAACCATAAAGATTATTAAACATTTTTTTTTTTTTTAATTTCAATTATTTATTTAAGTAATATAATTGTTTTATATGTAGTTTAAAAAGAAGTTTAATATTATTTTAGATTGTTATTATTTAAAGTTAAAATATTAAGCAACACTAATGTTAACTTTATAGATAAAAAATATATTAATTAGAATTACTATTCTTATTGCGATCCACACATTAATATTTTAACTTTAAATAATAACAATCTAAAATAATATTAAACTTCTTTTTAAACTACATATAAAACAGTACCGGTGGTAGGACTCTGTCAAGCCTGAGGAGTCCGACTGGATGGGTACCACCCCCTTATCTATTTCTGCCGCCAAGCAACAATGATTGCATTGTTGTGTTCCGGTTTGAAGGATAAGGTAGCCAGCGCAATTACAGGCAAGAGGCATATCATCTTAGTCCTCCCAGTGACAACGCACTTGCGGCTCTGTATTTTTGTTACCTAAAACCTAAGTGCATGAACTGTAGGTGTTATGGGCGACAGGTACTGCTTTCCATCAGGTGGTCTGTCTGCTCGTTTGTCACTGAATCTTATAAAAAAAAAAAAACAATTATATTACTTAAATAAATAATTGATAATTAAAAAAAAATGTTTAATAATCTTTATGGTTACAGATAATTTATTTATTTATTTATTTATTTATTAAGATTCACCAATGGTAATTACAATGTTAAAGTAATAATTATGCTAAGTTACAAAGTTCTTATTGCTAAATGCATTACCTTTTAAGGTGAATACCGCATGCGAAAATAAGTGTGAGGTAGTTATACATAAAAACAACAATTCTATGATCTAATGAAATTAAACAAATAAACAAAATCTACCAAACATATCAAATTGTTACATATAATTATTTATTTATAATATAGTTTTTTACATTTTTACGAAACTTTGGCAACGAATCTCTGAATAGGTCCAAGCATTTATAATCGTTTATAATTTTACATAATCGCGACACAGGTGAATTGTTCCCCAAAACAGTTCTGCGAAAAGGCTTTTCAAATAAGTTCCCGGGTTTACGTGGGCATCTAGGGACTCTAAAATTAAACATAGACACAAGAAACGGGTTCTCATAAACGCTGTTAATACTTTTGTATAAGAAATGTAGATCCAATATGTCCCTTCGGTCTTCCAGAGTTTGCATATTAAAATATGTAAGTCTTTCGGTATATGTTGCGAGTGATCTGGATTTCCCAACTGAGAAAGCTAAGTGGTAAAGAAAACGCTTCTGAATTCTTTCAATTCTGAGACAATGGTATGCATAGTGGGGTCTCCAGACGATACTGCCGTATTCCAAAATACTGACAACCAGACTTTTATATAGGTTTATTTTTGTACGACATTTCCTAAAAACTTTACAATTGCGAATTACAAATCCCAGCATTTTAGAAGCTCTGCTAACAATAGAGTCTATGTGCGGTATAAACGTAAGTTTACTATCAAATATAATACCTAAATCCCTAATAGTATCTACTGTACTGAGCGGGATATTATCTAAGTAGTACTTAGTTGTAATATTAGTTTTGCATTTTGTAAAAGTTATATGAAAGCATTTATTTTTATTCAGTATCATACCATTAAGTTCGCACCATCTATACAAACTATCCAAGTCTGCCTGTAAGGCGCTTACGTCATCAGGACCATTAATGATCTTAAGAATTTTTAGGTCATCGGCAAACATGAATGGTGTGCAATGTTTTAGACAGTTTGGAAGGTCGTTGATAAATATATTAAATAGGAGGGGACCCAAATGCGATCCTTGGGGTACTCCTGATGTTATTTCGTATTTTACAGACTCAAATCCATTAGCTACTACGTAAAAACATCTGTCTGTAAGGTATGAATTCAACAAACCCAAAATTGAACCAGCAATGCCATATACGGATAGCTTCAAGAGTAATATAGAAATTGGCACTAGGTCAAATGCTTTACTTAAATCGGTGTAGATAACATCTACTCTTTTCCTCTTGTCAACCCCGTCTATTACTAATTCTGAAAAATTAACCAAGTTTGTGCAAGTCGACCTACCTGTTATAAAACCATGCTGGTAAATACTAAACGTGTGTTTTAAATAGCCATAGAGTCGTAAATAAATTAAGGACTCAAATACCTTACCAAGCAAAGAAAGTATGGAAATTGGTCTATAGTTCATAACACTTTTTTTATCACCACTCTTAAATACTGGTACTAGCTTGGCAATTTTCCACTTTTTAGGAAATGTTCCCGTTTTTAATGAGTTATTAAATATTATTTGTAGTGGTAGACCAAGTCTCTCAGCACAATTGATTAGGTACACAGGTGATATTTGATCAGGTCCAGCACCCTTGTAGCGATCAAGACGTTTCAATTTCTGAATTATCTCATCACGATCAAACTGTATAGACGATAGGCAGTGACAATTAAATTTAATATTATTTAGGTTATTTAGGATTTTATTGTTATCATATTGTTTGTGTTTACTCTGAACGTAGATGGATGAAAAGTGTGATGCGAATAAATTACAAATGCCTTGACCATCAGATACACAAGTATTATCTTTTGTCATTTCAGCAGGATATGCATTTGTTGCATTTTGTTTCTTACGTTTTGTAAAACTCCAAAAAAATTTTGAGTTTGAAGTGATTGCCTCTTCAGTAAATTCAATATAAGCGTTATAACATTGTGTTGATAATCTTTCACATCTTTTCTCTAATAATGATAACATTACCGCGTCCATCGGATTTTTGTATTTTTTATACCTTAATCTTATTATTTCTCTTTCTTTTACTCTTTTGATCAGAGTTTTACTAAACCAAGGGGGATATTTATGACTATTTTGAATTGCGATTTTTGGTATGTAAAGATCCATTGATATTAAGATGTGGTCATATAAGACATCCACCATCTCGTCAGTGCTACCACAAGCTGAAAGCTTACTGTTCCAATTTAAATTACTGAGGTATTCATTAATTTCCTTGAAATTAGCTCTTGCATAGTTATATTTAACAATAGATTTTTTTGTGCCTAACTTTTTTTCAACTTGTTTAGTATAGCTAACATTTATAAGCAGAGGTGGATGAAGTGGATCAATTTTGCTTAGTTCTGCAACTGCCCTATCTACTGAAATCTTCGGCCTGTTACTATTAAACAAAACAAGATCTAATATTTTATTTTGATTATTTTTGTTTCGATTATATTGGTAAAAATTGTTAACTAGACAAAAGTCTATTAAAGTTTTGGATAAAGCAGATGTGTGATATTCATTAGAACCTTCATCAGCCAAGTCCCAATCTACACAACTTATATTAAAGTCGCCGACAATAAGTGAACAAACCTTATAAGTTTCAGAGAGATGATTAAAATTATTTAGAAAATCGTCTAGAACTATTTTACTAACTGGTGGAGGAATATAAGCAGCACAAATAGCTAATCTTTCACTTTTGCTTAATTCTAAAATGACCCACAAATCTTCACACCTACTTTCCCAATTTTTCATTCGCCTAGAATTTAATTTATTGGAAACGGCAACTAATACTCCCCCACCCCCTTTTTTTATGGAGTTATACTGATCCCGATCTCTCCTATATACATTGTAATTATTATTAAACATTTCAGAATCATAAATGCCTGTACATAGCCAAGTTTCAGTTAGAATTATAAGATCATAGTTATAACAACAAATGTTACTAAATAAGTTGTGAGTTTTGGTACGCAGACCTCTCACATTTTGATAGTAAATATTTAATGTATCGAATTTAAAATGAACTTTCTGTCATATTTGCATGCACTTGTACAATATTCAAGTTAATTGGTTTAAGTAATTCATATTCGTGATAACTTTATAATCAGAGTTATCTGTTTTCCTCATGAATATTTTCCCATTTCGTACCCAAACATACTTGTAGTTCAATTCTTTAGCCTTGCGTCTAGCAGCCCCGTGGAGTAACTTGTTTGAAGTTGATAAATGCTCACAAACATATACAGGAGATTTATCCCCTCCAATACCTAGATGAGAAGTGTTTAATTTTTCAGTAGTATGTCCCTTGTTGAACTTTATTACAGCAGCTAAAAGATGATCTCGTACCAAAGGAGTATTGAGTTGGACTATAATGGACCGTGGACGTGTTGATTTTGAATTCATTTTAGCAATAATAGCAACACTAAATAAGATTAGTAATTAATAAAGAAAAATTGTAATATTTATTATAATAGCTAAAATTAAGTAAATAATATTGCTATATTTAATTATAATACTTATTAAAAACATTAATTTTTTTTTAAATGTTTAGAATTAAAATCAACTAATATTGTAAGGTACTTTGATGCCATTTTTGAATTTTTAAAATCATTTTTGTAAAATAGTAGGTAGGCTGTCTGTAACAACTGTATGATGCCATTGAGACATCTAACACCTTAGTCTCTCCCGTGACCATGATTGCTGTAAAGCAATCGAAACGTCGGGAACCAAAAATCATAATAAATTCGCGAAATAATCCGAAAAGATAGTTTTATTTTGAAAGGATTATAATCCATTGGAGAAAAAATGGGATTTTCCAAAATACCATTTGGAGCTTTAATAAAGGAGTTGTTAGCGGTGACAAGATTGATTACAACCCTTAGTCAGTGACGTAGCTAGCATTGGTTGTCACCCTTGAAATATATCGGTAATTTCAAAGGTATATGATACATCATTTTACTACTTTTATTGTGTTAAAGGATTTATCCATATAGTTTGCCCGGAGCAGGTAGTTAAGAAATCTCTTGCAAAAAGACCTAAAAAATGTATTTTTTTTAACTATTTCTAACAGCTAAATCGAGTCTTTCAGATCAACATTATTTATGAACGTTTAAAAGTTTACATAATACTTTCTTAGATTAACGCGAATATTTGACTCGTGAACACGATTACTGTAGAGCATTCGAAACGTAAGGAACCAAAAAATCTAAATAAAACCGCGGAAAATTCCAAAAAAAAATAGTTTATTCAGAACGTGTTAAGGTTATTATCAATTTGTTCGCTAATTATTGTTATCAGGTAGGAATTTTTTACTAAATATTTTAATCTATACTAATATTATAAAGCTGAAGAGTTTGTTTGTTTGTTTGTTTGGTTGAACGCGCTAATCTCAGGAACTACTGATCCGATTTGAAAAATTCTTTTTGCATTAGATAGCCCGTTAACTGAGGAAGGTTATAGGCTATATATCATCCTGGAAAAGTGTACGAGTCCCGTGGGATAGATTTGTTTTTATCTAGGGACGAACCCGAAGCGAAGCGAGGGTGAGTCGCTAGTTATTTGATATTTTTGAGATTAGCTTCGACAGACACACAGATAAAGAACACTCAAATTCACTCCACTAATAATATCTATGTAAATATTCACTTGGCGGGAATGTAAATACCAGTATCAATTAATATGCTATTATTATCGTCACGTGCATGTGAAAGTAGCAAAGTGATTATTTAATATTCAAATCTTTGATGACAACACAATTGGTATAGACTATAGGTATACGAGTATGTAAGTCTTTAAAGTTTCATGGTCACTGATAATATTATTACAATGTATGATTGTAATTAAATTAAAAATTAAAAAAAACCCCAACGCAAAAAATACTTATAGTTTAAGGAACAACTCTTAAAAAGTAAATAATTTTGGAAAAGAGCTGATACTCTTACAGTGCTGGACCGATATTAACCAAACATAGCTAAGAACAACCGCAAGGAAACTGGCTTTCAAATTTAAAAAAAAAACGCATCGAAATCGGTCTATCCGTTACTCTTACTCAACTTATAACACTCCTCTTTTTGCGTCGGGGCAGAGCCGTCTTTACCATAGGGGCACTCGGGGCCCAGGCCCAGGGCCCCCATTCTCACGGGGGCCCCGAAAGGCATGAGCCTGAAGGTAGCGGCCGACTAGCAGCCGGTCACTGTCCCCCTGATGAATTAAACAAAGGGCCTACATGGTACCGCGGCATCGAAAACATTATATGTTATATCTAAATTTTTAAACTTCGTAATCTTAGTGTCCGTTCTTAACGTAAAGGGTAATTTAAGCCAAGAAAAAACATAAAAAAAAACCGACTTCCAGGCACTGAAAAGTAAAAAATAACTAAACGGGGGTTTTCATTTAGAATAGATACTTAATCAGATTTTTTCGAAGTCGGTGTGCTTTGATTTGTTTGGCTGGCACCGACTTACACTTAAAATTTGGAAACATTGGAGAAATCGATAATTTTTACTGTATAAACTATATTTTTTTAATCATCATTGAAAAAGTGTACTTCATTGATCATTTTTTTATAAATTGATTACACCAATATATTTTTCGAGGAAAAACGAAAAAAACGGTTTTTTACCGGTGGTAGTGAGTGGTGAGTTCGACTGGATGGGTACCACCCCCTTATCTATTTCTGCCGCCAAGCAACAATGATTGCATTGTTGTGTTCCGGTACGAAGGATAAGGTAGCCAGAGCAATTACAGGCAAGAGGCATATCATCTTAGTCCTCACAGTGACAACGCACCTGTGTTTCTGCATTTTTGTTACTTAAAACCTAAGTGCATGAACCGTAGGTGTTATGGGCGACAGGTACTGCTTTCCATCAGGTGGTCTGTCTGCTCGTTTGTCACTGAATCGCATAAAAAAAAACCTTCAGTTTTTAATTTGACGCTTATTATTTATATATACAATGTCGCCATAAACATTCCAACTTTGCAATTTGATGAGTCGTGAAAAAATAATCGAAAATATCCAATGATCAAGCCAAAGGTGCGTGGGGAGCACAAAAGTAAAATATAACCACAAAAAATCGGAAAATTCATTACTTGATAACGAATCGATTTAGCTTTTTACCCGACTGCAAGGAAAGGGGTATTCGCGCCTATTTTTTTATGTTTGTAATATTTTTTATTCTCTCATTTCTTCCAAGCCACTGGACGGATTTCTTTAATTTAGGTATCGTTAGATTCGTCTCATTAGTCCAAGTGTAAGGACATAAAAAAAGTTAAATATGGAGGCTGCTAGATTCCATAATGTGAAAAAGAAAAAATGAAAATCGACGAACTATGTCAACTATGGTATCGTTGAATAGGTATTTAAAAATCATTTTTTGGTTTCTTTCATCATTTTTCATTTTAAGCAACAGTTTAGGATATATAATGATTTAAAGTTGGTTAACAACCATTCTCGCTAATTTTCCTAATTATAAATACTTAAAAAGCTGTAAATAAATAAATATATTATAAAAATTAAAAACCCGACTGCATAAAACTAATTAAAAAGATGAAAACAAGTTCACGATAGAATATAGTATTATGCAGTCGGAGACATACATACGAGTGTGTAGGTACATCTCGCGGCAAGGATGAGACGTGTATGTCTCCGACTGCATAATATTATATTCCATCCTATACTATTGTTTTCATCTCTTTAGTTAGCTTTTATGCAGTCGGATTTTTTATTTTTATTTTAAATATGACGGTCGGTTTGTAATGATCCTACTTGCTGTGCCAGCGATCGCGGGTTCGAGTCCCGCTGGGGGCATTCATTTGTGTGATTACAAATCTTTGTACTCTAATCATGGGTGTTTTTTATAATATCTATGTATTTGAAGTTATATATGTTTAGTGTATCAACTATCTGGATCCATAATACAAGCCTCGTAGCTTACCATGGAACTAGATGGTGCTGTGTGTTAATGTCCCAAAAAAAAAAAAAACATTCGTAATAGTCCGAATAAGGTTTTGGAGGAAAAAATGGCACTGAAAATTAGGAAATTTTATGGAAACTAAAAGTTTTGGTAAATGTTTGTGTAACCTCAAAGATTATAAGTTTTATTGACATCTTGACAGAACTTTGTCTGTGGGGTCAGATGGTTTAAAATAAAACATTGAATTTCTGTTGCAGATAGGTATGAATTCAATTGACTCGTCGCGCGACTGCCAGGCGGGCTTCCCGGCGGGCTACACGCGCATCACGTCCTTCGTCAGCTGGATACGGTCGCAGCTCTAGATACTGACCATAATTACACGTTTATGGAATATTGGAATATTTTTTAGTTTTTAATTACTAACTTTCTAGTTTTTTCTCAGGAAGAGTTTATAATATATAATATTGTGTATGGCATATAAAATAATGTTTAATGTAATAAATGGGTTTGATTTAATTTAAAGTTTATTTTCTTCTTTTTAATGCATTTAAAAATTAAAAAAAAAAAACATTTTAAAAATTATATTTTGGTTTTTATTTTATTTATATTCATCTCAACAAACCCTTGCATTTCATATCCATATCATGAGGGTGCATAAAAAACATAGTCCGTCATCTTTGGGAATCCGCCATATTGGATTTAGAATGACGTTTAGTCAAATTTATCTTGCAAGATTTGATTACAGACAGACAGATACCGGGACAGGTGAAATTATATAATAGTATGTATTCAGCCCTTTTTAATGTCCCACTGCTGGGTACGGGCCTCTCTTCAATACGAGGGGAATCAGGTCATAGTCCACCACACTGGCCAAGTGCGGATTGGTGGACTTCACAAGTCTTTCGAAAACTTGCTAGGTTTTCTCAGACATGCAGGTTTCCTCACGATGTTTTCCTTCACCGTAAGGCAAGTGGTAATCATGTTGGAAATGATTCGCACATGAAAATATCAGAGGTGCGAGACCCGGGATTTGAACCCGCTTCACTCGGTTTCCCAAGCGAGCGCGTTACCACTGGGCTACCACTGTATATAATAGTGTGCATTGATAAATCACCTTTTGCGACGTCCGCCATATTGGATTTACGTTAAAACGTAAGTAGGGACGAACCCGAGCGGAGTGAGGGTGAGTCGCTAGTTTAATAATAAGATTAATTAATTATTCTTTCTCGGCTGACGCGACGCAACATCACCGTAAATTACAATATTTAGTGATAAGTTGAAAACTCCAACCACAGCGGTCTTCACTCTTCATCACCATACTAGTTCTTCTTCAACTTGTTATATTAAACGTTCTTAGATCTACGCGAATATTTGACATTTTAAATAATGTAGGTAGGTAGTAGATAGTGTCTGTAGCAAGTTCTTTATAATAACTATTGAGATGTCTAAAACCTTTGTCTAAAAATAACTCTTTTTGTCTTCTTGCGAGGTTAACCATTCATCCAAATTATTTTCCACTTAGTTTAGATTAGATATTAAAAATTATCAATCACTACATATTTTAGTTTGACTTTGTTCGGGCTTATCTCAGGAACTACTGTACGATTTTTGATAAAGTTTTTATTAATAGACAAAGAGATTATTTAGTTATAGGCTATAACTTTTAAACATATTGCAAAAAATATATACCGGTATGATGTATTTTTTAAATCAAGTCAAAATAAATTAATATTATATTTTTTTTAAATAAATAAATAAATATAAATGAATGTGGGAGGAAAGTACACCTTTTTCCATAAAATATCTACGACTTAACCTTTTCAAGACGAAAGCTTGGCGTCATGTCTCACAAAAGCTTTTAATAAATTTTGGTTGATAAATAATATTGTTATTATAAAAATGTGTGTCAATGTCTTTATGTTGATTGATTATGAATTAAATAACAGATTGTATCTTTGTCTTTAATCTAAGTGATTATATAAATTAGATTGTCCATGAATTACGTGAAATTTTCAAGCGTACGATAGATAAGTTTATTTCCCTTGGACAAGTACAGTAATATTCCGCCCGATGTATGTTCGCCTTGTCTGGTGGGCGATGTGAAGCTAAGAGACGCACTGGAAGGTGGTCCACCTAGGTAGGCGGTGTGCCCTGCGTTTTTCTCCTGGTACTTCTCTCACAGCAGAGTAGAGCAGGAGCCTATCCCTGTGTTGTTGTGATTTGTCTCGGTAGACAAGCCGTTGAGGCTTCATGCTTGAGCGCTTTAGTGAGCCTGCGACCTTCCAATAAGACGGGGAAGGTGATCATCGGCTATAAAATTTAGTACTTCCTATTAAAACCAAACAGAAACTTCCTCGTCTTAATGAGACCACCGCAGGACCACTAAATAACTTGCTACTGAGGCAGACCACGACAACCAAGGTGCTACTACGTTCCACAAGTACCGGGAATAATTGCACATGATAATATAGAACATTAACTACTCTCTTCCCTAGATGAACTACGCATTCATAATACGGAAGCTCTCAGATATGTTGATTTTATCTCGATTAATTCACTACATAGCTTATTCGCAAAACATTTGCAAAACAAATAACCTTAATCATACTACCCGTAGATAATACTTTTTTATTTCGGTTGAAAACCATTTACAGTAGTTTTTGAGATAAATCCAAACATACATATATGAACAGCGTGCCGGAGACTTTTATTAATACTTTTCTACCTTGCAATTTCTTCGGTATTTCCTAACTGTTCCAATACAATTAGATGCCGTCTGTAACAACTAAACATTTTTGAGACCTATTAAACCTTAGTTTTTTTCTTTGGCCTTAGGTAAAGCAACCGAAATGTCGAGAACCAAAATATATACATATAATAAAATTGTAACTAAGCCGAATCTGTACATTAAATATTTTTTGGAAAATCTTATTGAAATAAACATTATTATCGATACAGAGGCCGAATCTATAGTTTTTGGAATTTTTGTCTGTCTGTAACGGTAACAGACATTACCGTATGACGAGAAAACTACTGGAAAGATTTTGATAAAATTTTGTATGATGATAGTTGGCTATCCGAGTTAACATATAAAATACTTTTTACTGTGGGAAAATATCTCATTTCTGAGAAAAAATACACAAACTAGAATGTGGTCATCTGAACTCGGGATGAGCCGCGGGCAATGCTAGAAAAAAAAGAAAACTGCAACAAAATCTGAGAAGATTCAAAATAATACTCTCTTAGATTTACGGGAATGTTTGACAAAAATCTTCTTCTTCGTTTTTTTTGGGAACCAAAAATCAAAATAAATCCGCGAAAAAATCCGAAAACATATTTTTTTTTAAGATTTAAAATGTCAAATGTTCGCGTAAATTCCAATAAAGCTCCAAAAATTCCTCGCCAACTACGTTCTTTCAACGTTTGCTAACAAACTATCAAGAGTAAAAGTATCACTTTGCCGTGTAATTGACACCTCACGTACAGATAATGACATGTGATAAAAAAATTGATGTACGATGGATCATTGTCCAAATACATTAAATATACCGGATATGATAAAGATATTATACATTTAATGAGAATTTAGGCCTTCGAAAAAATAAAACTATACAAATGGAAGATTTTTATCAAATAGATCACAATCGCAAAGTTCTATTATTTTATGTTGACGTAACAGACATATCTACAATTATTTAAATGGAAGGAACTAAATCTGAATTCGATAATATTTAACATTTTAGTTAAACTGTATTTGTATTTTTTGAAATCATTTTGTAGTTTTGTGGGTATGCATTGTCTTTTTAACCGACTTCCAAAAAAAAGGAGGAGGTTCTCAATTCGACCGTATATATATATTTTATGTTTGTTCGGGGATTTTTTCGTCGTTTATGAGCCGATTTTGATAATTCTGTTTTTGTTGGAAAGGAGATATCCCAAGAGTGGTCCCATGATAAGGAAACCAGGATTTGATGATGGGATCCCAGAGAAATCAAGGGGAACTTTTGAAAATTGTAGCGGCGACTAGTGCGTTTGATAACATTTTCATTAGGTATTTTAAAGCACTACTATTTAATGAAGGTCTGGAGTCGATCTGATGATGGACCCGAAAGATAGTCGAGGGAACTCCTCAACGATTTACAGCAATTACCTGGTTTTTGGGCTTGATTAATTTGTATTGATGATACGTCTACACTAAAAATGGAAAAATAAAAACTTAAAAAAAAAAAACCGACTTCCAGGCACTGAAAAGTAAAAAATAACTAAACGGGGGTTTTCATTTTGAATAGATACTTAATCAGATTTTTTCGAAGTCGGTGCCAGCCAATACAAATCAAAGCACACCGACTTCAAAAATATCTGATTAAGTATCTATTCTAAATGAAAACCCCCGTTTAGTTATTTTTTACTTTTCAGTGCCTGGAAGTCGGTTTTTATTTGAGTTTTTTATAACAATATAATATAAATTGACCTTTGAAACGTCTAAAACTTTAGTCTCTCCCGTGACCAGGATTGCTGTAAAGCATTTGAAACGTCGGGAACAAAAAATGAAAATAAAATCCACGGCAAAAATCCGAAAAGGAAGTTCTAATTGTTCTTTAAATATTATAATTTTTTCGATAATTCACTTTTGTAGTTATTGTGTACAGCACAGTAATGTTAGAAGCAACCTTGTAATACAAATTAATTTTAAATAAAACTATCCTTTCAGGTTTTTTCGTGGATGTATTATGATATACGTAATTTGGGGAGGGTCTATCTCGTGACCACGATTACGTTAGAGTTAAAATGTCAAATATTCAAGTAAATCTAATAAAAGTATTACAAAAAGTAATATTGTACTTTAACACTTGCATCTATAATCAAATGATCATTGATAACAAAATCATGTCTGATATTCAAATGTACACACGACTAGTGAAATGTAGTTGATTCTTGATACAGAAGTTCACGCGTACAATAAGATTTTCCAAAAAATATTTATAATATAGATTCGTCTCAGTAAAAATTTTCTAATACGAATATGTATGTATGTTTAGATTTATATCTATACAGATAAATAAAATTGGAGTGTCTATGTGTTTAAAGTAAACTACAGAGTTACACACACATTACACATTCAGCCCTTTTTAACGTCCCACTGCTGGGCACGGGCCTCCCTTCAATACGAGGGGAATCAGGCCATAGTCCACCACGCTGGCCAAGTGCGGATTGGCGGACTTCACATGTCTTTCGAAAACTTGCTAGGTTCTCTCAGACATGCAGGTTTCCTCACGATGTTTTCCTTCACCGTAAGGCAAGTGGTAATCAAGTTAGAAAATGATTCCCACATGAAAATATCAGAGGTGCGAGACCTGGGATTTGAACCCGCTTCACTCGGTCTCCCAAGCGAGCGCGTTACCACTGAGCTACCACTGCCTAAACTACAGAGTGAAATATAACAATTTTTTCCTACTTTACACTTCTACTACTTTGAAGTCGGGCTGTCAAATATATTTTATTGACTATTAATTATTTTTTAATATAACTTACTTTTTTATCTTAATCTACATTTTGAATTTCGTTATGCTATTTACATCGTTTTTTAAACTGTACATAATATGTAATAAAAAAATATATATATGTGTCGTAAAATCTCGATAGGTTTTCTCGATAGGACCATTTCATTTACATTTTTGATGCACTTAAATTCTTAAATATTTCTTTTTTCTCAGAAATACCTTTATGCGAGATAAAGGTCTGTTTTACTAATTATTTATTTCTGTTGTAACTCGCGCATTAATTACTTCTTCATCAGACATGATTAAAATGCTAAAAATTGATGTTAAAGTAGGGTAAAACCGGGGGAGATGGCCCTACTAACTTTAAAGACCTATAGCCAGGAAATTAAGTACAATAAAACATCCATTTTAATCATAAACAAAACAATATTTATATTTCTTAACAAATCTTAATTGAACACAGTCTTTGAATCAACATAACATAGAAATATTTTTAGTTAAAAAAAAAATACGACTGGCCATCTCACACCGAGTATCCGGGAGTGATGGCCACAGAGCTCGGGGGGAGATGGCCAGCACTTTTATTGCCTTTTCCTTTGCCCTTCCTATTGCCAACCTTCTCTTTTTCTTTATTTCCGCAGTTTGAGCACATATCTTCAAACTCGGTGCAATTTTCGTGCACCCACAGCTTGCATATATTACATTGCAACCAATCTTCGACTAGTTGTGTCTTATAATAGTTCTCGCCGCAGCCTCGGCAGTTGTCCACTTCATTTTCGTCTACTTCACTTCTAGAAAAATCACAAAAATCTATTGATATTTCTTCGCAACTGCTGCCTGAGATTCGACGAATAGCTTTACGTTTTCTTACAGCCTTTTTTTTCTCAGTTTTATAAATTTTTTCTTCTTGTTTTATAATCCGCGGTTTCTTACCTTTATCTTCCTTTGCTGTCTTTTCTTTTTCTTTAATTTTACGTTTTTCAATATGGTCTTTGGATGTCAAAAGAATGCTTATCTGCTTTGCACGTTTGCGGACTTCGTTAATTTTATTAGGCAACGGCGACACTTCATTCAATACTCTAGTCGGTGTGGGCTTAGTAGATAATGGCTGGGTTGATGTACTTGGAACTGCATCTGATACCTCGGAAACTGTTGCTGTTGCTGGTTTATAAGATCCTGTCTCGTTATGGTTATTCTGGCGACTTTCTTCTGTGTTTCCACCAAATGCAAACTCAGGTATAGCTCCTGGATTTAAAGGATAAACACCTGTGGCTCGAAATGCGGAAGTTGCGTTCGCACAGGTTGCTGCTTTTCCCCAAGCGTTATTGAGCAAAGCTCCAAATTGATTCCTCGTTAGACGTCGCCCTGGATTTTGCCTTATCCACAGCCTGCAAGCTTCATAGAAAGAAGTCTTTAGAGCTTTAAAGACAGCAACATCTAGTGGCTGCAGATAATGTGAAGTGTGGCTTGGCATAGACAATAATATAATATTATTTTCATTTGCAAACTCCAACATCTTTACCGAGTTACAGTGGGTAGCATGACCATCAAGTAAAAGAAGAACTTTTCCGGGTGGTTTTCGAGGCAAGAAATGTTCCTTCATCCATTCCAAGAAAATGTCGGATGTTATGTAGGCGGACTTTTGCGACATAAAAATGCGAGAACCAGGCGGCATCCCATCCTCAAACTCCGGTTTCTTTCTCAGTCCTTTTATTATACATGCTGGTGGCAAAAAATTACCTTCTGCGTTACAACAAGCAATTATAGTGATCGTTTCGCCTTTCTCTGTCGACGTTGATATCGCGACAGCTTTGGAACCTCTTTCTGCCAAAACATGTCCAGGGCGATTGTTAAGCTGCAATCCTGTCTCGTCCATGTTAAATAGATGACCAGGTTTATCAAGCAAATCGTTTTCACTGAGGACTCTTTCCAACATCTCAAAATATCCTTTTACTTCCGCTTTATTCATGCCCTGGCTTCTAGCATAAGAAACACCTTCCGACTTCCTTAAAGAAATGCTAGGGTTTCTTTTCAAAAATAGTTGTACCCAATCATATCCCGCCTTTTCATTAGTTATGTTAAATTTGTGCTTAATTTGTAATTGTTCCGCGAAATTGAAAGCGATTTTTCTTAAGTCAGCAATAGTTAAGGGAAAGCCTTTAGACTGCATATCCTTTATATGTTGGCACAGTTTGTTTTCGTTCTCAGTACCAAATGTACAAGATGGTCCCATTGGCCCTTTAGTGTTTTTGTTTAATTTGACACGTCTTTCCAAAGTTTTTCTGGGTATACCATATACAATCGATGCTCTGTATACAGACATTATCTGCTTATTTACTTCCTCTATGGCCTTTTTTAAGTCTGCTTCGTCCCACGTACCTCTACTAGACATCGCTTTTCGAACGTAGTGGTTTGGCATCTGTAAAAAATATTTCATCTAAGCGCGGGGAAAGACAATGAATGTTAAGGAGGGAGGGTTGCAAATGTTTAAATTAAAAACTGCTAGCCCCGCTACCCACAGGCGTGAACTTACTTTTTAGTATACAAGCAATGAAGCTAAAATACAACTTAAAATTTTATGGCCATCACTCCCTTAAAAATTAAGGCCATCTGTCCCAAATGCACGGGAGAGATAGCCATATCAATTTTAAAAAGTATGATGCAATATCTAACGACCGTTTTTAGGTTAGATTACGAAAAAAGTTATTGACTTCATAATAAAACATAAAAAATAAGCGAAATTAAAGAAACCTTTTTGTAACCACATAATATGTTAACCCCTTATCTTAGATCATGCACCTGTTATAAAAACAATGTAGAATTTACTTACTTTTTCAATTTTTTTTGCAAAACAAACACGCAGCAACTTGTCTCTGACCACACAACGAAGCGAACTAAATTACTATTACCGCCATCTACTGTTTAGAACTGGCACTATTTTTAACTGGCCATCTCTCCCGTACGGCCGTCTCCCCCGGAATTACCCTAAATAATAATATTTTCTTTGCGTTCAAATATGTTTCTTCAGCGGACATTATAAAAATATTCAAAATTTTAAATCCAAAAAGAGCCGGTGGTTTATGGGTTATGTTTAGTTAAATTACCAAGTCATCTATACTATAATATTATAAAGCTGAAGAGTTTGTTTGTTTGTTTGTTTGTTTTTTTGGTTGAACGCGCTAATCTCAGGAACTACTGATCCGATTTGAAAAATTCTTTTCGCATTTGATAGCCCGTTAACTGAGGAAGGTTATAGGCTATATTTCATCCTGGAAAAGTGTACGGGTCCCGTGGAATCGATTTGTTTTTGTCGAACCCGAAGCGAAGCGAGGGTGAGTCGCTAGTATTATTATAAATGTTGTTCCACTATATTTTTCAAATAAATCAAACTTATCTTTATAAAATTATGATAAAGATGCCATCATTATCTGCTTTAAGTATTTATATCTGCACTTGATTAATTATTGTTTTCTGCCATATTTTTGAATATTATGTGTCATGTATATTATCATTTATCAGTAATGACTTAAGGAGCATGACACTAATCGATCTTATGTATCAGTGTCGAGCATTCACGAATATTATTAATACTATCTATTATTATTAATACTAACTATTTACCATCAAAACAATTACGCAATGAAATTTATTATTAGTTTCATACACCTGATATAAAGCATTTAAAAAAACTATTTCATAGTTTTTTTTTTGGAACTCCAACATCAAAAACTTTTGGGTGCTCCAAAGCAGTCGTTAGTGTTAAGCTAAAAATATGTTTGAGGCGTAGAAAAATCACAGGATCCAGTTCAAATTTTATTAATGGCCTTTGATTCACATAGACATCAATTTGATCAAGAAACTGCGTCACCATGATGTTACAAATAAAACACTCAACCTCCTAATTTATTGTATGATAAACAGCACAACCAACAAAAATTGAAATGAAAAATTAAACAATTTGTTTAATTTTTCATTTCAAAGGTAAATACCACTTTCCGTGCATCAATTACAGAATTTCATACAAAAATTTCATCCCCTATTTTACCCTCTTATGGAATGAGTTTCGAAAAATGCTAAAACATATATTTGTTATTTTTCATTTTAAAGCTAAATACCACTTCTCGTGCATTTCGCGGTCAGAATAACAGAGATTAATACAATCTTTTATCCCTTATTTTACCCCCTTAGGGGATGAATTTAGAAAAATCCTTTCTTAGCGGATGACTATATTGTATTAGGAATATGTCCTCTAAACTTTACATTTCTACGACCAGCGGTTTAGGCTGTGCGTTGATCGATCTGTCAGTCAGGACAAAGCATTTTATGTATTTATAGATAATAAAAAGACAAAATTAATAAAATTTTCAACACAATTAATTGTTAAACATCTTGATAATGGTGTAATATTAAATGGGTAAGTGTTAAAACGGGTAGAGTGCACTAAATTCCTAGGGGTGCACTAAATTACAGTGGGGCCCCCATATTAACGGGCTAGCGAGTAGACTCAGCTCTGCAGCGTTCGCGCTAAAAGAAATAAATCATTTTACTGACGTAGATACAGCTCGCATAATATATTTAAGTTATTTTCATAGTATTATTTTTTTTTATTTATTTATTTATTTTATTAAGGTCTACCAGCAGTTTTACAATTATATACATTTATGACTTACATACATTTACAAGTGAAATTAGGTTAGAATTGTAAATCTATTTAAAGGTAAACACAACATGCTCAAAAATTAATTAATTAAATATATATATATATATATATATATATATATATATATATATATATATATATATATATATATATATATATAATGTTATTAAATTAAGCTGCTCTTATATTTGCTATTAATTTTTTTGTCCTGTAGAAAAGAGCTATTCATGCAATTTACAGTTTAGGTCCTACAGTGTCATTAAGAGATAAGTTTAAAGAAATAAATATATTGATTGTTTTTACTCAGTACGTGTACGAAAATGTTATGTATGTTCGTAAAAATATAAAAAAAAAATTCCACGAATACATAACATTAATACTAAGAGCAAACAGAAACTTGTAATGCATGTGACTCGTCTACACAGAGTCAGTAATTCTTTTTATGGACAATTTTATCTCAGAAAATGTTCAAAAAGCTTCTATTGCAAAATTCAAAAGAATCGTTTAAGAACATTTGTGTGCTAAAGGCTTAATAATAATACAGTTAATGATTTTATAGAAGATGGCACGATGGATCGCTTGAAGGCTGTTTCAACTTTATAGAAATACTAGCATTGCCCGCGGCTCCGCCCGCGTTCAGATGACCAAAACCAAATTCTTGGGTTTTACATATTAGTATAATCTTACATAATATAATAATTTCATTGCGCATCGCATGCTTGGTAAATAATGGCAGTGATTGACACAAAGGTCCCTCCGTTAATTTCATATTTGATTAAGTAATATTGCACTTTTTGTTTTAGCAATAACGTTTATAGTTTGTCTATACTTCTGTTTTGTATGTTTGTTTAGTTTTACACTAAAACTCTCAAACTATTAAATTATTTTAATCATTTATCTACTAATAGGCAGCTATTGATTAATTTGTATTTAGCTGATTATTTAAATTACATAATAATAACTTATCTTAATGTTAACTTGTCGCGAAACAGGGATGGGTTAGCGCTAGTTAGTAATATATTCCGAAACGATTTTCAAAAGAAGATGTTGGGGAAAGTGAGGGTTCCAGTAGTACATAATAAAGGTAAATAAATAAATAATTCTAAGCAAATGCTTTTTATTATTTCGGCTCGGCTAATATGATTAAAGCATAAGCATTTTAGCGTCCTTTAAGCCTTTCACCTTTCAAGAAATGATGTCAAAAAAATCTGAAAAAGTTGAGGTATAGCAGTTTCCAAAATACTTTTACTTGCTTTGTCAGTTTAACAACCATAAACTTTTTTTTCATAAAATGTTAAAAAATAATATGAAACGAACTTATTTTTACGGTCGATAAAATGAGTATATTGTGGAAACGTTAGTATTATTCGTATTTATTTTAGTGTTA
Source organism: Argynnis bischoffii washingtonia (assembly GCA_033884665.1). Taxonomy (NCBI): domain Eukaryota; kingdom Metazoa; phylum Arthropoda; class Insecta; order Lepidoptera; family Nymphalidae; genus Argynnis; species Argynnis bischoffii. Next base: position 6,796,892 of record CM066636.1, read on the forward strand.
ACTTAGCAAAATACGTAGGAGTAAGAAAAACAACGAAGTATTTTGCTAAACGGAACCTTATAATGCTGGAGTTGGACTTGCATTTGCCCAGTTTTTACATTAAAATATTTACGAACATTAACATTATTTACTAAACAATAAATATTTACAAATATTTTCATTTGAAAATTGTTTCGGCCAACAAAATATTCCTAATATGTTATTAATTTTGAACACGGCCGGGATGCGGGTAATTTAGTAGTAATTCTAATAAAATCATAGAAACGTATGTATAATATATATTCAAAATCTATATATTCAATTTTTTGGAATTAAAACTACGCATATTAAAAACACACAGTGACATCTATTGTCGAATGTTTAAATAAAACATAAATATTTTTGGAGTTACTTTAATGAATAAAATATCTTCTTTTTTTATCAAGCTTTTTTGTCAAGATAAGTTTTTTTTAATAGTTTTGCCATATTTAGTAAGTTACCTTGCTAAAATGTTTATAGGATCATCGTGGTTTTATTCTAACCAGTTTTTTGTATTTTGTCTCAAAAATGAGATATATTCCCGCGGTAAAGACTATCCTATATGTTGACCCGGATAACCAGCTATCATCATACCAAATTTCTTCAAAATCCCTCCAGTGGTTTTTCTGTGATGCAGTCACTGACAGACAGACAGACAAAAATTTTAAAAACTGTAGATTCGGCTTCTGTGTCGATAATAATGTGTATTTCGATAAGATTTTCCAAAAAATATTTAATGTACAGATACGGCTTAATTACAATTTTGATATATCTATAGATGTAACTAATGTATAAAGCCAAAAAGATTGTTTATTAATAATTTGAACACGGGCGGGGCCGCGGGTGATTTAGTAGTCATTCTAATAAAGTTTTTTTTTTTTTTTATGTAATCAAGGGGGCAAACGAGCAGGAGGCTCACCTGATGGAAAGTGATTACCGCCGCCCATGGACATCTGCAACACCGCAAGGCTTGCAAATGCGTTGCCGGCCTTTCAAAAAAGAATACGCTCTCTTCTTGAAGGTTGCCAGGTCGTAACGGTTCGGAAAGACCGCCGGCGACAGCTGGTTCCACAGAGTGGTTGTGCGGGGCAGAAAGTGCCTAAGAAAACGCACTGTTGTGGAACGCTGGACATCGAGGTGGTGTGGATGGAATTTACTGTTTTGGCGCGATGTCCGATGGTGAAATTCTGCGGCCGGGATCAGTCCGAACAATTCCTCAGAACATTCCCCGTGATAAATGCGGTAGAAGATGCAGAGTGTTCCAACATCTCTACGCAGAGCTAAAGGATCAAGCCGATCGGAAAGAGCTTGATCGTCGATAATTCGAGCTGCCCTACGTTGAATGCGGTCAAATGGAAGCAGCTGGTACTGGGGAGCTCCCGCCCAGAGATGAGAACAGTACTCCATGTGGGGCCGAATTTGCGCCTTATAAAGATTAAGGCGCTGACGCGACGTGAAGTACTGTCTCGCCTTACTGAGCACACCAAGCTTCTTTGAGGCCAATTTGGCCTTAAAGTCATAAAAAGTCATAAAAAGGTCTAATTTGTGCATTAAATTTTTTGGAATTAAAACTACGTATTTTAAAAACACATGGCGACATCTATCGCCGAATAGATAGATATTCGGCGATAGATGTCGCCATTACTTAGATAAATAAGACAAAAGTAAATAAATAACCGGTGGTAGGACTCTGTCAAGCCTGAGGAGTCCGACTGGATGGGTACCACCCCCTTATCTATTTCTGCCGCCAAGCAACAATGATTGCATTGTTGCGTTTCGGTTTGAAGGATAAGGTAGCCAGCGCAATTACAGGCAAGAGGCATATCATCTTAGTCCTCACAGTGACAACGCACCTGTGGTTCTGCATTTTTGTTACCTAAAACCTAAGTGCATGAACCGTAGGTGTTATGGGCGACAGGTACTGCTTTCCATCAGGTGGTCTGTCTGCTCGTTTGTCACTGAATCGCATAAAAAAAAATATATGAAATTAGACTTTTAAAGAATAAAATAGCGCTATTGATATATTTTTTTCGATATAAGCTATTTTTAATAATTTTTGCCATATTTAGTAAGTTATCTTGCTACAATGTGTTTAGTATCATCTTGGTTTTATTCCAACCAGTTTTTGTATTTTTTCTCAGAAATGAGATATTTTCCCGCGGTAAAAAGTACCCTATATGTTGACCCGGATAACCAGCTAAAACCATACCAAATTTCATCAATATCCCTCCAGTAGTTTTTCTGTGATGCGGTAACAGACAGACAGACAGACAGACAAAAATTCTAAAAACTATAGATTTGACCTCTGTATTGATAATAATGTCTATTTAAATAAGATTTTCCAAAAAATATTTAAGGTGCAGATTCGACTTAGTTAGAATTTTATTATATGTATAGATAACGAAATAATATTAGCCCCGCTGAGTTTCTTTCGCCAGTTGTTCTCAGGTCTGAGGCTTCTTCTTCTTTCCGAACTGGTAGTAGACTGATGACATTCAGTAAAAATTTGCTGAATAAAATATTTTTAATTTTTAATTAAATTTGAATTTCAGAATTTTCTACTAAGGGAATTCCTAGATTTTTATAAAAAAGCGTCTTTAATCCATTTATCTTATCATAAGCTGGTTTAATGCAATTCGCTTTCCTAATCACACTGCGATACGTAAGTAAGTGCAGAACTAATTCACTATAAATACTGTTACGCTACAGTCTATTTTCAAGTCAAAGCAAAATGAAGCTGTTCCTCCTACTTGTCAGTCTTGCTCTAGCCAACGCCAGGGTTCCCTTCGAGCCAATAGAGTTGGACTACCACGAGAATGTGGGTATTCCATTGGCTGAAAGGATCAAGCAAGCCGAGATGGCTCAGGACTTCGATGGCGGCAGGATCATAGGAGGATCACAGTCTAACGTTGGAAACCACCCACACTTGGTAATTAGCTTAAGATTTATTAGTGATTTTAATATATTTTTCAAAAATAAGGCATTCATTTGTGTGACGAGCACGAATGTTTGTACTGCAGTCATGGGTGTTTATATTTATAATATGTATGTATTTAAAGTTATATATGTGTAGTGTATCAACTATCTGGTATCCATAACACAGGCCTCGTAGCTTACCATGGAACTAGATGATGTTGTGTGTTAATGTACCAACATATTTATTTATTTAATTTATTGCATTATGCGCACCCGACTTTGGCAATGCCAAAAGTTTGATGTTCGATATTGTCTGTGTTCCATCGTAATTACTGATCTGATGATCATCGTAATTGATGATCTGATTCTTGTTAAAGCGAGTATGAAAGGGTATATTAGAACAGTATAAATATAAAATAATCAAAGTAATAATTAAAATAAATTTAGGTGCCCTTTTGGAATAGCAAATAATTATCATTTATTAAATTAAAAAGTGTCCGCCAACCCGCACTTGGCCAGCGTGGTGGACTACGGCCTGATCCCCCTCGTACTGAAGGGAAGCCCACCCCCAACAGTGGGGCGTTAAAAAGGCTGAATACAAATTAAGAAGTATTATACTAAAACATTATTCAAGTTTTTATATAAATGTTCGAATTGTCCGAATAAGGATTTTAAGAAAAAAAAATTGGAAAAGTTAAACATCTTTTCTTCTTACAAAACTTAATAGGAAAAAAGCATTTTCAAAAACAAGCTTTTATTTAAATGCTCTAAAAAGAAAAAAAAATAAACTTAAAATTAAACAAACTCAATAATTTATTACTATATACATATATAATAATATTATTAAAAATGTGTTTACACTATTAACTTAATTAATTTTTAACTTTTATTTTATTCGTATTTCTCTCAGCAAACCCTTTCATTTGAAATCTATATCATGGGGGTGCATAAAAAACATAGTCCGCCATCTTTGGGAGTCCGCCATATTAGATTTAGAATAACGAAGCAAGCCTTGTTATCCAAACTAAATGTGTACGCAAAATTTCAGCTCAATCGGTTGAGGATAATTGCTTTAAAATTCAGTTGCAAAATTTGACCCAAACTGACATATCATAAGACGACAAGTTAAATAAAAGCTTGTAAAAAATTGAAAAACTCGGGAAAACTATATTTTTCTATGTACTCAAAGGCCACAAACTTGGATTATAATTTGGATAGCCCAAAGTATGTTAGGTCAGTTGGTAAATCATTAAGTTTTATAATTTTCTCTATTTCAGGGTGGTCTAATTGTTACACTCACAGATGGTCGCCAGTCTAGTTGCGGATCGTCTCTCATTAGCAACAACCGCGTCGTCGCCGCCGCCCACTGCTGGAGGACCCGAAATATGCAGGGCAGATCCGTAGTTGTTGTCTTTGGATCAGTAACACTCTTCTCTGGAGGAACTCGTGTCACTTCAACTAACGTTCAAATGCATGCTAGCTACAATATGAACAATTTGCAGAATGATGTTGCTATCATTGTTATCCCATGGGTTAATTACAACAGTAAGTATACAACATTTAAAGGAAAAATAATTTACGGGCGGGCGAAGGTTTTAAGGGTAAGAAACGGCTTACCTCGATTTCTTCTGAGAAAATTTACCATAGTTATATATATATAACTATGGTTAATTTCTAATCTAATGGTGTAAATGTATATACATATATATTAACACCATTAGATAGAGATTTCAACGAATAAAAACGGACTTTTTTAAAAAAGCAGAAACTTTGATGTGAAACGTTTCGATTGAAAATTAGGGTGCTTTTTCGATATTAAGTCAAAATAAGGTGAAAAAATTAATATTTTAAATCATAAAAATTGCAGTATGTTTGGGACATAAAAAGGTAAGTTTGCACCAAACTTGGTCATTTTTTTAGAAGACTTTTTTTTGTAAAAGATAAAAATAAAAACCAAAAACTTGGTTAATTGACTTTTTCACATAAATTTTGAGGTTATGTGGAAAAACTTTAAGTAGAAAAGTTGTAGATATTTTTATTACCTACAACTTTGCCATTTTACTTTTTTCCATAAGACTTGTAGTTTTGCCGGAAATCATGTCAGTGAACTTAACAGAACATTGTCCAGCAGATCAAAAAAAAATGAGAGTTCTATTCGCATGCAGCTGAGTTCTATAGTTCCTGATACTTTTTAGAAATAGTTCTGGCGTTTTTACCTTAAAAAAAGTCAGTTGACTAAATGATCTGCTAACTTCCCGTAGCAGATCATTTTGCAACAAATCAAAAAAAATGTGAAATTTATGCACGTGCAGCTGAGTTCTACAGTTCCTGATACTTTTCAGGAATAGTTCTGACTTCTAGTCCAAGTTCCAGCAGATCATATCCGAATTTTCGAAAAGTCGAAACATACCATTTTCATCGTTTCAAATTATTGTAAAAGGCTAGAATTCTTCCTTTTATCACAGATCTGTATTAGAACTGTAATCTACAACTCGGTTCGAGTCCAGAACTCACGTCCAAGTCCCAGCAGATCATATCCAACCTTAGAAAAAGTAAAAACAAAAAAAATAATCTAATTGTTTCAAATTATTGAGAAAAGCTAGACGTAAGAACTCATTTGTTTATCACAGATCTTTATCAGAACTACTATTTAAAAGTCAATTCGAGTCCAGAACTCATGTCCAAATTCCAGCAGAGCATACCAGAAAGTTGAAAAAGTTGAAAAATACTATTTAATATTTTTTTTATTTATTGAGAAAAGCTACAAGTCAGAACTCTTTTGTTTATCACAGATCTTTATCAGAACTACTATTTAGAAGTCAATTCGAGTCCAGAACTCACGTTCAAGTTCCAGCAGAGCATACATGAAAGTTGAAAAAGTTGAAAATAATATTTTTTTTTTAATTATTGAGAAAAGCTACAAGTCAGAACTCTTTTGCTTATCACAGATCTTTATCAGAACTACTATTTAAAAGTCAATTTGAGTCCAGAACTCACGTCCAAGTTCCAGCAGAGCATACCAGAGAGTTGAAAAAGTTGAAAAATACTATTTAATTTTTTTTATTTATTGAGAAAAGCTACAAATCAGAACTCTTTTGTTTATCACAGAAATTTATCAGAACTACTATTTAAAAGTCAATTCGAGTCCAGAACTCACGTCCAAGTTCCAGCAGAGCATACCAGAAAGTTGAAAAAGTTGAAAAATAATATTTAATTTTTTTTTAATTATTGAGAAAAGCTACAAGTCAGAACTCTTTTGTTTATCACAGATCTTTATCAGAACTACTATTTAGAAGTCAATTCGAGTCCAGAACTCACGTTCAAGTTCCAGCAGAGCATACATGAAAGTTGAAAAAGTTGAAAAATACTATTTAATTTTTTTTTATTTATTGAGAAAAGCTACAAGTCAGAACTCTTTTGTTTATCACAGATCTTTATCAGAACTACTATTTAAAAGTCAATTTGAGTCCAGAACTCACGTCCAAGTTCCAGCAGAGCATACCAGAAAGTTGAAAAAGTTGAAAAATACTATTTAATTTTTTTTTATTTATTGAGAGAAGCTACAAGTCAGAACTCTTTTGTTTATCATAGATCTTAAACAGAACTACTATTTAAAAGTCAATTCGAGTCCAGAACTCACGTCCAAGTTCCAGCAGAGCATACATGAAAGTTGAAAAAGTTGAAAAATAATATTTAATTTTTTTTTAATTATTGAGAAAAGCTACAAGTCAGAACTCTTTTGTTTATCACAGATCTTTATCAGAACTACTATTTGAAAGTCAATTTGAGTCCAGAACTCACGTCCAAGTTCCAGCAGAGCATACATGAAAGTTGAAAAAGTTGAAAAATACTATTTAATTTTTTTTTATTTATTGAGAAAAGCTACAAGTCAGAACTCTTTTGTTTATCACAGATCTTTATCAGAACTACTATTTAAAAGTCAATTCGAGTCCAGAACTCACGTACAAGTTCCAGCAGAGCATACATGAAAGTTGAAAAAGTTGAAAAATAATATTTAATTTTTTTTTAATTATTGAGAAAAGCTACAAGTCAGAACTCTTTTGTTTATCACAGATCTTTATCAGAACTACTATTTAAAAGTCAATTTGAGTCCAGAACTCACGTCCAAGTTCCAGCAGAGCATACATGAATGTTGAAAAAGTTGAAAAATAATATTTAATTTTTTTTTTATTATTGAGAAAAGCTACAAATCAGAACTCTTTTGTTTATCACAGAAATTTATTAGAACTACTATTTAAAAGTCAATTCGAGTCCAGAACTCACGTCCAAGTTCCAGCAGAGCATACATGAAAGTTGAAAAAGTTGAAAAATAATATTTAATTTTTTTTTAATTATTGAGAAAAACTACAAGTCAGAACTCTTTTGTTTATCACAGATCTTTATCAGAACTACTATTTAAAAGTCAATTTGAGTCCAGAACTCATGTCCAAATTCCAGCAGAGCATACCAGAAAGTTGAAAAAGTTGAAAAATACTATTTAATTTTTTTTTATTTATTGAGAGAAGCTACAAGTCAGAACTCTTTTGTTTATCATAGATCTTAAACAGAACTACTATTTAAAAGTCAATTCGAGTCCAGAACTCACGTCCAAGTTCCAGCAGAGCATACATGAAAGTTGAAAAAGGTTGAAAAATAATATTTAATTTTTTTTTTAATTATTGAGAAAAGCTACAAGTCAGAACTCTTTTGTTTATCACAGATCTTTATCAGAACTACTATTTGAAAGTCAATTTGAGTCCAGAACTCACGTCCAAGTTCCAGCAGAGCATACCAGAAAGTTAAAAAAGTTGAAAAATACTATTTAATTTTTTTTTATTTATTGAGAAAAGCTACAAGTCAGAACTCTTTTGTTTATAACAGATCTTTATCAGAACTACTATTTAAAAGTCAATTTGAGTCCAGAACTCACGTCCAAGTTCCAGCAGAGCATACCAGAAAGTTAAAAAAGTTGAAAAATACTATTTAATTTTTTTTTATTTATTGAGAAAAGCTACAAGTCAGAACTCTTTTGTTTATAACAGATCTTTATCAGAACTACTATTTAGAAGTCAATTCGAGTCCAGAACTCACGTTCAAGTTCCAGCAGAGCATACATGAAAGTTGAAAAAGTTGAAAAATACTATTTAATTTTTTTTTATTTATTGAGAAAAGCTACAAGTCAGAACTCTTTTGTTTATCACAGATCTTTATCAGAACTACTATTTAAAAGTCAATTTGAGTCCAGAACTCACGTCCAAGTTCCAGCAGAGCATACCAGAAAGTTGAAAAAGTTGAAAAATACTATTTAATTTTTTTTTATTTATTGAGAGAAGCTACAAGTCAGAACTCTTTTGTTTATCATAGATCTTAAACAGAACTACTATTTAAAAGTCAATTCGAGTCCAGAACTCACGTCCAAGTTCCAGCAGAGCATACATGAAAGTTGAAAAAGTTGAAAAATAATATTTAATTTTTTTTTAATTATTGAGAAAAGCTACAAGTCAGAACTCTTTTGTTTATCACAGATCTTTATCAGAACTACTATTTAAAAGTCAACTTGAGTCAAGAACTCACGTCCAAGTTCCAGCAGAGCATACCAGAAAGTTGAAAAAGTTGAAAAATACTATTTAATTTTTTTTTATTTATTGAGAAAAGCTACAAGTCAGAACTCTTTTGTTTATCACAGATATTTATCAGAACTACTATTTAAAAGTCAATTCGAGTCCAGAACTCACGTACAAGTTCCAGCAGAGCATACATGAAAGTTGAAAAAGTTGAAAAATAATATTTAATTTTTTTTTAATTATTGAGAAAAGCTACAAGTCAGAACTCTTTTGTTTATCACAGATCTTTATCAGAACTACTATTTAAAAGTCAATTTGAGTCCAGAACTCACGTCCAAGTTCCAGCAGAGCATACATGAATGTTGAAAAAGTTGAAAAATAATATTTAATTTTTTTTTTATTATTGAGAAAAGCTACAAATCAGAACTCTTTTGTTTATCACAGAAATTTATTAGAACTACTATTTAAAAGTCAATTCGAGTCCAGAACTCACGTCCAAGTTCCAGCAGAGCATACATGAAAGTTGAAAAAGTTGAAAAATAATATTTAATTTTTTTTTAATTATTGAGAAAAACTACAAGTCAGAACTCTTTTGTTTATCACAGATCTTTATCAGAACTACTATTTAAAAGTCAATTTGAGTCCAGAACTCATGTCCAAATTCCAGCAGAGCATACCAGAAAGTTGAAAAAGTTGAAAAATACTATTTAATTTTTTTTTATTTATTGAGAGAAGCTACAAGTCAGAACTCTTTTGTTTATCATAGATCTTAAACAGAACTATTATTTAAAAGTCAATTCGAGTCCAGAACTCACGTCCAAGTTCCAGCAGAGCATACATGAAAGTTGAAAAAGGTTGAAAAATAATATTTAATTTTTTTTTTAATTATTGAGAAAAGCTACAAGTCAGAACTCTTTTGTTTATCACAGATCTTTATCAGAACTACTATTTAAAAGTCAATTTGAGTCCAGAACTCATGTCCAAATTCCAGCAGAGCATACCAGAAAGTTGAAAAAGTTGAAAAATACTATTTAATTTTTTTTTATTTATTGAGAGAAGCTACAAGTCAGAACTCTTTTGTTTATCATAGATCTTAAACAGAACTACTATTTAAAAGTCAATTCGAGTCCAGAACTCACGTCCAAGTTCCAGCAGAGCATACATGAAAGTTGAAAAAGGTTGAAAAATAATATTTAATTTTTTTTTTAATTATTGAGAAAAGCTACAAGTCAGAACTCTTTTGTTTATCACAGATCTTTATCAGAACTACTATTTGAAAGTCAATTCGAGTCCAGAACTCATGTCCAAATTCCAGCAGAGCATACCAGAAAGTTGAAAAAGTTGAAAAATACTATTTAATATTTTTTTTATTTATTGAGAAAAGCTACAAGTCAGAACTCTTTTGTTTATCACAGATCTTTATCAGAACTACTATTTAGAAGTCAATTCGAGTCCAGAACTCACGTTCAAGTTCCAGCAGAGCATACATGAAAGTTGAAAAAGTTGAAAAATACTATTTAATTTTTTTTTATTTATTGAGAAAAGCTACAAGTCAGAACTCTTTTGTTTATCATAGATCTTAAACAGAACTACTATTTAAAAGTCAATTCGAGTCCAGAACTCACGTCCAAGTTCCAGCAGAGCATACATGAAAGTTGAAAAAGTTGAAAAATAATATTTATTTATTTTTTTAATTATTGAGAAAAGCTACAAGTCAGAACTCTTTTGTTTATCATAGATCTTAAACAGAACTACTATTTAAAAGTCAATTCGAGTCCAGAACTCACGTCCAAGTTCCAGCAGAGCATACATGAAAGTTGAAAAAGTTGAAAAATAATATTTAATTTTTTTTTTAATTATTGAGAAAAGCTACAAGTCAGAACTCTTTTGTTTATCACAGATCTTTATCAGAACTACTATTTAGAAGTCAATTCGAGTCCAGAACTCACGTTCAAGTTCCAGCAGAGCATACATGAAAGTTGAAAAAGTTGAAAATAATATTTTTTTTTTAATTATTGAGAAAAGCTACAAGTCAGAACTCTTTTGCTTATCACAGATCTTTATCAGAACTACTATTTAAAAGTCAATTTGAGTCCAGAACTCACGTCCAAGTTCGTTGAAAAATACTATTTAATTTTTTTTTATTTATTGAGAAAAGCTACAAATCAGAACTCTTTTGTTTATCACAGAAATTTATCAGAACTACTATTTAAAAGTCAATTCGAGTCCAGAACTCACGTCCAAGTTCCAGCAGAGCATACATGAAAGTTGAAAAAGTTGAAAAATAATATTTAATTTTTTTTTTTAATTATTGAGAAAAGCTACAAGTCAGAACTCTTTTGTTTATCACAGATCTTGATCAGAACTACTATTTAAAAGTCAATTTGAGTCCAGAACTCACGTCCAAGTTCCAGCAGAGCATACCAGAAAGTTAAAAAAGTTGAAAAATACTATTTAATTTTTTTTTATTTATTGAGAAAAGCTACAAGTCAGAACTCTTTTGTTTATAACAGATCTTTATCAGAACTACTATTTAAAAGTCAATTTGAGTCCAGAACTCACGTCCAAGTTCCAGCAGAGCATACCAGAAAGTTGAAAAAGTTGAAAAATACTATTTTTTTTTTTATTTATTGAGAAAAGCTACAAGTCAGAACTCTTTTGTTTATCACAGATCTTTATCAGAACTACTATTTAGAAGTCAATTCGAGTCCAGAACTCACGTTCAAGTTCCAGCAGAGCATACATGAAAGTTGAAAAAGTTGAAAAATACTATTTAATTTTTTTTTATTTATTGAGAAAAGCTACAAGTCAGAACTCTTTTGTTTATCATAGATCTTAAACAGAACTACTATTTAAAAGTCAATTCGAGTCCAGAACTCACGTCCAAGTTCCAGCAGAGCATACATGAAAGTTGAAAAAGTTGAAAAATAATATTTATTTATTTTTTTAATTATTGAGAAAAGCTACAAGTCAGAACTCTTTTGTTTATCACAGATCTTTATCAGAACTACTATTTAGAAGTCAATTCGAGTCCAGAACTCACGTTCAAGTTCCAGCAGAGCATACATGAAAGTTGAAAAAGTTGAAAAATACTATTTAATTTTTTTTTATTTATTGAGAAAAGCTACAAGTCAGAACTCTTTTGTTTATCATAGATCTTAAACAGAACTACTATTTAAAAGTCAATTCGAGTCCAGAACTCACGTCCAAGTTCCAGCAGAGCATACATGAAAGTTGAAAAAGTTGAAAAATAATATTTATTTATTTTTTTAATTATTGAGAAAAGCTACAAGTCAGAACTCTTTTGTTTATCATAGATCTTAAACAGAACTACTATTTAAAAGTCAATTCGAGTCCAGAACTCACGTCCAAGTTCCAGCAGAGCATACATGAAAGTTGAAAAAGTTGAAAAATAATATTTAATTTTTTTTTTAATTATTGAGAAAAGCTACAAGTCAGAACTCTTTTGTTTATCACAGATCTTTATCAGAACTACTATTTAGAAGTCAATTCGAGTCCAGAACTCACGTTCAAGTTCCAGCAGAGCATACATGAAAGTTGAAAAAGTTGAAAATAATATTTTTTTTTTAATTATTGAGAAAAGCTACAAGTCAGAACTCTTTTGCTTATCACAGATCTTTATCAGAACTACTATTTAAAAGTCAATTTGAGTCCAGAACTCACGTCCAAGTTCGTTGAAAAATACTATTTAATTTTTTTTTATTTATTGAGAAAAGCTACAAATCAGAACTCTTTTGTTTATCACAGAAATTTATCAGAACTACTATTTAAAAGTCAATTCGAGTCCAGAACTCACGTCCAAGTTCCAGCAGAGCATACATGAAAGTTGAAAAAGTTGAAAAATAATATTTAATTTTTTTTTTAATTATTGAGAAAAGCTACAAGTCAGAACTCTTTTGTTTATCACAGATCTTTATCAGAACTACTATTTAGAAGTCAATTCGAGTCCAGAACTCACGTTCAAGTTCCAGCAGAGCATACATGAAAGTTGAAAAAGTTGAAAAATACTATTTAATTTTTTTTTATTTATTGAGAAAAGCTACAAGTCAGAACTCTTTTGTTTATCACAGATCTTTATCAGAACTACTATTTGAAAGTCAATTTGAGTCCAGAACTCACGTCCAAGTTCCAGCAGAGCATACCAGAAAGTTGAAAAAGTTGAAAAATACTATTTAATTTTTTTTTATTTATTGAGAGAAGCTACAAGTCAGAACTCTTTTGTTTATCATAGATCTTAAACAGAACTACTATTTAAAAGTCAATTCGAGTCCAGAACTCACGTCCAAGTTCCAGCAGAGCATACATGAAAGTTGAAAAAGGTTGAAAAATAATATTTATTTTTTTTTTTAATTATTGAGAAAAGCTACAAGTCAGAACTCTTTTGTTTATCACAGATCTTTATCAGAACTACTATTTGAAAGTCAATTTGAGTCCAGAACTCACGTCCAAGTTCCAGCAGAGCATACCAGAAAGTTGAAAAAGTTGAAAAATACTATTTAATTTTTTTTTATTTATTGAGAAAAGCTACAAGTCAGAACTCTTTTGGTTATCACAGATCTTTATCAGAACTACTATTTAAAAGTCAATTTGAGTCCAGAACTCACGTCCAAGTTCCAGCAGAGCATACCAGAAAGTTGAAAAAGTTGAAAAATACTATTTAATTTTTTTTTATTTATTGAGAGAAGCTACGAGTCAGAACTCTTTTGTTTATTATAGATCTTAAACAGAACTACTATTTAAAAGTCAATTCGAGTCCAGAACTCACGTCCAAGTTCCAGCAGAGCATACCAGAAAGTTGAAAAAGTTGAAAAATACTATTTAATTTTTTTTTATTTATTGAGAGAAGCTACAAGTCAGAACTCTTTTGTTTATCATAGATCTTAAACAGAACTACTATTTAAAAGTCAATTCGAGTCCAGAACTCACGTCCAAGTTCCAGCAGAGCATACATGAAAGTTGAAAAAGTTGAAAAATAATATTTATTTTTTTTTTAATTATTGAGAAAAGCTACAAGTCAGAACTCTTTTGTTTATCACAGATCTTTATCAGAACTACTATTTAGAAGTCAATTCGAGTCCAGAACTCACGTTCAAGTTCCAGCAGAGCATACATGAAAGTTGAAAAAGTTGAAAAATACTATTTAATTTTTTTTTATTTATTGAGAAAAGCTACAAGTCAGAACTCTTTTGTTTATCACAGATCTTTATCAGAACTACTATTTAAAAGTCAATTTGAGTCCAGAACTCACGTCCAAGTTCCAGCAGAGCATACCAGAAAGTTGAAAAAGTTGAAAAATACTATTTAATTTTTTTTTTATTTATTGAGAGAAGCTACAAGTCAGAACTCTTTTGTTTATCATAGATCTTAAACAGAACTACTATTTAAAAGTCAATTCGAGTCCAGAACTCACGTCCAAGTTCCAGCAGAGCATACATGAAAGTTGAAAAAGTTGAAAAATAATATTTAATTTTTTTTTAATTATTGAGAAAAGCTACAAGTCAGAACTCTTTTGTTTATCATAGATCTTTATCAGAACTACTATTTAAAAGTCAACTTGAGTCAAGAACTCACGTCCAAGTTCCAGCAGAGCATACCAGAAAGTTGAAAAAGTTGAAAAATACTATTTAATTTTTTTTATTTATTGAGAGAAGCTACAAGTCAGAACTCTTTTGTTTATCATAGATCTTAAACAGAACTACTATTTAAAAGTCAATTCGAGTCCAGAACTCACGTCCAAGTTCCAGCAGAGCATACATGAAAGTTGAAAAAGGTTGAAAAATAATATTTATTTTTTTTTTTAATTATTGAGAAAAGCTACAAGTCAGAACTCTTTTGTTTATCACAGATCTTTATCAGAACTACTATTTGAAAGTCAATTTGAGTCCAGAACTCACGTCCAAGTTCCAGCAGAGCATACCAGAAAGTTGAAAAAGTTGAAAAATACTATTTAATTTTTTTTTATTTATTGAGAAAAGCTACAAGTCAGAACTCTTTTGGTTATCACAGATCTTTATCAGAACTACTATTTAAAAGTCAATTTGAGTCCAGAACTCACGTCCAAGTTCCAGCAGAGCATACCAGAAAGTTGAAAAAGTTGAAAAATACTATTTAATTTTTTTTTATTTATTGAGAGAAGCTACGAGTCAGAACTCTTTTGTTTATTATAGATCTTAAACAGAACTACTATTTAAAAGTCAATTCGAGTCCAGAACTCACGTCCAAGTTCCAGCAGAGCATACCAGAAAGTTGAAAAAGTTGAAAAATACTATTTAATTTTTTTTTATTTATTGAGAGAAGCTACAAGTCAGAACTCTTTTGTTTATCATAGATCTTAAACAGAACTACTATTTAAAAGTCAATTCGAGTCCAGAACTCACGTCCAAGTTCCAGCAGAGCATACATGAAAGTTGAAAAAGTTGAAAAATAATATTTAATTTTTTTTTAATTATTGAGAAAAGCTACAAGTCAGAACTCTTTTGTTTATCACAGATCTTTATCAGAACTACTATTTGAAAGTCAATTTGAGTCCAGAACTCACGTCCAAGTTCCAGCAGAGCATACATGAAAGTTGAAAAAGTTGAAAAATACTATTTAATTTTTTTTTATTTATTGAGAAAAGCTACAAGTCAGAACTCTTTTGTTTATCACAGATCTTTATCAGAACTACTATTTAAAAGTCAATTTGAGTCCAGAACTCACGTCCAAGTTCCAGCAGAGCATACCAGAAAGTTGAAAAAGTTGAAAAATACTATTTAATTTTTTTTATTTATTGAGAAAAGCTACAAGTCAGAACTCTTTTGTTTATCAAAGAAATTTATCAGAACTACTATTTAAAAGTCAATTCGAGTCCAGAACTCACGTACAAGTTCCAGCAGAGCATACATGAAAGTTGAAAAAGTTGAAAAATAATATTTAATTTTTTTTTAATTATTGAGAAAAGCTACAAGTCAGAACTCTTTTGTTTATCACAGATCTTTATCAGAACTACTATTGAGAAGTCAATTCGAGTCCAGAACTCACGTTTAAGTTCCAGCAGAGCATACATGAAAGTTGAAAAAGTTGAAAAATACCCAAAAAACAGACCCTAACGGGCACAACAAAAAGGAAGAGTGGCACACAAACTCAGCCCAAGGCAAACCCTCCTCAAATCGACATTGATTCTGTAATGGAAGAAGTTAAGAAACACAAGAGGACAGCCATGGCTAACTTGGAACTATCCGGAAACCTGAAGACGTTAATAAAGGAGGCAGTAAAAGATAGCATAAATGGCCTATTCGATGCCTCAATAAATTTAAATGTTTGAAATTTGAATGTTAGTATGAGAACGCGCTAGAAAGCAATATTAAAAATTTTAAATGCTTTTTAGTTAGTATATATATAAGTGTAATGATATATAAAAAATCACTGAGCTCCAAGTTGGCTTTGATCGCGTAGACCACATCATTCTATTACAAAAGTTACATCATTTAGGATTATAGGGAAATCTTTTTAGATGGTTATAATACAGTACTTAACGCGTGGATTCGTAAGTAGCTATATACCTTGTTCCCTTGTTAGGGAACAAGGTATATAATTGCGAATTCACGCGTTAAGTCCCATATTATAACTATTATTCAGGTGGAATAAATCGATGGGACATAGAAGAAACGTATTTTTAATATTGAAATTATCAAGATTTACTCAAAGGAAACATTTTTTTATTTTTTAATTAATAATAACTTTTTAATTTTTTTTTAATAAGCTTCCTGAACCGAGAATCGAACTTCTATTTATCTACTTCTATTTTATTTTTCAACTTTTGCAACTTTCATGTATGCTCTGCTGGAACTTGGACGTGAGTTCTGGACTCGAATTGACTTTTAAATAGTAGTTCTGTTTAAGATCTATGATAAACAAAAGAGTTCTGACTTGTAGCTTCTCTCAATAAATAAAAAAAAAATTAAATAGTATTTTTCAACTTTTTCAACTTTCTGGTATGCTCTGCTGGAACTTGGACGTGAGTTCTGGACTCAAATTGACTTTTAAATAGTAGTTCTGATAAAGATCTGTGATAAACAAAAGAGTTCTGACTTGTAGCTTTTCTCAATAAATAAAAAAAAATTAAATAGTATTTTTCAACTTTTTCAACTTTCATGTATGCTCTGCTGGAACTTGGACGTGAGTTCTGGACTCAAATTGACTTTCAAATAGTAGTTCTGATAAAGATCTGTGATAAACAAAAGAGTTCTGACTTGTAGCTTTTCTCAATAATTAAAAAAAAAATTAAATATTATTTTTCAACCTTTTTCAACTTTCATGTATGCTCTGCTGGAACTTGGACGTGAGTTCTGGACTCGAATTGACTTTCAAATAGTAGTTCTAATAAATTTCTGTGATAAACAAAAGAGTTCTGATTTGTAGCGTTTCTCAATAATAAAAAAAAAATTAAATATTATTTTTCAACTTTTTCAACTTTCATGTATGCTCTGCTGGAACTTGGACGTGAGTTCTGGACTCAAATTGACTTTCAAATAGTAGTTCTGATAAAGATCTGTGATAAACAAAAGAGTTCTGACTTGTAGCTTTTCTCAATAATTAAAAAAAAAATTAAATATTATTTTTCAACTTTTTCAACTTTCATGTATGCTCTGCTGGAACTTGGACGTGAGTTCTGGACTCGAATTGACTTTTAAATAGTAGTTCTGTTTAAGATCTATGATAAACAAAAGAGTTCTGACTTGTAGCTTCTCTCAATAAATAAAAATAAATTAAATAGTATTTTTCAACTTTTTCAACTTTCTGGTATGCTCTGCTGGAACTTGGACGTGAGTTCTGGACTCAAATTGACTTTTAAATAGTAGTTCTGATCAAGATCTGTGATAAACAAAAGAGTTCTGACTTGTAGCTTTTCTCAATAAATAAAAAAAAATTAAATAGTATTTTTCAACTTTTTCAACTTTCTGGTATGCTCTGCTGGAACTTGGACGTGAGTTCTGGACTCAAATTGACTTTCAAATAGTAGTTCTGATAAAGATCTGTGATAAACAAAAGAGTTCTGACTTGTAGTTTTTCTCAATAATTAAAAAAAAATTAAATATTATTTTTCAACTTTTTCAACTTTCATGTATGCTCTGCTGGAACTTGAACGTGAGTTCTGGACTCGAATTGATTTCTAAATAGTAGTTCTGATAAAGATCTGTGATAAACAAAAGAGTTCTGACTTGTAGCTTTTCTCAATAAATAAAAAAAAAATAGTATTTTTCAACTTTTTCAACTTTCTGGTATGCTCTGCTGGAACTTGGACGTGAGTTCTGGACTCAAATTGACTTTTAAATAGTAGTTCTGATAAAGATCTGTGATAAACAAAAGAGTTCTGACTTGTAGCTTTTCTCAATAAATAAAAAAAAATTAAATAGTATTTTTCAACTTTTTTAACTTTCTGGTATGCTCTGCTGGAACTTGGACGTGAGTTCTGGACTCAAATTGACTTTCAAATAGTAGTTCTGATAAAGATCTGTGATAAACAAAAGAGTTCTGACTTGTAGCTTTTCTCAATAATTAAAAAAAAAATTAAATATTATTTTTCAACCTTTTTCAACTTTCATGTATGCTCTGCTGGAACTTGGACGTGAGTTCTGGACTCGAATTGACTTTCAAATAGTAGTTCTAATAAATTTCTGTGATAAACAAAAGAGTTCTGATTTGTAGCGTTTCTCAATAATAAAAAAAAAATTAAATATTATTTTTCAACTTTTTCAACTTTCATGTATGCTCTGCTGGAACTTGGACGTGAGTTCTGGACTCAAATTGACTTTCAAATAGTAGTTCTGATAAAGATCTGTGATAAACAAAAGAGTTCTGACTTGTAGCTTTTCTCAATAATTAAAAAAAAAATTAAATATTATTTTTCAACATTTTCAACTTTCATGTATGCTCTGCTGGAACTTGGACGTGAGTTCTGGACTCGAATTGACTTTTAAATAGTAGTTCTGTTTAAGATCTATGATAAACAAAAGAGTTCTGACTTGTAGCTTCTCTCAATAAATAAAAATAAATTAAATAGTATTTTTCAACTTTTTCAACTTTCTGGTATGCTCTGCTGGAACTTGGACGTGAGTTCTGGACTCAAATTGACTTTTAAATAGTAGTTCTGATCAAGATCTGTGATAAACAAAAGAGTTCTGACTTGTAGCTTTTCTCAATAAATAAAAAAAAATTAAATAGTATTTTTCAACTTTTTCAACTTTCTGGTATGCTCTGCTGGAACTTGGACGTGAGTTCTGGACTCAAATTGACTTTCAAATAGTAGTTCTGATAAAGATCTGTGATAAACAAAAGAGTTCTGACTTGTAGTTTTTCTCAATAATTAAAAAAAAATTAAATATTATTTTTCAACTTTTTCAACTTTCATGTATGCTCTGCTGGAACTTGGACGTGAGTTCTGGACTCGAATTGACTTTTAAATAGTAGTTCTAATAAATTTCTGTGATAAACAAAAGAGTTCTGATTTGTAGCTTTTCTCAATAATAAAAAAAAAATTAAATATTATTTTTCAACTTTTTCAACATTCATGTATGCTCTGCTGGAACTTGGACGTGAGTTCTGGACTCAAATTGACTTTCAAATAGTAGTTCTGATAAAGATCTGTGATAAACAAAAGAGTTCTGACTTGTAGCTTTTCTCAATAATTAAAAAAAAAAATTAAATATTATTTTTCAACTTTTTCAACTTTCATGTATGCTCTGCTGGAACTTGGACGTGAGTTCTGGACTCAAATTGACTTTTAAATAGTAGTTCTGATAAAGATCTGTGATAAACAAAAGAGTTCTGACTTGTAGCTTTTCTCAATAAATAAAAAAAAATTAAATAGTATTTTTCAACTTTTTCAACTTTCTGGTATGCTCTGCTGGAACTTGGACGTGAGTTCTAAACTCAAATTGACTTTTAAATAGTAGTTCTGATAAAGATCTGTGATAAACAAAAGAGTTCTGACTTGTAGCTTTTCTCAATAATTAAAAAAAAAATTAAATATTATTTTTCAACTTTTTCAACTTTCATGTATGCTCTGCTTGAACTTGGACGTGAGTTCTGGACTCGAATTGACTTTTAAATAGTAGTTCTGTTTAAGATCTATGATAAACAAAAGAGTTCTGACTTGTAGCTTCTCTCAATAAATAAAAAAAAATTAAATAGTATTTTTCAACTTTTTCAACTTTCTGGTATGCTCTGCTGGAACTTGGACGTGAGTTCTGGACTCAAATTGACTTTTAAATAGTAGTTCTGATAAAGATCTGTGATAAACAAAAGAGTTCTGACTTGTAGCTTTTCTCAATAAATAAAAAAAAATTAAATAGTATTTTTCAACTTTTTCAACTTTCTGGTATGCTCTGCTGGAACTTGGACGTGAGTTCTGGACTCAAATTGACTTTTAAATAGTAGTTCTGATAAAGATCTGTGATAAACAAAAGAGTTCTGACTTGTAGCTTTTCTCAATAAATAAAAAAAAATTAAATAGTATTTTTCAACTTTTTCAACTTTCTGGTATGCTCTGCTGGAACTTGGACGTGAGTTCTGGACTCAAATTGACTTTCAAATAGTAGTTCTGATAAAGATCTGTGATAAACAAAAGAGTTCTGACTTGTAGCTTTTCTCAATAATTAAAAAAATAAATAAATATTATTTTTCAACTTTTTCAACTTTCATGTATGCTCTGCTGGAACTTGGACGTGAGTTCTGGACTCGAATTGACTTTTAAATAGTAGTTCTGTTTAAGATCTATGATAAACAAAAGAGTTCTGACTTGTAGCTTTTCTCAATAAATAAAAAAAAATTAAATAGTATTTTTCAACTTTTTCAACTTTCATGTATGCTCTGCTGGAACTTGAACGTGAGTTCTGGACTCGAATTGACTTCTAAATAGTAGTTCTGATAAAGATCTGTGATAAACAAAAGAGTTCTGACTTGTAGCTTTTCTCAATAAATAAAAAAAAAATAGTATTTTTCAACTTTTTCAACTTTCTGGTATGCTCTGCTGGAACTTGGACGTGAGTTCTGGACTCAAATTGACTTTTAAATAGTAGTTCGCATAAAGATCTGTGATAAACAAAAGAGTTCTGACTTGTAGCTTTTCTCAATAAATAAAAAAAAATTAAATAGTATTTTTCAACTTTTTTAACTTTCTGGTATGCTCTGCTGGAACTTGGACGTGAGTTCTGGACTCAAATTGACTTTCAAATAGTAGTTCTGATAAAGATCTGTGATAAACAAAAGAGTTCTGACTTGTAGCTTTTCTCAATAATTAAAAAAAAATTAAATATTATTTTTCAACTTTTTCAACTTTCATGTATGCTCTGCTGGAACTTGGACGTGAGTTCTGGACTCGAATTGACTTTTAAATAGTAGTTCTGATAAATTTCTGTGATAAACAAAAGAGTTCTGATTTGTAGCTTTTCTCAATAAATAAAAAAAAATTAAATAGTATTTTTCAACTTTTTCAACTCTCTGGTATGCTCTGCTGGAACTTGGACGTGAGTTCTGGACTCAAATTGACTTTCAAATAGTAGTTCTGATAAAGATCTGTGATAAACAAAAGAGTTCTGACTTGTAGCTTTTCTCAATAATTAAAAAAAAAATTAAATATTATTTTTCAACCTTTTTCAACTTTCATGTATGCTCTGCTGGAACTTGGACGTGAGTTCTGGACTCGAATTGACTTCTAAATAGTAGTTCTGATAAAGATCTGTGATAAACAAAAGAGTTCTGACTTGTAGCTTTTCTCAATAAATAAAAAAAAAATAGTATTTTTCAACTTTTTCAACTTTCTGGTATGCTCTGCTGGAACTTGGACGTGAGTTCTGGACTCAAATTGACTTTTAAATAGTAGTTCTGATAAAGATCTGTGATAAACAAAAGAGTTCTGACTTGTAGCTTTTCTCAATAAATAAAAAAAAATTAAATAGTATTTTTCAACTTTTTTAACTTTCTGGTATGCTCTGCTGGAACTTGGACGTGAGTTCTGGACTCAAATTGACTTTCAAATAGTAGTTCTGATAAAGATCTGTGATAAACAAAAGAGTTCTGACTTGTAGCTTTTCTCAATAAATAAAAAAAAATTAAATAGTATTTTTCAACTTTTTTAACTTTCTGGTATGCTCTGCTGGAACTTGGACGTGAGTTCTGGACTCAAATTGACTTTCAAATAGTAGTTCTGATAAAGATCTGTGATAAACAAAAGAGTTCTGACTTGTAGCTTTTCTCAATAATTAAAAAAAAATTAAATATTATTTTTCAACTTTTTCAACTTTCATGTATGCTCTGCTGGAACTTGGACGTGAGTTCTGGACTCGAATTGACTTTTAAATAGTAGTTCTGATAAATTTCTGTGATAAACAAAAGAGTTCTGATTTGTAGCTTTTCTCAATAAATAAAAAAAAATTAAATAGTATTTTTCAACTTTTTCAACTCTCTGGTATGCTCTGCTGGAACTTGGACGTGAGTTCTGGACTCAAATTGACTTTCAAATAGTAGTTCTGATAAAGATCTGTGATAAACAAAAGAGTTCTGACTTGTAGCTTTTCTCAATAATTAAAAAAAAAATTAAATATTATTTTTCAACCTTTTTCAACTTTCATGTATGCTCTGCTGGAACTTGGACGTGAGTTCTGGACTCGAATTGACTTTTAAATAGTAGTTCTGTTTAAGATCTATGATAAACAAAAGAGTTCTGACTTGTAGCTTCTCTCAATAAATAAAAAAAATTAAATAGTATTTTTCAACTTTTTCAACTTTCTGGTATGCTCTGCTGGAACTTGGACGTGAGTTCTTGACTCAAATTGACTTTTATATAGTAGTTCTGATAAAGATCTGTGATAAACAAAAGAGTTCTGACTTGTAGCTTTTCTCAATAATTAAAAAAAAATTAAATATTATTTTTCAACTTTTTCAACTTTCATGTATGCTCTGCTGGAACTTGGACGTGAGTTCTGGACTCGAATTGACTTTTAAATAGTAGTTCTGTTTAAGATCTATGATAAACAAAAGAGTTCTGACTTGTAGCTTCTCTCAATAAATAAAAAAAAATTAAATAGTATTTTTCAACTTTTTCAACTTTCTGGTATGCTCTGCTGGAACTTGGACGTGAGTTCTGGACTCAAATTGACTTTTAAATAGTAGTTCTGATAAAGATCTGTGATAAACAAAAGAGTTCTGACTTGTAGCTTTTCTCAATAAATAAAAAAAAATTAAATAGTATTTTTCAACTTTTTCAACTTTCTGGTATGCTCTGCTGGAACTTGGACGTGAGTTCTGGACTCAAATTGACTTTCAAATAGTAGTTCTGATAAAGATCTGTGATAAACAAAAGAGTTCTGACTTGTAGCTTTTCTCAATAATTAAAAAAAAAATTAAATATTATTTTTCAACCTTTTTCAACTTTCATGTATGCTCTGCTGGAACTTGGACGTGAGTTCTGGACTCGAATTGACTTTTAAATAGTAGTTCTGTTTAAGATCTATGATAAACAAAAGAGTTCTGACTTGTAGCTTCTCTCAATAAATAAAAAAAAATTAAATAGTATTTTTCAACTTTTTCAACTTTCTGGTATGCTCTGCTGGAACTTGGACGTGAGTTCTTGACTCAAATTGACTTTTAAATAGTAGTTCTGATAAAGATCTGTGATAAACAAAAGAGTTCTGACTTGTAGCTTTTCTCAATAAATAAAAAAAAATTAAATAGTATTTTTCAACTTTTTCAACTTTCTGGTATGCTCTGCTGGAACTTGGACGTGAGTTCTGGACTCAAATTGACTTTTAAATAGTAGTTCTGATAAAGATCTGTGATAAGCAAAAGAGTTCTGACTTGTAGCTTTTCTCAATAATTAAAAAAAAAATATTATTTTCAACTTTTTCAACTTTCATGTATGCTCTGCTGGAACTTGAACGTGAGTTCTGGACTCGAATTGACTTCTAAATAGTAGTTCTGATAAAGATCTGTGATAAACAAAAGAGTTCTGACTTGTAGCTTTTCTCAATAAATAAAAAAAATATTAAATAGTATTTTTCAACTTTTTCAACTTTCATGTATGCTCTGCTGGAACTTGGATGTGAGTTCTGGACTCAAATTGACTTTTAAATAGTAGTTCTGATAAAGATCTGTGATAAACAAAAGAGTTCTGACTTGTAGCTTTTCTCAATAAATAAAAAAAAATTAAATAGTATTTTTCAACTTTTTCAACTTTCTGGTATGCTCTGCTGGAACTTGGACGTGAGTTCTGGACTCAAATTGACTTTCAAATAGTAGTTCTGATAAAGATCTGTGATAAACAAAAGAGTTCTGACTTGTAGCTTTTCTCAATAATTAAAAAAAAAATTAAATATTAGTTTTCAACCTTTTTCAACTTTCATGTATGCTCTGCTGGAACTTGGACGTGAGTTCTGGACTCGAATTGACTTTTAAATAGTAGTTCTGTTTAAGATCTATGATAAACAAAAGAGTTCTGACTTGTAGCTTCTCTCAATAAATAAAAAAAAATTAAATAGTATTTTTCAACTTTTTCAACTTTCTGGTATGCTCTGCTGGAACTTGGACGTGAGTTCTTGACTCAAATTGACTTTTAAATAGTAGTTCTGATAAAGATCTGTGATAAACAAAAGAGTTCTGACTTGTAGCTTTTCTCAATAAATAAAAAAAAATTAAATAGTATTTTTCAACTTTTTCAACTTTCTGGTATGCTCTGCTGGAACTTGGACGTGAGTTCTGGACTCAAATTGACTTTTAAATAGTAGTTCTGATAAAGATCTGTGATAAACAAAAGAGTTCTGACTTGTAGCTTTTCTCAATAATTAAAAAAATAAATAAATATTATTTTTCAACTTTTTCAACTTTCATGTATGCTCTGCTGGAACTTGGACGTGAGTTCTGGACTCGAATTGACTTTTAAATAGTAGTTCTGTTTAAGATCTATGATAAACAAAAGAGTTCTGACTTGTAGCTTTTCTCAATAAATAAAAAAAAATTAAATAGTATTTTTCAACTTTTTCAACTTTCATGTATGCTCTGCTGGAACTTGAACGTGAGTTCTGGACTCGAATTGACTTCTAAATAGTAGTTCTGATAAAGATCTGTGATAAACAAAAGAGTTCTGACTTGTAGCTTTTCTCAATAAATAAAAAAAAAATAGTATTTTTCAACTTTTTCAACTTTCTGGTATGCTCTGCTGGAACTTGGACGTGAGTTCTGGACTCAAATTGACTTTTAAATAGTAGTTCTGATAAAGATCTGTGATAAACAAAAGAGTTCTGACTTGTAGCTTTTCTCAATAAATAAAAAAAAATTAAATAGTATTTTTCAACTTTTTTAACTTTCTGGTATGCTCTGCTGGAACTTGGACGTGAGTTCTGGACTCAAATTGACTTTCAAATAGTAGTTCTGATAAAGATCTGTGATAAACAAAAGAGTTCTGACTTGTAGCTTTTCTCAATAAATAAAAAAAAATTAAATAGTATTTTTCAACTTTTTTAACTTTCTGGTATGCTCTGCTGGAACTTGGACGTGAGTTCTGGACTCAAATTGACTTTCAAATAGTAGTTCTGATAAAGATCTGTGATAAACAAAAGAGTTCTGACTTGTAGCTTTTCTCAATAATTAAAAAAAAATTAAATATTATTTTTCAACTTTTTCAACTTTCATGTATGCTCTGCTGGAACTTGGACGTGAGTTCTGGACTCGAATTGACTTTTAAATAGTAGTTCTGATAAATTTCTGTGATAAACAAAAGAGTTCTGATTTGTAGCTTTTCTCAATAAATAAAAAAAAATTAAATAGTATTTTTCAACTTTTTCAACTCTCTGGTATGCTCTGCTGGAACTTGGACGTGAGTTCTGGACTCAAATTGACTTTCAAATAGTAGTTCTGATAAAGATCTGTGATAAACAAAAGAGTTCTGACTTGTAGCTTTTCTCAATAATTAAAAAAAAAATTAAATATTATTTTTCAACCTTTTTCAACTTTCATGTATGCTCTGCTGGAACTTGGACGTGAGTTCTGGACTCGAATTGACTTTTAAATAGTAGTTCTGTTTAAGATCTATGATAAACAAAAGAGTTCTGACTTGTAGCTTCTCTCAATAAATAAAAAAAATTAAATAGTATTTTTCAACTTTTTCAACTTTCTGGTATGCTCTGCTGGAACTTGGACGTGAGTTCTTGACTCAAATTGACTTTTATATAGTAGTTCTGATAAAGATCTGTGATAAACAAAAGAGTTCTGACTTGTAGCTTTTCTCAATAATTAAAAAAAAATTAAATATTATTTTTCAACTTTTTCAACTTTCATGTATGCTCTGCTGGAACTTGGACGTGAGTTCTGGACTCGAATTGACTTTTAAATAGAAGTTCTGTTTAAGATCTATGATAAACAAAAGAGTTCTGACTTGTAGCTTCTCTCAATAAATAAAAAAAAATTAAATAGTATTTTTCAACTTTTTCAACTTTCTGGTATGCTCTGCTGGAACTTGGACGTGAGTTCTGGACTCAAATTGACTTTTAAATAGTAGTTCTGATAAAGATCTGTGATAAACAAAAGAGTTCTGACTTGTAGCTTTTCTCAATAAATAAAAAAAAATTAAATAGTATTTTTCAACTTTTTCAACTTTCATGTATGCTCTGCTGGAACTTGAACGTGAGTTCTGGACTCGAATTGACTTCTAAATAGTAGTTCTGATAAAGATCTGTGATAAACAAAAGAGTTCTGACTTGTAGCTTTTCTCAATAATTAAAAAAAAATTAAATATTATTTTTCAACTTTTTCAACTTTCATGTATGCTCTGCTGGAACTTGGACGTGAGTTCTGGACTCGAATTGACTTTTAAATAGTAGTTCTGATAAATTTCTGTGATAAACAAAAGAGTTCTGATTTGTAGCTTTTCTCAATAAATAAAAAAAAATTAAATAGTATTTTTCAACTTTTTCAACTCTCTGGTATGCTCTGCTGGAACTTGGACGTGAGTTCTGGACTCAAATTGACTTTTAAATAGTAGTTCTGATAAAGATCTGTGATAAGCAAAAGAGTTCTGACTTGTAGCTTTTCTCAATAAATAAAAAAAAATTAAATAGTATTTTTCAACTTTTTCAACTTTCTGGTATGCTCTGCTGGAACTTGGACGTGAGTTCTGGACTCAAATTGACTTTTAAATAGTAGTTCTGATAAAGATCTGTGATAAACAAAAGAGTTCTGACTTGTAGCTTTTCTCAATAATTAAAAAAATAAATAAATATTATTTTTCAACTTTTTCAACTTTCATGTATGCTCTGCTGGAACTTGGACGTGAGTTCTGGACTCGAATTGACTTTTAAATAGTAGTTCTGTTTAAGATCTATGATAAACAAAAGAGTTCTGACTTGTAGCTTTTCTCAATAAATAAAAAAAAATTAAATAGTATTTTTCAACTTTTTCAACTTTCATGTATGCTCTGCTGGAACTTGAACGTGAGTTCTGGACTCGAATTGACTTCTAAATAGTAGTTCTGATAAAGATCTGTGATAAACAAAAGAGTTCTGACTTGTAGCTTTTCTCAATAAATAAAAAAAAAATAGTATTTTTCAACTTTTTCAACTTTCTGGTATGCTCTGCTGGAACTTGGACGTGAGTTCTGGACTCAAATTGACTTTTAAATAGTAGTTCTGATAAAGATCTGTGATAAACAAAAGAGTTCTGACTTGTAGCTTTTCTCAATAATTAAAAAAAAATTAAATATTATTTTTCAACTTTTTCAACTTTCATGTATGCTCTGCTGGAACTTGGACGTGAGTTCTGGACTCGAATTGACTTTTAAATAGTAGTTCTGATAAATTTCTGTGATAAACAAAAGAGTTCTGATTTGTAGCTTTTCTCAATAAATAAAAAAAAATTAAATAGTATTTTTCAACTTTTTCAACTCTCTGGTATGCTCTGCTGGAACTTGGACGTGAGTTCTGGACTCAAATTGACTTTCAAATAGTAGTTCTGATAAAGATCTGTGATAAACAAAAGAGTTCTGACTTGTAGCTTTTCTCAATAATTAAAAAAAAATTAAATATTATTTTTCAACCTTTTTCAACTTTCATGTATGCTCTGCTGGAACTTGGACGTGAGTTCTGGACTCGAATTGACTTTTAAATAGTAGTTCTGTTTAAGATCTATGATAAACAAAAGAGTTCTGACTTGTAGCTTCTCTCAATAAATAAAAAAAATTAAATAGTATTTTTCAACTTTTTCAACTTTCTGGTATGCTCTGCTGGAACTTGGACGTGAGTTCTTGACTCAAATTGACTTTTATATAGTAGTTCTGATAAAGATCTGTGATAAACAAAAGAGTTCTGACTTGTAGCTTTTCTCAATAATTAAAAAAAAATTAAATATTATTTTTCAACTTTTTCAACTTTCATGTATGCTCTGCTGGAACTTGGACGTGAGTTCTGGACTCGAATTGACTTTTAAATAGTAGTTCTGTTTAAGATCTATGATAAACAAAAGAGTTCTGACTTGTAGCTTCTCTCAATAAATAAAAAAAAATTAAATAGTATTTTTCAACTTTTTCAACTTTCTGGTATGCTCTGCTGGAACTTGGACGTGAGTTCTGGACTCAAATTGACTTTTAAATAGTAGTTCTGATAAAGATCTGTGATAAACAAAAGAGTTCTGACTTGTAGCTTTTCTCAATAAATAAAAAAAAATTAAATAGTATTTTTCAACTTTTTCAACTTTCATGTATGCTCTGCTGGAACTTGAACGTGAGTTCTGGACTCGAATTGACTTCTAAATAGTAGTTCTGATAAAGATCTGTGATAAACAAAAGAGTTCTGACTTGTAGCTTTTCTCAATAATTAAAAAAAAATTAAATATTATTTTTCAACTTTTTCAACTTTCATGTATGCTCTGCTGGAACTTGGACGTGAGTTCTGGACTCGAATTGACTTTTAAATAGTAGTTCTGATAAATTTCTGTGATAAACAAAAGAGTTCTGATTTGTAGCTTTTCTCAATAAATAAAAAAAAATTAAATAGTATTTTTCAACTTTTTCAACTCTCTGGTATGCTCTGCTGGAACTTGGACGTGAGTTCTGGACTCAAATTGACTTTTAAATAGTAGTTCTGATAAAGATCTGTGATAAGCAAAAGAGTTCTGACTTGTAGCTTTTCTCAATAATTAAAAAAAAAATATTATTTTCAACTTTTTCAACTTTCATGTATGCTCTGCTGGAACTTGAACGTGAGTTCTGGACTCGAATTGACTTCTAAATAGTAGTTCTGATAAAGATCTGTGATAAACAAAAGAGTTCTGACTTGTAGCTTTTCTCAATAAATAAAAAAAATATTAAATAGTATTTTTCAACTTTTTCAACTTTCATGTATGCTCTGCTGGAACTTGGATGTGAGTTCTGGACTCAAATTGACTTTTAAATAGTAGTTCTGATAAAGATCTGTGATAAACAAAAGAGTTCTGACTTGTAGCTTTTCTCAATAATTAAAAAAAAAATTAAATATTATTTTTCAACCTTTTTCAACTTTCATGTATGCTCTGCTGGAACTTGGACGTGAGTTCTGGACTCGAATTGACTTTTAAATAGTAGTTCTGTTTAAGATCTATGATAAACAAAAGAGTTCTGACTTGTAGCTTCTCTCAATAAATAAAAAAAAATTAAATAGTATTTTTCAACTTTTTCAACTTTCTGGTATGCTCTGCTGGAACTTGGACGTGAGTTCTTGACTCAAATTGACTTTTAAATAGTAGTTCTGATAAAGATCTGTGATAAACAAAAGAGTTCTGACTTGTAGCTTTTCTCAATAAATAAAAAAAAATTAAATAGTATTTTTCAACTTTTTCAACTTTCTGGTATGCTCTGCTGGAACTTGGACGTGAGTTCTGGACTCAAATTGACTTTTAAATAGTAGTTCTGATAAAGATCTGTGATAAGCAAAAGAGTTCTGACTTGTAGCTTTTCTCAATAATTAAAAAAAAAATATTATTTTCAACTTTTTCAACTTTCATGTATGCTCTGCTGGAACTTGAACGTGAGTTCTGGACTCGAATTGACTTCTAAATAGTAGTTCTGATAAAGATCTGTGATAAACAAAAGAGTTCTGACTTGTAGCTTTTCTCAATAAATAAAAAAAATATTAAATAGTATTTTTCAACTTTTTCAACTTTCATGTATGCTCTGCTGGAACTTGGATGTGAGTTCTGGACTCAAATTGACTTTTAAATAGTAGTTCTGATAAAGATCTGTGATAAACAAAAGAGTTCTGACTTGTAGCTTTTCTCAATAAATAAAAAAAAATTAAATAGTATTTTTCAACTTTTTCAACTTTCTGGTATGCTCTGCTGGAACTTGGACGTGAGTTCTGGACTCAAATTGACTTTCAAATAGTAGTTCTGATAAAGATCTGTGATAAACAAAAGAGTTCTGACTTGTAGCTTTTCTCAATAATTAAAAAAAAAATTAAATATTATTTTTCAACCTTTTTCAACTTTCATGTATGCTCTGCTGGAACTTGGACGTGAGTTCTGGACTCGAATTGACTTTTAAATAGTAGTTCTGTTTAAGATCTATGATAAACAAAAGAGTTCTGACTTGTAGCTTCTCTCAATAAATAAAAAAAAATTAAATAGTATTTTTCAACTTTTTCAACTTTCTGGTATGCTCTGCTGGAACTTGGACGTGAGTTCTTGACTCAAATTGACTTTTAAATAGTAGTTCTGATAAAGATCTGTGATAAACAAAAGAGTTCTGACTTGTAGCTTTTCTCAATAAATAAAAAAAAATTAAATAGTATTTTTCAACTTTTTCAACTTTCTGGTATGCTCTGCTGGAACTTGGACGTGAGTTCTGGACTCAAATTGACTTTTAAATAGTAGTTCTGATAAAGATCTGTGATAAACAAAAGAGTTCTGACTTGTAGCTTTTCTCAATAATTAAAAAAATAAATAAATATTATTTTTCAACTTTTTCAACTTTCATGTATGCTCTGCTGGAACTTGGACGTGAGTTCTGGACTCGAATTGACTTTTAAATAGTAGTTCTGTTTAAGATCTATGATAAACAAAAGAGTTCTGACTTGTAGCTTTTCTCAATAAATAAAAAAAAATTAAATAGTATTTTTCAACTTTTTCAACTTTCATGTATGCTCTGCTGGAACTTGAACGTGAGTTCTGGACTCGAATTGACTTCTAAATAGTAGTTCTGATAAAGATCTGTGATAAACAAAAGAGTTCTGACTTGTAGCTTTTCTCAATAAATAAAAAAAAATAGTATTTTTCAACTTTTTCAACTTTCTGGTATGCTCTGCTGGAACTTGGACGTGAGTTCTGGATTTAAATTGACTTTTAAATAGTAGTTCTGATAAAGATCTGTGATAAACAAAAGAGTTCTGACTTGTAGCTTTTCTCAATAAATAAAAAAAAATTAAATAGTATTTTTCAACTTTTTTAACTTTCTGGTATGCTCTGCTGGAACTTGGACGTGAGTTCTGGACTCAAATTGACTTTCAAATAGTAGTTCTGATAAAGATCTGTGATAAACAAAAGAGTTCTGACTTGTAGCTTTTCTCAATAAATAAAAAAAAATTAAATAGTATTTTTCAACTTTTTTAACTTTCTGGTATGCTCTGCTGGAACTTGGACGTGAGTTCTGGACTCAAATTGACTTTCAAATAGTAGTTCTGATAAAAATCTGTGATAAACAAAAGAGTTCTGACTTGTAGCTTTTCTCAATAATTAAAAAAAAATTAAATATTATTTTTCAACTTTTTCAACTTTCATGTATGCTCTGCTGGAACTTGGACGTGAGTTCTGGACTCGAATTGACTTTTAAATAGTAGTTCTGATAAATTTCTGTGATAAACAAAAGAGTTCTGATTTGTAGCTTTTCTCAATAAATAAAAAAAAATTAAATAGTATTTTTCAACTTTTTCAACTCTCTGGTATGCTCTGCTGGAACTTGGACGTGAGTTCTGGACTCAAATTGACTTTCAAATAGTAGTTCTGATAAAGATCTGTGATAAACAAAAGAGTTCTGACTTGTAGCTTTTCTCAATAATTAAAAAAAAAATTAAATATTATTTTTCAACCTTTTTCAACTTTCATGTATGCTCTGCTGGAACTTGGACGTGAGTTCTGGACTCGAATTGACTTTTAAATAGTAGTTCTGTTTAAGATCTATGATAAACAAAAGAGTTCTAACTTGTAGCTTCTCTCAATAAATAAAAAAAATTAAATAGTATTTTTCAACTTTTTCAACTTTCTGGTATGCTCTGCTGGAACTTGGACGTGAGTTCTTGACTCAAATTGACTTTTATATAGTAGTTCTGATAAAGATCTGTGATAAACAAAAGAGTTCTGACTTGTAGCTTTTCTCAATAATTAAAAAAAAATTAAATATTATTTTTCAACTTTTTCAACTTTCATGTATGCTCTGCTGGAACTTGGACGTGAGTTCTGGACTCGAATTGACTTTTAAATAGTAGTTCTGTTTAAGATCTATGATAAACAAAAGAGTTCTGACTTGTAGCTTCTCTCAATAAATAAAAAAAAATTAAATAGTATTTTTCAACTTTTTCAACTTTCTGGTATGCTCTGCTGGAACTTGGACGTGAGTTCTGGACTCAAATTGACTTTTAAATAGTAGTTCTGATAAAGATCTGTGATAAACAAAAGAGTTCTGACTTGTAGCTTTTCTCAATAAATAAAAAAAAATTAAATAGTATTTTTCAACTTTTTCAACTTTCATGTATGCTCTGCTGGAACTTGAACGTGAGTTCTGGACTCGAATTGACTTCTAAATAGTAGTTCTGATAAAGATCTGTGATAAACAAAAGAGTTCTGACTTGTAGCTTTTCTCAATAATTAAAAAAAAATTAAATATTATTTTTCAACTTTTTCAACTTTCATGTATGCTCTGCTGGAACTTGGACGTGAGTTCTGGACTCGAATTGACTTTTAAATAGTAGTTCTGATAAATTTCTGTGATAAACAAAAGAGTTCTGATTTGTAGCTTTTCTCAATAAATAAAAAAAAATTAAATAGTATTTTTCAACTTTTTCAACTCTCTGGTATGCTCTGCTGGAACTTGGACGTGAGTTCTGGACTCAAATTGACTTTTAAATAGTAGTTCTGATAAAGATCTGTGATAAGCAAAAGAGTTCTGACTTGTAGCTTTTCTCAATAATTAAAAAAAAAATATTATTTTCAACTTTTTCAACTTTCATGTATGCTCTGCTGGAACTTGAACGTGAGTTCTGGACTCGAATTGACTTCTAAATAGTAGTTCTGATAAAGATCTGTGATAAACAAAAGAGTTCTGACTTGTAGCTTTTCTCAATAAATAAAAAAAATATTAAATAGTATTTTTCAACTTTTTCAACTTTCATGTATGCTCTGCTGGAACTTGGATGTGAGTTCTGGACTCAAATTGACTTTTAAATAGTAGTTCTGATAAAGATCTGTGATAAACAAAAGAGTTCTGACTTGTAGCTTTTCTCAATAAATAAAAAAAAATTAAATAGTATTTTTCAACTTTTTCAACTTTCTGGTATGCTCTGCTGGAACTTGGACGTGAGTTCTGGACTCAAATTGACTTTCAAATAGTAGTTCTGATAAAGATCTGTGATAAACAAAAGAGTTCTGACTTGTAGCTTTTCTCAATAATTAAAAAAAAAATTAAATATTATTTTTCAACCTTTTTCAACTTTCATGTATGCTCTGCTGGAACTTGGACGTGAGTTCTGGACTCGAATTGACTTTTAAATAGTAGTTCTGTTTAAGATCTATGATAAACAAAAGAGTTCTGACTTGTAGCTTCTCTCAATAAATAAAAAAAAATTAAATAGTATTTTTCAACTTTTTCAACTTTCTGGTATGCTCTGCTGGAACTTGGACGTGAGTTCTTGACTCAAATTGACTTTTAAATAGTAGTTCTGATAAAGATCTGTGATAAACAAAAGAGTTCTGACTTGTAGCTTTTCTCAATAAATAAAAAAAAATTAAATAGTATTTTTCAACTTTTTCAACTTTCTGGTATGCTCTGCTGGAACTTGGACGTGAGTTCTGGACTCAAATTGACTTTTAAATAGTAGTTCTGATAAAGATCTGTGATAAACAAAAGAGTTCTGACTTGTAGCTTTTCTCAATAATTAAAAAAATAAATAAATATTATTTTTCAACTTTTTCAACTTTCATGTATGCTCTGCTGGAACTTGGACGTGAGTTCTGGACTCGAATTGACTTTTAAATAGTAGTTCTGTTTAAGATCTATGATAAACAAAAGAGTTCTGACTTGTAGCTTTTCTCAATAAATAAAAAAAAATTAAATAGTATTTTTCAACTTTTTCAACTTTCATGTATGCTCTGCTGGAACTTGAACGTGAGTTCTGGACTCGAATTGACTTCTAAATAGTAGTTCTGATAAAGATCTGTGATAAACAAAAGAGTTCTGACTTGTAGCTTTTCTCAATAAATAAAAAAAAAATAGTATTTTTCAACTTTTTCAACTTTCTGGTATGCTCTGCTGGAACTTGGACGTGAGTTCTGGACTCAAATTGACTTTTAAATAGTAGTTCTGATAAAGATCTGTGATAAACAAAAGAGTTCTGACTTGTAGCTTTTCTCAATAAATAAAAAAAAATTAAATAGTATTTTTCAACTTTTTTAACTTTCTGGTATGCTCTGCTGGAACTTGGACGTGAGTTCTGGACTCAAATTGACTTTCAAATAGTAGTTCTGATAAAGATCTGTGATAAACAAAAGAGTTCTGACTTGTAGCTTTTCTCAATAATTAAAAAAAAAATTAAATATTATTTTTCAACCTTTTTCAACTTTCATGTATGCTCTGCTGGAACTTGGACGTGAGTTCTGGACTCGAATTGACTTTTAAATAGTAGTTCTGTTTAAGATCTATGATAAACAAAAGAGTTCTGACTTGTAGCTTCTCTCAATAAATAAAAAAAATTAAATAGTATTTTTCAACTTTTTCAACTTTCTGGTATGCTCTGCTGGAACTTGGACGTGAGTTCTTGACTCAAATTGACTTTTAAATAGTAGTTCTGATAAAGATCTGTGATAAACAAAAGAGTTCTGACTTGTAGCTTTTCTCAATAATTAAAAAAAAATTAAATATTATTTTTCAACTTTTTCAACTTTCTTGTATGCTCTGCTGGAACTTGGACGTGAGTTCTGGACTCGAATTGACTTTTAAATAGTAGTTCTGTTTAAGATCTATGATAAACAAAAGAGTTCTGACTTGTAGCTTCTCTCAATAAATAAAAAAAAATTAAATAGTATTTTTCAACTTTTTCAACTTTCTGGTATGCTCTGCTGGAACTTGGACGTGAGTTCTGGACTCAAATTGACTTTTAAATAGTAGTTCTGATAAAGATCTGTGATAAACAAAAGAGTTCTGACTTGTAGCTTTTCTCAATAAATAAAAAAAAATTAAATAGTATTTTTCAACTTTTTCAACTTTCATGTATGCTCTGCTGGAACTTGAACGTGAGTTCTGGACTCGAATTGACTTTTAAATAGTAGTTCTGATAAATTTCTGTGATAAACAAAAGAGTTCTGATTTGTAGCTTTTCTCAATAAATAAAAAAAAATTAAATAGTATTTTTCAACTTTTTCAACTCTCTGGTATGCTCTGCTGGAACTTGGACGTGAGTTCTGGACTCAAATTGACTTTTAAATAGTAGTTCTGATAAAGATCTGTGATAAGCAAAAGAGTTCTGACTTGTAGCTTTTCTCAATAATTAAAAAAAAAATATTATTTTCAACTTTTTCAACTTTCATGTATGCTCTGCTGGAACTTGAACGTGAGTTCTGGACTCGAATTGACTTCTAAATAGTAGTTCTGATAAAGATCTGTGATAAACAAAAGAGTTCTGACTTGTAGCTTTTCTCAATAAATAAAAAAAATATTAAATAGTATTTTTCAACTTTTTCAACTTTCTGGTATGCTCTGCTGGAATTTGGACATGAGTTCTGGACTCGAATTGACTTTTAAATAGTAGTTCTGATAAAGATCTGTGATAAACAAATGAGTTCTTACGTCTAGCTTTTCTCAATAATTTGAAACAATTAGATTATTTTTTTTGTTTTTACTTTTTCTAAGGTTGGATATGATCTGCTGGGACTTGGACGTGAGTTCTGGACTCGAACCGAGTTGTAGATTACAGTTCTAATACAGATCTGTGATAAAAGGAAGAATTCTAGCCTTTTACAATAATTTGAAACGATGAAAATGGTATGTTTCGACTTTTCGAAAATTCGGATATGATCTGCTGGAACTTGGACTAGAAGTCAGAACTATTCCTGAAAAGTATCAGGAACTGTAGAACTCAGCTGCACGTGCATAAATTTCACATTATTTTTGATTTGTTGCAAAATGATCTGCTACGGGAAGTTAGCAGATCATTTAGTCAACTGACTTTTTTTAAGGTAAAAACGCCAGAACTATTTCTAAAAAGTATCAGGAACTATAGAACTCAGCTGCATGCGAATAGAACTCTCATTTGTTTTTGATCTGCTGGACAATGTTCTGCTAAGTTCACTGACATCCGGAAATCGAGATAAGCCGTTTTTACCCTTAAACCCTCACCCTTTCCACTTCCCGGCCTCAGATCACCCCTAAATTATTTTTTCTCTGGTTTTTATTATATTCTCTTCCTTTTCTAATGGGCTTTATCCTACTATTATTATTTTTTTCACTTTTTACCAGTTTCAAAGGCTTCAGCCCTGGTCTGTAGTACTTACATAGGAATTTGTTTCGTTTTGCTTAAAAGTATATATACTGTGGACATAACCATTTAAAATGAGACTTTAAATGTAATTGTGGATTTCAGACAATATCCGCAACATCGGTCTGGCGTCTGGCAGCAACGCCTACGTTGGAACGAACGCGGTCGCTGCCGGCTACGGAAGGACTGCCGATTGTAAGTTCAACATTATTTCTATTTATAATACACATATTTGTCCCATTTTAAATATGAATCTCAATAACGTGGCAACGTTCTTTAATTTTCTAGCTGGTGGTAGCAGTGGTCGTCTACGTCATGTGACTCTCCAAGTGATCTCGAATGCAGATTGCGCGCGCGTTTATGGTTCAACCATTATAGCGTCCACCATTTGCACCAGCAGTGCTAGCAACCGCAACGTCTGCCAAGGTGACTCGGGCGGTTCTCTCGTCGCAAGCGGACAATTGGTAATTTTCCTTTTTTACACTTTATTTTTAACATCCGTCATAAAAATAAAAGTTTTTTTATTTAGTATGAGTAAGTGACTGTCAGTAGAAAACTTAGTTAAAGTCTTATGGAACAGCTCACAGATACTTAAATACTAAATAATTTTTATTATTAAATAAAGTGCAAGAAGTTTCCGTATTGTACATATTTGTGTTGGTAAACTGTGTCAATTGTTTCATTGGTACAATTGAATGAACTAGAAGTTGTAGTGTAGCGTTAGTTATTTTGATATTTGTTTCTGGGTTCAAATCCCGGGTCGAATCAAAAATAGTCGTTGAGTTTTCTATCAAGAAAATCTTAGTAGCAGTAGCCGAGCTATACACAACGTCTTCGACAAGATGTAAAACCGTTGTGCTTGTCACACTTGTGAGGACTTTGGCCGCCATGATCTAAATGTAGCTTGGACTTCTATTATTTTTTTTATTACACTTACCAGATCGGAATTACGTCATTCGTTGCCCTACGTGGATGCCAGGCTGGTTTGCCCGCCGGCTTCGCACGTGTCACCTCCTTCAATTCATGGATTCGCGCTCGTCTTTAAAAACTATTTATTGTTAAATAAAAAAAACATAATTTAATCATTTCGTTTTATTTATATATCCTCCATGTATTCTAATTCATATATCATTTTATATATAAATAAATCAATGGTTATTTAAAAAAGGAATGATATAAAAATATTCATAAAATAGAATCGTAAAGCATGAGGCATTTCAATCCACAGCGAGGGGAGTGCTGAAGAGGATGGCAACATTAAATAGGAATGCCATAAGCCTTAGAAAGAAGATTTTAGACCTCAGAAGATTGGGCAAAAAAAACAGAGAAGTCTTCAAATCAAATTTGATCTTCTGAATTTCTATTTCGAACCCAAACAATACCCATATAAAAACTGTACCAAGATCGATGACAAATATTTTTGTTGCTTAAAATCTTCATCATCAATCATTACAAACTATATAGAGATCTTGTCAATCCCCCAAGGCATAATGCTCAACTTTCCCACAGGTCTGAAACAGAAAGCTTCCGGCCAGCGATCTTGCCATGCCATGCTGAATTTTGTAGGTAAGTTAATAAATTAAATATGAAGTCTAAATGCGCTAAAATATATGACAAAATAATGAACTTTCGGAACAAAAAAGAATTAAAACAGATATAGCAGTTCAGAATCAGTTCGTAGAAGCAGACGAAGTTAAGGTATTTTTAAGTTTTGCAAATCAAATTCAAATTATGTTGGAAATTAATTAGAGTATTTTAAATAATAGTATAGAATGGTATTTAAAGTTATAGTGAAATACATTTTACACTTAATAAAAGAAATTGATATCGTAAAGTAGGGGGCTCCATTAGATATGGGGGTTCCGCAAGGATCTATTCTTGGCCCCTTTCTCTTTCTAGTTTATATTAATGATTTGCCATTTGTTGTACAGGACAAACATGAGATGGTATTGTTCGCTGATTACACTTTACTCATTTTTAAATTGAAGCGTAATTTACTAATGTAACACGATGTAAACAATGCTTTCTCAAAGGTTGTCCATTGGATTAACTCAACTAATTTATTATTAAATAATAAAAAGACAAAATAAATAAAATTT
Organism: Argynnis bischoffii washingtonia; assembly: GCA_033884665.1. Lineage (NCBI taxonomy): Eukaryota > Metazoa > Arthropoda > Insecta > Lepidoptera > Nymphalidae > Argynnis > Argynnis bischoffii. The sequence continues at coordinate 6,835,247 of CM066636.1, forward strand.
TCAACACCTAACGTTAAACTTGTTGATAATGGTGTAATATTAAATGGGTAAGTGTTAAAACCCGTAGAGTGCACTAAATTCCTAGGTATTATCATAGATTTGAAATTGCAATGGGGCCTAGGGAGCCTGGGCCTATTGAGGGGCTAGCGAGTAGACTTAGCAGTGCAGTGTTCGCGGTAAAAAAATAAGACTTATTACTGATATAGATACAGCTCGCATAGTACATATATTTTAGTTATTTTCATAGTATTATGTCCTATGGTACCTACTGTAGAGAAATGTAGCTGCTATTAATACAATTTTTCTCCTGCATAAACGATTTCTAGTAATGAGCTATTCGACTCCCGTTACGTTCTGTACAGGAAGGATCATGCTTGTTCCTAGAACTCAAAATAAGACGATCGTGGTGTGCTAATTGCTGTATTTCGTGAGATTTCATCGTACCGAATAACTCACTGGGAAAATGATGATGAAAACATATGAATTCTAGTGGACGTTACTAATAATTAGTCGATCTATTAAAAAAATTGGTCTTTGTGTTGTCTATATGTTAACACCTTTTAAAATTGAAAAAATGGTAAAGTATCTTGAAACAGTGGATATAGTGAGTAACCAAATCGATGATGTTGTTATAGTAGGAGACTTTAATATGAGTTTTATAAACTGGAATAGTAGTGACAGTTGTTCGTATATGACTCCATCTAATTATAATAACGTACTTGGTTACTCATAAATCATTTCCTGTCGACTAATGAACTCTATCAAAATAATAAAATAATATTAAAAATTATAACGATGGTCTTTTGGACTTGGTTATCACCAACATGGCAAATATATGTATACGTATGTAACTAGATCACTCGAAACATTAAACAAATTAGATTTGTATCATCCAAATTTATTAATAAATATCTCATATCTTAACATATCTTACCTAAATCCTAAGGCTTGTATTGGTTATAATTTCTTTAAAGCTAATTACGAACCCATTTTGTGTGAACTTAAGAAAATTGATTGGTGTCATAAATTCATTAATTGTTAAAATGTCAATGCTATGGTTGAAATATTTTTCAATTTACTGTTCAAAGTAATAGACCGACTTGTTCTAAAACGTAAGAAATACAATTCTAAGTACCCTATTTGTGTTAAACAGAACCTCATCAAATTACTCAAAGATAGAATGCATGCTAAATATCGTACATAATATGGAAATCCACTAGATAAATTAGAATTCCAACTTTAGTGCAGTCGCTGTCATCATTTGTTTGATGTTTATTACAGAGAATACAAAAAAAAACATCGAAAATAACATCTCAAAAAAACCAACCTATTTTTGGAATTTCTATAAAAACAAAAAAAAAGTTAAGTCATCGTTGCCTGTTTCTATGGTCTTAGGTAGCAAAGTAGGTAATACGAGAAATGGTATAGCTAACCTTTTTGCAAGTCATTTCTCTTCTGTTTATACCGAAGACATCTGTAGCGTCCCGCTAGAAGAAGTTAATATAAAGGTTCTTGGCATCGAGAAATTAGACCCCCTAACAGGTGCAAGCGCAGATGGTATTCCCCCTCATTTTGTTAAAAGATGCGGCTCTGCCTTGCCTCATAAAGGAAAGTATCTTTCCAGGTGAATGGAAAAAGATGCGTATTGTACCAGTTTATAAAAAAGGAGATTGATCAGACATTAAAAATTACCGGCCCATATCCATTCTGTCATGTTTCTCAAAGGTGTTCGAAAGTCTAATATATCCCAACCTTGCTATATACTTTAATAATATCTTCATTAGTTCACAGCACGGGTTCAAAACTGGATTATTAACCCAAACAAACCTAGTTGTGTTGGTTTCAGACTTAGCGTTAGCGATAGATAAGGGGGAACAAATTGATGCCATATACCCTGATTTTAGTAGTGCTTTCGACAAAGTGGACCATAAAATACTTCTTGATAAGCTATATCAATATGAATTGGAGATTTCTTTAGGTAAATGGTTTAAATCATATCTTACTCGGAGACCATTAACCGTCAATGTCACAAGATTTGAATCAGAAACATATTTTGCCAAAACTGGGGTGCCGCAAGGTTCACATTTGGGACCTCTATTATTTCTTGTTTTTATAAATGATATAACCGAAAACATTAAGAACTGTAAATGCTCACTATTTTCTGACGATCTTAAATTATATAAAGCGGTTACATCAAGTGATGACATAAATTTGATCCAGGATAACCTTAATAATATCACCGAATGGTCGTCTCATAACCATATGACTCTAATGTTAGTAAATGTTTTCACATTAAATTTACTCGAAAAAAAAACCGCTTGTGACTAAATATACTATTGGAAACAAATTAGTGAAAGAAATATCTGAGATCAAAGATTTAGGAGTCACTATTGACAGTCGTTCAACTTTTATCATATTGATAAAACTGTAGGTAAAGTCACACAAAATCTAGGATTTATCAAGCGAAATGCACAAGGTTTCAGTAGGGCAACAAAAATCGTTTTATACAATGCATTAGTACGCAGTTGTCTTAAATACGCTAGTGTTGTTTGGAATCTCCTATATAGTGTTCATTGCTAACATATTGAAAGCATTCAATGCAATTTTACAAGATATCTTGCATTCTATGAAGAGAATCTCTCTCACAGACAGCCTTATCGCAAAAGATTGAATAAGTTCAATATTCTGTCTCTCAATGATAGGCGGGAAATTCTTGATTTGAGATTTTTACAAAACATTATACACAATAAAGTTCTGAGCTCAGATTTAATGGAAAGTATTTCAATATCTGTCCCCTCCAAAAATCCTAGGAACAAGATCCATATTATATTCTACATACCAAGAGTGAGATCTAACCTGGGTAGCCAAGCCCCTTGTCTTACGAATTTGTGCTAAATATAATAATTTTCAGAAATCGATACCAAGCATTGACATTTTTCACGATACCCCCTCTGTTTTTAGACGTAGGCTATTAGATTACTTTGAAAAAAAAAACATTAACAATTTACATTGTGATTAATTTTTAACTTTAATTACTTTTTAACTATTGTCTACATTGAAAGCTATGTACACTTGTAATTTTACAAGAACATTAATACTAGGAGCAAACATAAAATTGTAATGCCTGTGACTCGTCTACACGGAGTCAGTAATTCTTTTTATGGACAATGTATACGCTTGTACTACAGGATCCCAAAGAATATTCAAAAAGCTTCCATCGCAAAATTTAAATGAATTGTTAAGGAACGTTTGTGTGCTAAAGGCTATTATTCTTGATTTTATAGAAGATGGCATGATGGATTGCCTCCTACTTCAACTACTTCAACTTTATAGAAATATTGTAAATTATAATTTAATTTTATAAAAAAGACGACGAAATAATATTGGAGTTTCTTTCGCCAGTTCTTCTCAAGTCTGAGGCTTCTTCTTTCCGAACTCAGACTCATGATATTCAGTAAAAATTTAATGCTGAATAAAATATTTTGAATTTTTAATTAAATTTGAATTCGAGAATTTTCTACTAAGGGAATTCACAGATTTTTATAAAAAAGCGCCTTTAATCCATTTATCTTATCATAAGCTGGTTTAATGCAATTCGCTTTGCTAATCACACTGCGATACCTAAGTAAGTGCAGGACTAATTCACTATAAATACTGTTACGCAACAGTCTGTTTTCAATCCAAAGCAAAATGAAGCTGTTTCTCCTACTTGTCAGTCTGGCTCTGGCCAACGCCAGGGTTCCCTTCGAGCCAATAGAGTTGGACTACCACGAGAATGTGGGTATTCCATTGACTGAACGGATCAAGCAAGCCGAGATGGCTCAGGACTTCGATGGCGGCAGGATCGTAGGAGGATCACAGTCTAACTTAGGAAACCACCCACACTTGGTAATTAACTCAAGCTTTTATTAGTGATTTTAATATGTTTTTCAAAATAATCTGTCCTATATTCCTTTACGAATGTCAATTTATTATATTATTTTCATCGGAAAGTGGCAATGCCGAAAGTAAGATGTTCGACATTGTCTGTGTTCCACCGTAATTACTGAACGGCTAAGCCGATTTTGATGAATTGCATCATTGAGATTCGTTTTGTTAAAAGGAGCGTGAAAGAGTGTATTCAAAGGGTATAAATAATCAAAATAGTAAATAAAATTAATCTAGGTCCCCATTTGAGATAGCAAATTATTATTTACTAGCGACTCACCCTCGCTTCGCTTCGGGTTCTTACCTAGACAAAAACAAATCTATTCCTCGGGAACCGTACATTTTTACGGGGTGATATATAGCCTATATCCTTCCTCATTTAACGGGCTATCTAATGCAAAAAGAATTTTTCAAATAGGATTAGTAGTTCCTGAGGTTAGCTCGTTCAGCCAAATAAATAAACAAACTCTTCAACTTTATAATATCAGTAGTATAGATTTGTAACATCGGAGCTCGGGATACCCTACGATTTTTTTGAAGAAAATTGGTGTACTTACGGTTGCATCGCAATATTTATATTGTAATAATAGCTTTTGCCCGCGACTTCGTCCGCGTGGAATAGAGACTTTGCTCGCAGAGCTACCGGCGCGGCGGCCAGCGCCCTCCCCCCTCACGACCGCCCCGCCTTCGCCTTGCATCGGGCTGAGAGCGCGCTCACCCATAGACCGCGTAAAGTTAAATATGTATATTTTAAAACTATGATATCTCCTAAGATATTCATTGAAATCAAATAATGTCAAGGGCAATTTTGTTGAAAATTAAATACTTGTGATTGTGACATATTTATTTGAATAAGGATTAATATCATCATCTTTATAAAAACACCTTCGGAAGTAATGCATTATTTTAGAACAAATTTCATTACCATAAAAAGGGTTATATTGAGTCAACCTTTTGACGGCACGTTTGGCTCAGTTTGTAGTGACCCTACTTTCTGCGCCAGCGGTCGCGGGTTCGAGTCCCGCTGGAGGCATTCATTTGTGTGATGAGCACGAATGTTTGTACTCCAGTCATGGGTGTTTATATTTATAATATGTATGTATTTAAAGATATATATGTGTAGTATATCAACTATCTGGTATCCATAACACAGGCTTTGTAGCTTACCATGGAACTAGATGGTACTGTGTGTTAATGTCCCAGCATATTTATTTATAAACCTTAAAAGATAGACATGTGCTGTCGTGGATTTTTTTTTAGAACTTTTAAAGGAGAACAATTCCGTTATACACGATTTTTGCGTAACTTTAACCGTTTACGCAGCGCACGCAACGGAAGCTCTCAAAAGGAATCATTTTTTCCCGTTTTAGCAACATTTTTCATTTAGGCTCCGCTCCTATTGGTCGTAGCGTGATGTTATATAGCCTAAAGCCTTCCTCGGTAAATGGACTATCTAACACAAAAAGAATTTTTCAATTCCAACCAGTTGTTCCTGAGATTAGCACGTTCAACCAAACAAACAAACTCTTCAGCTTTATAATATTTCTAGCGGCTCACCCTCGCTTCGCTTCGGGTTCGTCCCTAGACAAAAACAAATCTATCCCACGGGAACCGTACATTTTTCCGGGATGATATATAGCCTATAGCCTTCCTCAGTTAACGGGCTATCGAATGCAAAAAGAATTTTTCAAATCGGATTAGTACTTCCTGAGATTAGCGCGTTCAACCAAACAAACGAACTCTTCAGCTTTATAATATTAGTATAGATAAAGTATAGATTACGTTTGTCCGACAAAACATTCATTGTTATTTAAAACACAGAGATAAACACTAGAAATAAGGAAAAACTGATAACGCCTAGCTTTCGCCTTCAAAAAGTGAATAGATCATTTATGGGACAAGGTGTATGCATGTATAATAGAATTCCACAATCAATTTTGAGCTTGCCATTTGAACAATTTAAGTCTAAAATTAAAAATGTATTAGTGAATGAGGCTTATTATACAGTCACGGAATACTTCGTACCAATACCAATGTGTGGAACCAATGTCTGGTTAAGTCTCACATAGGATAAATATATAATAATTATTGTATTACAATATTGTACACAATTATTATTGTAAAAGAGCAACTGTTGAGTTTCTCGCCGGCTCTTCTCAGCAGAACTGCCTTCCGAGCCGGTGGTAGCTTCCTCACGGACTCACTATACTGACATTTAATTTAAATTTAAAATGTAAAATTGACGATTCAAAAGTGCTTGTTAAAGTCTATTTGAATAAAGTATATTTTGATTTGATTTGATTATCTACACAGGTAAATCTCAAGTACAGGTAATAAACTGTGTAAATTGATGGGTTTGATTTAATTCAAAGTTTATTTACGAGTACTAATAATATTTATTTATTTTTTAATTGTTTAGTTTATTTTATATTCGTATTATTCCCAGCAAATCTTTTCATTTGATATCCATATCCTGGGGAAACATAAAAAAAACATAGTCCGCCATCTTTGAGAGTCCGCAATATTAGATTTAGAATGGTGTCACTTAGCTATCCATGCATTGCCTAAACAAAATCTATGCTAAACGTGTATGCAACACTTCAGTTTAATCGGTTGAGGATAACTGCTTTAAAATTCAAATGCAAGATTGACCCAAACTAACATACCAATAACACAGCAAGTTAAATAAAAGCTTGTAAAAAACGGAAAAAATAGGGAAAACTATATTTTTGTATGAACTCAAAAGTCTGTTGGGTCAGCTGGTAAATCAATAAAATCTTTAATATTTTCTCTATTTCAGGGTGGTCTAATTATTACACTCTCAGATGGTCGCCAGTCTAGTTGCGGATCGTCTCTCATTACCAACAACCGCGTCGTCACCGCTGCCCACTGCTGGAGGACCCGAAATGCTCTGGGCAGATCCGTAGTTGTTATCTTTGGATCAGTATCTCTCTTCTCTGGAGGAACTCGTGTCACTTCGACTAACGTTCACTTGCATGCTAACTACAACATGGAAAATTTGCAAAATGATGTTGCCATCATTGTTATTCCATGGATTAATTACAACCGTAAGCGTTTTGTATATAATTTTAATTTAAATGTTACAATTTTGAAATATTTGTGTTTTGATCAGTTTATCTTTTAAGGAAAGCGAGACTTCAAGGGACCGCGATATCTTACTCACTTATACAGTTTTTTCTCCTCTATAAATAGAGGTTTAAAAAATACAGCAAATGCGTAGAGATAAACATGTATGTACTTTATGGGTATTATTCATCAGAATTTGACTAAAAACTAACAATAGTTTCCCGAAATTTAAGGAAACAAAAACAATGTTACTTCCACGAAAAAAAAAACCATAAATTGCAGGTGCTCAATTCGCTCGATTGTCGTTTAAAGAGGTACAGGCAAGTAGCAGTCTCAGTTATAGAGGTCCACGAATGAAAAATGACTTTCTCTTATAGAAGTTTCTGTTTCTTTGTTATAGGGGTTTTAGAGGTTTAGTGTGTGTGGGTGCATCACTATAGTTAAGTATGCTGAGGGATAATCAAACGTCCAAAGTTCATATATATTTATATTCACTTCAAGTTAATACTAATATCCCTAGCACAATATATACTTTAATAACAATACATGTAGGTAAGTGACGAACGAATCGGTAGGCGGTTACGGGATAACTGGGGTTCGTGGCGCGATACAATTGCTATATAGTCAAAATGTGCGCGTCAGCACTGCCAATACAGAGGGGTAAAATGAAGGGACCTGGAAATTACTCTCACTTATAGAGTTTTGTCGTTTACCCAGATCTCACTTATCTAAGTTGTAGTTGGCGGTATTACACCCCCGTGTCTCAGAGAGCACGTAAATCCGATGGTCCTGTGCCGGTTGTTTCGAAATATCGTCCTATCCGACTTTGACAGTGATAAGGAATACAGAGTGCACTTGTGTCTGCGCGTACACTTGTGCATGCATTGGCTGAAATCAGTCAGGAGGACAAATCAAATAAGAATGCAACGATTTCAACAAATGCTTTAAAATTTATGATTTTCTTATAATTGATTTTTTGAATGCGGGTCATTAAATTTGATGAATTGTTTTTGTTAGTACTTACAAAGGAATTTGTTTCGTTTTGCTTAAAAGTATATATACTGTGGACATAACCATTTAAAATGAGACTTTAAATGTAATTGTGGATTTCAGACAATATCCGTAACATCGGTCTGGCGTCTGGCACCAACACCTACGTTGGAACGAACGCGGTCGCTGCCGGCTACGGGAGGACTGCTGATTGTAAGTTCAACATTATTTCTATTTATAATACACATATTTGTCCCATTTTAAATATGAATCTCAATAACATGGCAACGTTCTTTAATTTTCTAGCTGGTGGTAGCAGTGGTCGTCTACGTCATGTGACTCTCCAAGTGATCTCGAATGCAGATTGCGCGCGCGTTTATGGTCCAGCCATCATAGCGTCCACCATTTGCACCAGCAGTGCTAGCAACCGCAACGTCTGCCGAGGCGACTCGGGCGGCTCTCTCGTCGCAGGCGGACAATTGGTAATTTTCCTTTTTTACACTTTATTTTTAACATCCGTCATAAAAATAAAAGTTTTTTTTTATTTAGTATGAGTTAGTGACTCTCAGTAGATAAGTTAGTTAAAGTCTTATGGAACAGCTCACAGATACTTTAATACTAAATAATTTTTATTATTAAATAAAGTGTAAGAAGTTTCCGTATTGTACATATTTGTGTTGGTCAACTGTGTCAATTGTTTCATTGGTACAATTGAATGAACTAGAAGTTGTAGTGTAGCGTTAATTATTTTAATATTTGTTTCTGGGTTCAAATCCCGGGTCGAATCAAAAATAGTCGTTGAGTTTTCTATCAAGAAAATCTCAGTAGCAGCAGCCGAGCTATACACAACGTCTTCGATAAGACGTTAAACCGTTGTGCTTGTCACACTTGTGAGGTTGGCCGCTATGATTTAAATGTAGCTTGGAAGTTTATTATTTTTTATTACACTCACCAGATCGGAATTACGTCATTCGTTGCCCTACGTGGATGCCAGGCTGGTTTGCCCGCCGGCTTCGCACGTGTCACCTCCTTCAATTCATGGATTCGCGCTCGTCTTTAAACACTATTTATTGTTAAATAAAAAAAACATAATTTAATCATTTCGTTTTATTCATATATCCTCCATGGCAATCTTTTATGTCTAATGTAACATTTTTTTTATATGAATGTAAAATATATAAAAAATCAAAAGGAATAAATCAATGGTTATTTAAAAAAGTAATGATAAAAATATTCATAAAATAGAATTGTAAGGCATGAGGCATTGCAATTTGCAACGAGGGGAGTACTGAAGAGGATGGCAACATTAAATAGGAATGCTTATAGAAGAGACATGCTTAGAAAGAAGATTTTAGACCTCAGAGGATATTGCAAGAAAAAACAGAGAAGTCTTCAAATCAAATTTGACCTTCTGAATTTATATTTCGAGCCCTAACAATACCTATATAAAAACTATATCTTAATAATAAATCTATATCTTAATAATAAATCTTCATCATCAATCATTACAACTATATAGAGATCTTGTCAATCCCCGAAGGCATAATCCTCAACTTTCCCACAAGTCTGAAACAGAAAGCTTCCATGCCATGCTCAAGTTGTTGGTAAATAATTTTATAGGTAAGTTAAAAAATTAAACACGAATTCTGTTATATGTCGTTAATATAATTAATCAGGTAATTAATTAACACATGCAAATTAATGAATTGCAGTTTATTCACACTTGACAACTGACCATAGACTACTCAAAAAAAAAACAAGGATAGAAATGTGCCTTATGACTAATTTCATATAATAACTAACCAAAACAAAATTCCAACAAAGTCAAAATGCGTTAAATTATGTGAGAAAATGATGAACTTTTGGAACAAAAAAGAATTAAAACAGATATCAGTAGAGAATCAGATCGTAGAAGCAGTCGAAGCCAGATAGTATTTTTAATTTTTAACCGACTTCCAAAAAGGTGGAGGTTCTACATATGTTTGTCTATATGTATGTTTTTGTTTTATATTGTAAGTTCACCGATCGGAGACGGATGATTCACCAATTTTGGTACTTTAAACGGTATTTTATTAAGGCAGATCCCGATTGGTCGATAAAATAGTGACGGTGTTCTTTATGCGTATTCCGAAACTATTGAGTAAGGAACTTTGATGACTTTGAAACAGGCCGAATTTGTTTGTTCATTTATTCGTACGTTTGTTTGTTTGAACGCGATAATCTCAGTAACTACTAATCCAATTTGAAAAATTTTGCGTTAGATAACCCGTTTATTGAGGAAGGCTATAGGCTATAATCTTGCTGCTACCCAAGGGAACGGAGTAGTAATCATAAATGTCAACAAATCGGACAGACTTTCTTATTGAAAAACTGGTATTTGTAATTATATGCTTAAAGTTCAGAATATATAAAAAAAATAATTAAAGAGGTGTCAAGGGACACCCGGATGGAATGAAGTTCCTTTCGATTAATTAGTAATATATATTTTTTTAAGTTATAATAATATTTTTTTTATTATTAACAAATACATATACCTCTTGTATAGCGATGTGAGCCTAGTACATACCGAAACGCTAGTATTACCCAAATATCTGATTACATAGTAACAAACAAGTACGTAGTGTGACAATAATGTATATACATATATTAACCTCTTGTTTATTGATGCGAGCCTGGTACACACCGGAGCAAAAAGTGTCGTTACAACTAACCCCCGATAAGGAACTTCGTTCCAATATACAAGCAGACCCGACCACGCGTTGCTGTTGATTTTGCAATAAATAAAAATGTCGTACAGGTAGCAGCACTTCTTATCTACACTAATATTATAAAGCTGAAGGGTTTGTTTTTTTGTTTGTTTGTTTGTTTGTTTGTTTGTTTGTTTGGTTGAACGCGCTAATCTCAGAAACTACTGATCCGATTTGAAAAATTCTTTTTGCATTTGATAGTACGTTAACTGAGGAAGGCTAAAGGCTATATATCATCCCGGAAAAGTGTACGGGTACCGTGGGCTAGATTTGTTTTTGTCTAGGGAGGAACCCGAAGCGAAGCGAGGGTGAGTCGCTAGTTCTTTATAAAGCAAAGCTGTTGGATATAAGAAATATTTTGAAGTGTATACTTTTATATTAGTACGCTGTGCAATTTCATATTTTTTTTTCTTCTCTCTATGGCTTAGAGATATGTATATATATATATATATATATATATATATATATATATATATATATATATATATATATATATATATATATATATATATATATATATATATATATATTATTGTTTTTGCAGCTCCACCCCGCGTTGATATACAGCAGCGTACTGAGTTGAGCGTGAGTGAGTTATTATGTAGCCAATTAACAATTTCATTGTCAATCTAAATTTATTTAAATCATATAACTTAACTAATATTTTTTGCGAACCAACTCGTGTTACTAATATATCCTCCACATGTATAGATAATGTGTTTTGTAATTGTGAAGTACTCGATGTATCGATTATAAAAAATTTAAGTTCAGACCACTTTGGTCAAAAATTTTCGTTAGCCAACAATACCTAATGATACCTCCTTAATTTTTAAAGTGGATAGAAATATAACTAATTATGACAAAGTAAACAGTGCATTATCTCACATACTTAAGTGGTTTAATATTAACAACTTAGCATTAAACACCAAGAAAACTAAATGTATACATTTTACCCTACCTAATGTAAGGAGACAGAATTTCAGTTTGTTTTTAAATAATGAGATTCTTGATACTGTAGATTCCACGGTATTCTTAGGTATAACATTGGACTCGGGTCTTCAGTGGAGCCCCCATATTTCATCTCTCGCGAGTAGACTAAGCTCCGCTGTGTTCGCGGTTAGGAAAGTCAGGCAGCTAACAGATGTTAATACTGCTAGACTTGTTTATTTCAGCTACTTTCACAGCATCTTGTCTTACGGAATTTTGTTGTGGGGTAATGCAGCCGATATAAAATCTATATTTATTCTCCAAAAAAGGGCTATTCGGGCAATTTATAACATCGGAGCTCGGGATACCCTACGAGATTTGTTTAAGGAAATTGGTATACTTACAGTTGCATCGCAATATATATATTGTAATATTATGTTTGTCCGACAAAACATTCATTGTTATTTAAAACGCAGTGATATACACAAAATAAACACTAGAAATAAGGAAAAACTGGTATCGCGTAGCTTTCGCCTTCAAAAAGTAAATAGATCGTTTATGGGGCAAGGTGTACGCATGTATAATAGAGTTCCACAATCGATTTTGAGCTTGCCATTTGAACAATTTAAATCTAAAATTAAAAATGTATTAGTGAATAAAGCTTATTATACAATCACGGAATACTTCGGAGATATCAATGTGTGGAACTAATATCTGGTTGGATCTCACGTAGGATAAATATATAATAATTATTGTATTACAATATTGTACACAGTTTTTATTTTAAAAGAGCAATTGTTGAGTTTCTCGCCGGCTCTTCTCAGCAGAACTGCCTTCCGAGCCGGTGGTAGCTTCCTCACGGACTGACTACACTGACATTTAATTTAAATTTAAAATGTAAAATTGACGATTCAAAAGTGCTTGTAAAAGTCTATTTGAATAAAGTATATTTTGATTTTGATTGATTTTTGATTGAATCCTAATATACTACCTTGTGGTACACCATGTATGTAAATGTATGAAATTAATTTATATGCCGGATAGCTACATATATTTAATAATGTAATAAACACAGTTAATCACTTTTTAAAAGAGCCTCTGTTGAACTTCTCGCTGCTTCTTCTCAGCAGATCTGCCTTCCAAACGTAGTAGCAGAAGCAGGTGGTAGCTTCCTCATGAACACTATCTTTAAATTAATTGACGATGAAAAGTGATTGTATAAGTCTAATTGAATAAAGTTATTTTTCATTTCATTGATTGAAGATTTTTTTATTTTTAACTCAGTTAGAAAAGAGAATAATAAACCCTGTAGACCCCTCGCAGTGCACTTTGTCGAATAAACAAGGGGGCTGTGACAATCGGTTATTGGCAGTAAGACATCCTAAAAACTCTTAGGCTAAAACTGCGATGATTAATATCTCGTTCATTACGGACATTTTTGGCGATACTGTGTATAGCATGAGTCACATAAAATCGTATAGTTTTGAGTCTATTCCTCTCCCAACTTTTTACATAGTTTACATTTATATGTAATCTTATATATTTAAACGAGCAATTCTTGTATATTTATATCTTAATATCTTTATTTATTTATACCAGGTATCTCGGAAATGGCTCTAACGATTTCGCTGAAATTTGGTATGAGGGGGCTTCCGGAGACGAAAAATCGATCTAGATTAGTCTCATGTCTGGGAAAACGCGTGTTTTCGAGTTTTCATGCGGTTTTTTTTTGCAGTAATCTACGCAGAATATGGTCGATAATTTCTTACACTCAGTTATAAGCATCGTGGTCAAGCGGTCAAGGCGAAAGTTAGACAACAGATATGCTCGGGATCGAGTTCCGGTCGGAATACAAAATTTTTACTTTTGTTTTTTTTTTGTATTTATTCAAGTTTTTAGTTTTTTTTATCTAAAAAATACGATATAAGAAAAAACAAACTCCGAGCAAAGCTCGGTCGCCCAGGTACAAATAATAATAAAAACATAATAAATAAACCTTACAATGGAGGGTAGATATAAATGAGAAAAAATATTAAATTATTATGCGTCTTTATTTTTGAAATATTATTATTTACAAACGGGCCCGGATCCATGAATTGAAGGAGGTGACACGAGCAAAGCCGGCGGGTAGGCCGGCCTGGCAGCCACGGGGGGAGCCGAACGACGTTATTCCGATCTGGTGGGAGTAATACAAGAGTAAGTAACAATCTTAGCTGTAATCCGTTCACTGCAGTCAGTCTAACAGCGTTCCATAATTATACAAATAATTTCACTACGGGACTTAAATGCGTTTCATTTTCACGTGTTTGAGTCCCGTAGTGTAATAATTATATAATCTAACTGCGAACAATGTACATGTGTTTTCACTAACATCAATGGCTATAACTAATTCTTCAGTACGAACATTAAACTAAAGTGAAAAAGATAAAGTACTGGTTGTCATTGATTGAGAATCAATTACCAACATCTAACACCTTTGGTCTTCTGACAGACATATAAGAATGAAAAAAAAACATTACCAATTGCCTGTTGAGGACGAGAGGACCGCCAGAATCACCTCTGCAGGTGCTGCGGCGTTGACTACCGTCTGTGCAGAGGGTAGACGCAAGGACGTTTCCTGGACCAAAAACGCGTGCACATTCTGCATTCGTGATCACTCGAAGAGTGACGTGACGTAATTGACCACTGCTACCACCAGCTAGAAATTTTTAATACCACGTTATTAAGATTCATATTTAAACCGAGACAAATATGTTTGTGTTGGATAGAAATAATTTTGAACTTACAATCAGCAGTCAATCCGTAGCCGGAAGCGACCGCATTCGCTCCAACGAAGGCGTTAGTGCCAGAAGCCAGACCGATGTTGAGGATGTGGTCTGAAAATCACAATATCAAATTCAAATTCAAATTCAAAATATTTTATTCAGCATTAAATTATTACAATTTTTTACTGAACGTCATGAGTCTACTACCAGTTCGGAAAAATGAAACCTCAGACCTGAGAAGAACTGGCGAAAGAAACTCAGCGGGACTAATTTTTTTTTTTAATAAATTGTAATTTACAATATTTTTATAAAGTTGAAGTAGCCTGGAGGCGATCATTTCATTCCCAAGGCGTGCTATCTTCTATGAAATTATTTATTGTATAATAGCCTTTAGCACACAAACGTTCTTTAACAATTTTTTTGAATTTAATGATAGAAGCTTTTTGAACATTTTCTGGGATCCTGTTGTACAAGCGTATACATTGTCCATAAAAAGAATTACTGACTCTCTTTAAACGAGTTATAGGCATTACAAGTTTGTGTTTGCTCCTAGTATTAAAGTTATGCATGTCACAATTCTTGGGAAATTCGTGTATATTTTTACGAACATACATAACACATTCGTACACGTACTGAGAAGCAACAGTCAATATTTTTATTTCTTTAAACTTATCTCTTAATGACGCTCTAGGACCTAAACTATAAATTGCACGAATAGCTCTTTTCTGCAGTACAAAAATCGTATTAACAGTTGCTGCATTTCCCCAGAGTAAGATACCATACGACATAATACTATGAAAATAGCTAAAATATACTATGCGAGCTGTATCTACATTAGTAAGAAGTCTAATTTTTTTTACCGCGAACGCTGCAGAGCTGAGTCTACTCGCTAGTCCCTCAATATGGGGGCCCCACTGCAATTTGGAATCTATGATAATACCCAGGAATTTAGTGGACTCTACCGGTTTTAACATTTCCCCATTTAATATTACACCATTATCAACAAGTTTAACATTGGGTGTTGTGAATTTTATTAATTTTGTCTTTTTATTATTTAATAATAAATTATTAGAATCAAACCAATAGACAACCTTTGAGAGAGCATCGTTTACATCGTCGTACATAAGCAAATTTCGCTTCACTTTAAAAATAAGTGAAGTGTCATCAGCGAACAATACTATCTCATGTTTGTCCTGTACAAAAGATGGCAAATCATTAATATAAATTAGAAAAAGAAAGGGGCCGAGAATAGACCCTTGCGGAACCCCCATATCTAACGGAGCTCCAGGAGATCTCTTACCATTAACATCAACCCTCTGTATTCTATTATGTAAATACGAATTCAAAAGGTCGAGTGCCTTATTTCTAATACCATAATGATGCAGTTTCCTGATCAGCGTCTCATGATGCACACAATCAAAGGCCTTGGATAAGTCACAGAATATCCCAAGTGCATCTTGTGACCTTTCCCAAGCCTCAAAAATATTTCTTACTAACTCAACACTAGCATCTGCCGTGGAGCGGCCTTTCGTAAATCCAAACTGTTTCTTATGAAGTAGATTGTGTGCATTGAAATGCGTTAACATTTGCGCGAGTATGATTTTCTCAAAAATTTTACTAAACGTTGGCAGTACCGAAATTGGTCTAAAATTATTAGGGTCTAAGGTACTACCTGATTTAAAAATAGGAATAATTTTACTGTGTTTCATTAGATCAGGAAACGCACCATGCTCTATACTGCTATTAAATACAGTAGCTAAATGAGGTGCAACAACATCAATTACCGAGCTAATAACTTTTACAGATATACCCCATAGGTCAGCGGTTTTCTTGAGATCCAAACTTTTGAAGGCTGCAATGATATCTTTGGGGTATACAGATTTAAATTTAAATACTACATTACATTCTTTAACATGTTTCTTAAGTAAAGATTCGGCAATAGCGGGAGATGAATTGAGTGATTGCGTTGTTGAAATTGGAATGTCAGTGAAAAATTTTTCAAACTCAGATGCAACTTCTTGGTTTGAAGTAATAAAATTATTGTTTATATTCAACTTAAAATCGAAGCTGCGATCTGTGACTCTCCCACTTTCACAAGCAATTATGTTCCACGTCACTTTTACTTTATTATGTGCATTTTTTATTTTGTCTTTAATATACAAAGATTTTGCCATGGAACATACTCTCCTAAACATTTTTGAGTAGGCACTTACAAAAGAAGCAAACGATGTACTATGATTATATGCTTTTTCACCATACAATTCATATAGTCTTTGCCTGCTCTTGTAGATGCCAGGAGTTGCCCATTCACTAAATGACAAGAGACCCCCTGAATTGACTGTTTTAGAAGTAAATATTGTAGAAAATTCTGTTTTTATTAATTTAAACAAAGAATTATATAAGAAGTTGGGGTCATTATTGTAAGATAAATAAGGAAGTTTTGCTACAATATTACCTCTGAACTTCTCCATACGTGTAGTATTTATGGGGACAAAAGTCTTTTTTAACATATTTTTATTGTCATTTAAAGTATAAGAAAATGAAGCTAACTGACCACAATGGTCTGAACTCAACTTGTTTATAATAGATTTAGAGAATGGTTTATAATGTGTAAATATATTATCAATACATGTAGCACTGGTAGCAGTGATTCTAGTTGGTTCAAGAAATAAATTATTTAGGTTATATGATAGAAGCATGGATTTGAATCTGAGACTTAAAGTGGAATTTTCTAATAAGTTTATATTAAAATCACCACAAACAACAATGAATTTATTAGAACTATTTAATTTTAACAAAGTTTCTTCTAATACTTTCTCAAAGTACTCATATAACCCATTAGGAGGTCTGTATACGCATACAACAATGAAGTGCTCAAGCTCTGCGCAGGCTAGTTCAATAGTTTGCTCAACAGAGAGGCTCACAATGTCTTTACGTTCTTTATATTTAAAATATCCTTTAAATACTTATTTTAAGGTATTACTTTTTCAACAAAACAAAATAGATTCATACATAAATGCTAGCGTAAAAAATACAGGATTTATAATGCTTACTGTTGTATCCGACCCATGGGATAACAATGACGGCAACATCGTTATTCAAATTGTTCATATTGTAGCTACCATGCATCTGAACATTGTTTGAGGTGACGCGACGGCCTCCAGAGAAGAGATTGAGTGATGCAAAGACGACTTCCACGGATCTGCCCTGCATATTTCGGGTCCTCCAGCAATGAGCGGCGGTGACGACGCGGGTGTTGGTGAGGAGAGTAGATCCACAGATAGACCGTGAACCAGTCGTAAGCGTAACAATGAGACCACCCTGCAACATTTAAAATATAAATAATGTTTTATACCTTACTTACCTCTTCTTTAAATCTTGATATAAAGCGCTCGAAAATAATCGAGTGTTCCAGCAAATAAATTAAAAAAACAAAAACTACGTAAATAACGAAGGAAGAGAACTTCACAAATTAACTTTAAGAGGTAATTACCAAATGTGGATGGTTCCCTAAGGCAGACTGTGATCCTCCTACGATCCTGCCGCCATCGAAGTCCTGAGCCAACTCAGCCTGCTGAAGCCGGGTAGCCAATGGAATGCCCACATTCTCGTGGTAGTCCAACTCTATTGGCTCGTAGAGAACCCCAGCGTTGGCCACGGCGAGACTGACAAGTAGGAGGAACAGCTTCATTTTGTCTTGAGTTGTAAGCTGACTGTTATGCACCTGCTTTTATAGTCAATTAATATTGTACTTGCAGGGAGATTATGCGCCAAATTATGATAAGATAATTAAGTTACATGCGCTATGTAAAATCCTATTTAATATTAAAATATTATATAATATTTTTTTATAAAATATAAAATATTTAAAAAATATATATATAAATATTTTTTTTAATTTGGAATAAAATTCTAAGTTAAATCTGTACGTTAAATATTTTTTGGACTATCTTATTGAAATAGACATTATTATCGACGGTTCGAGTCCTCGGGCCAAGTTTAGTTATTGAATATAATAATACGGGCGGGGCCGCGGGTAATTTAGTAGTAATTCTAATAATATCGTAGAAAGATCATATCTGTTAATTCATTTTTTTGTAATTAAAACTATGTTGTCGAGTATCTAAATAACACATAAATGTATATTAATTAAAATAACTATTTAATAGATAAAATAGCGCTATTGATAATTTGATTTTCAAGATAAGCTATTTTTAATAGTTTTTACTATATATAGTAAATTACCTTGCTAAACTGTTTACAAATAGTACAATCGTGGTTTTGTTCTACCAGTTTTTGTTTTTTTTTTCAGAAATGAGACATTTTCCCGCGGTAAAAAGTATCCTATATGTTGACCCGGATAACCATACCAAATTTCATCAAAATCCCTCCAGTGGTTTTTCTGTGATGCGGTAACAGACAGACAGACAAAATTCTAAAAACTATAGATTTGGCCTCTGTATCGATAATAATGTCTATTTCAATAAGATAGTTACATAGCGCATGTAACTTAATTATCTTATCATAATTTGGCTCATAATCTCCCTGCAAGTACAATATTAATTGACTATAAAAGCAGGTGCATAACAGTCAGCTTACAACTCAAGACAAAATGAAGCTGTTCCTCCTACTTGTCAGTCTCGCCGTGGCCAACGCTGGGGTTCTCTACGAGCCAATAGAGTTGGACTACCACGAGAATGTGGGCATTCCATTGGCTACCCGGCTTCAGCAGGCTGAGTTGGCTCAGGACTTCGATGGCGGCAGGATCGTAGGAGGATCACAGTCTGCCTTAGGGAACCATCCACATTTGGTAATTACCTCTTAAAGTTAATTTGTGAAGTTCTCTTCCTTCGTTATTTACGTAGTTTTTGTTTTTTTAATTTATTTGCTGGAACACTCGATTATTTTCGAGCGCTTTATATCAAGATTTAAAGAAGAGGTAAGTAAGGTATAAAACATTATTTATATTTTAAATGTTGCAGGGTGGTCTCATTGTTACGCTTACGACTGGTTCACGGTCTATCTGTGGATCTACTCTCCTCACCAACACCCGCGTCGTCACCGCCGCTCATTGCTGGAGGACCCGAAATATGCAGGGCAGATCCGTGGAAGTCGTCTTTGCATCACTCAATCTCTTCTCTGGAGGCCGTCGCGTCACCTCAAACAATGTTCAGATGCATGGTAGCTACAATATGAACAATTTGAATAACGATGTTGCCGTCATTGTTATCCCATGGGTCGGATACAACAGTAAGCATTATAAATCCTGTATTTTTTACGCTAGCATTTATGTATGAATCTATTTTGTTTTGTTGAAAAAGTTATACCTTAAAATAAGTATTTAAAGGATATTGTGATTTTCAGACCACATCCTCAACATCGGTCTGGCTTCTGGCACTAACGCCTTCGTTGGAGCGAATGCGGTCGCTTCCGGCTACGGATTGACTGCTGATTGTAAGTTCAAAATTATTTCTATCCAACACAAACATATTTGTCTCGGTTTAAATATGAATCTTAATAACGTGGTATTAAAAATTTCTAGCTGGTGGTAGCAGTGGTCAATTACGTCACGTCACTCTTCGAGTGATCACGAATGCAGAATGTGCACGCGTTTTTGGTCCAGGAAACGTCCTTGCGTCTACCCTCTGCACAGACGGTAGTCAACGCCGCAGCACCTGCAGAGGTGATTCTGGCGGTCCTCTCGTCCTCAACAGGCAATTGGTAATGTTTTTTTTTCATTCTTATATGTCTGTCAGAAGACCAAAGGTGTTAGATGTTGGTAATTGATTCTCAATCAATGACAACCAGTACTTTATCTTTTTCACTTTAGTTTAATGTTCGTACTGAAGAATTAGTTATAGCCATTGATGTTAGTGAAAACACATGTACATTGTTCGCAGTTAGATTATATAATTATTACACTACGGGACTCAAACACGTGAAAATGAAACGCATTTAAGTCCCGTAGTGAAATTATTTGTATAATTATGGAACGCTGTTAGACTGACTGCAGTGAACGGATTACAGCTAAGATTGTTACTTACTCTTGTATTACTCCCACCAGATCGGAATAACGTCGTTCGGCTCCCCCCGTGGCTGCCAGGCCGGCCTACCCGCCGGCTTTGCTCGTGTCACCTCCTTCAATTCATGGATCCGGGCCCGTTTGTAAATAATAATATTTCAAAAATAAAGACGCATAATAATTTAATATTTTTTCTCATTTATATCTACCCTCCATTGTAAGGTTTATTTATTATGTTTTTATTATTATTTGTACCTGGGCGACCGAGCTTTGCTCGGAGTTTTTTTTTTCTTATATCGTATTTTTTAGATAAAAAAAAACTAAAAACTTGAATAAATACAAAAAAAAAACAAAAGTAAAAATTTTGTATTCCGACCGGAACTCGATCCCGAGCATATCTGTTGTCTAACTTTCGCCTTGACCGCTTGACCACGATGCTTATAACTGAGTGTAAGAAATTATCGACCATATTCTGCGTAGATTACTGCAAAAAAAAAACCGCATGAAAACTCGAAAACACGCGTTTTCCCAGACATGAGACTAATCTAGATCGATTTTTCGTCTCCGGAAGCCCCCTCATACCAAATTTCAGCGAAATCGTTAGAACCATTTCCGAGATACCTGGTATAAATAAATAAAGATATTAAGATATAAATAT
Source organism: Argynnis bischoffii washingtonia (assembly GCA_033884665.1). Taxonomy (NCBI): domain Eukaryota; kingdom Metazoa; phylum Arthropoda; class Insecta; order Lepidoptera; family Nymphalidae; genus Argynnis; species Argynnis bischoffii. The sequence goes on from CM066636.1 coordinate 6,856,370, forward strand.
ACAAGAATTGCTCGTTTAAATATATAAGATTACATATAAATGTAAACTATGTAAAAAGTTGGGAGAGGAATAGACTCAAAACTATACGATTTTATGTGACTCATGCTATACACAGTATCGCCAAAAATGTCCGTAATGAACGAGATATTAATCATCGCAGTTTTAGCCTAAGAGTTTTTAGGATGTCTTACTGCCAATAACCGATTGTCACAGCCCCCTTGTTTATTCGACAAAGTGCACTGCGAGGGGTCTACAGGGTTTATTATTCTCTTTTCTAACTGAGTTAAAAATAAAAAAATCTTCAATCAATGAAATGAAAAATAACTTTATTCAATTAGACTTATACAATCACTTTTCATCGTCAATTAATTTAAAGATAGTGTTCATGAGGAAGCTACCACCTGCTTCTGCTACTACGTTTGGAAGGCAGATCTGCTGAGAAGAAGCAGCGAGAAGTTCAACAGAGGCTCTTTTAAAAAGTGATTAACTGTGTTTATTACATTATTAAATATAGCTACATAGCTATCCGGCATATAAATTAATTTCATACATTTACATACATGGTGTACCACAAGGTAGTATATTAGGATTTAATGAAATTGTTAATTGGCTATATAATAACTCACTCACGCTTAATGAAAACCAAACTTTTATTACTTTCTCTATAAAGCAGGCAAATCAAATAGTTAATGATCTAAATTTATTTTCTCACTCTAGTCCACATATTTTACAAACCACAAGCACTTGCTCCTGTTCAACTCTTGAGCGGGTTGATAATATCAAATACTTATTGATAGTAACCTAAACTTTAAGCAACATTTCAATATTTTAGATAAACGTTTGAACATAAAAATTAAATTAAAAATTTAAAAACCTCATACGTGAAAAATACTTATAGTTTAAGGAACAACCCATAAACAAGTAAAAAATAATTGTCCTTTGTCAGTCGTTAGAAACCAAATAAACAAATGTTTTTCGAAATGTGAATTGAAAAATATTCAACGAGCCGTCTTTAAACATTATACTTTCTGATGAAACTTAACAATAAACAATATACTCAATTTAACGATATTTGTTTTTTAACATTCCGAAATATACTTAAATTTTTTTGTATTGATTTAAAGTCGCGGCGGGGTATCGCTATGTATTATGTAACAAACTTTAAATATCGATTCTTCCTTCTATCGCATCGGCGGCATATCAGTTGTCAAATTGGTTCAGTACGCTGCTGTATATCATCGCGGGGTGGAGCTGCAAAAACAATAATAAAATATATATATATATATATATATATATATATATATATATATATATATATATATATATATATATATATATATCTAAGCCATAGAGAGAAGAAAAAAAAATATGAAATTGCACAGCGTACTATTATAAAAGTATACACTTCAAAATATTTCTTATATCCAACAGCTTTGCTTTATAAAGAACTAGCGACTCACCCTCGCTTCGCTTCGGGTTCCTCCCTAGACAAAAACAAATCTATCCCACGGGAATCGTACACTTTTCCGGGATGATATATAGCCTATAGCCTTCCTCAGTTAACGTACTATCAAATGCAAAAAGAATTTTTCAAATCGGATCAGTAGTTTCTGAGATTAGCGCGTTCAACCAAACAAACAAACAAACAAACAAACAAACAAACTCTTCAGCTTTATAATATTAGTGTAGATAAGAAGTGCTGCTACCTGTACGACGTTTTTATTTATTGCAAAATCAACAGCAACGCGTGGTCGGGTCTACTTGTATATTGGAACGAAGTTCCTTATCGGGGGCTAGTTGTAACGACACTTTTTGCTCCAGTGTGTACCAGGCTCGCATCAATAAACAAGAGGTTAATATATGTACATATGTATATACATTATTGTCACACTACGTACTTGTTTGTTGCTATGTAATCAGATATTTGGGTAATACTAGCGTTTCGGTATGTACCAGGCTCACATCGCTATACAAGAGGTATATGTATTTGTTAATAATAAAAAAAATATTATTATAACTTAAAAAAAAAAATTACTAATTAATCGAAAGGAACTTCGTTCCATCCGGATCTCCCTTGACACCTCTTTAATTATTTTTTTTATATATTCTGAACTTTAAGCATATAATTACAAATACCAGTTTTTCAATAAGAAAGTCTGTCCGATTTGTTGACATTTATGATTACTACTCCGTTCCCTTGGGTAGCAGCAAGATTATAGCCTATAGCCTTCCTCAATAAACGGGTTATCTAACGCAAAATTTTTCAAATTGGATTAGTAGTTACTGAGATTAGCGCGTTCAAACAAACAAACGTACGAATAAATGAACAAACAAATTCGGCCTGTTTCAAAGTCATCAAAGTTCCTTACTCAATAGTTTCGGAATACGCATAAAGAACACCGTCACTATTTTATCGACCAATCGGGATCTGCCTTAATAAAATACCGTTTAAAGTACCAAAATTGGTGAATCATCCGTCTCCGATCGGTGAACTTACAATATAAAACAAAAACATACATATAGACGAACATATGTAGAACCTCCACCTTTTTGGAAGTCGGTTCAAAATTAAGAATACTATCTGGCTTCGACTGCTTCTACGATCTGATTCTCTACTGATATCTGTTTTAATTCTTTTTTGTTCCAAAAGTTCATCATTTTCTCACATAATTTAGCGCATTTTGACTTTGTTGGAATTTTGTTTTGGTTAGTTATTATATGAAATTAGTCATAAGGCACATTTCTATCCTTGTTTTTTTTGAGTAGTCTATGGTCAGTTGTCAAGTGTGAATAAACTGCAATTCATTATTTTGCATGTGTTAATTAATTACCTGATTAATTATATTAACGACATATAACAGACTTCGTGTTTAATTTTTTAACTTACCTATAAAATTATTTACCAACAACTTGAGCATGGCAGGGAAGCTTTCTGTTTCAGACTTGTGGGAAAGTTGAGGATTATGCCTTCGGGGATTGACAAGATCTCTATATAGTTTGTAATGATTGATGATGAAGATTTATTATTAAGATATAGTTTAAGTCAAGTATATTATTAAGATATAGATTTATTATTAAGATATAGTTTTTATATAGGTATTGTTAGGACTCGAAATAGAAATACAGAAGGTCAAATTTGATTTGAAGACTTCTCTGTTTTTTCTTGCAGTATCTTCTGAGGTCTAAAATCTTCTTTCTAAGCATGTCTCTTCTATAAGCATTCCTATTTAATGTTGCCATCCTCTTCAGTGCTCCCCTCGTTGCAAATTGCAATGCCTCATGCCTTACAATTCTATTTTATGAATATTTTTATCATTACTTTTTTAAATAACCATTGATTTATTCCTTTTGATTTTTTATATATTTTACATTCATATAAAAAAATGTTACATTAGACATAAAAGATTGCCATGGAGGATATATGAATAAAACGAAATGATTAAATTATGTTTTTTTTTATTTAACAATAAATAATGTTTAAAGACGAGCGCGAATCCATGAATTGAAGGAGGTGACACGTGCGAAGCCGGCGGGCAAACCAGCCTGGCATCCACGTAGGGCAACGAATGACGTAATTCCGATCTGGTGAGTGTAATAAAAAAAAGCCACATTTAGATCATGGTGGCCAACCTCACAAGTGTGACAAGCACAACGGTTTTACGTCTTATCGAAGACGTTCTGTATAGCTCGGCTACTGCTACTGAGATTTTCTTAATAGAAAAGTCAACGACTTTTTTTGATTCGACCCGGGATTTGAACCCAGAAACAAATATTAAAATAACTAACGCTACACTACAACTTCTAGTTCATTCAATTGTACCAATGAAACAATTGACACAGTTTACCAACACGAATATGTACAATACGGAAACTTCTTGCACTTTATTTAATAATAAAAATTATTTAGTATTAAAGTATCTGTGAGCTGTTCCATAAGACTTTAACTAAGTTATCTACTGAGAGTCACTTATTCATACTAAATAAAAAAAAACTTTTATTTTTATGACGGATGTTAAAAAATGAAAATTACCAATTGTCCGCCTGTGTAAAAAAGGAAAATTACCAATTGTCCGCCTGCGACGAGAGAACCGCCCGAGTCACCTTGGCAGACGTTGCGGTTGCTAGCACTGCTGGTGCAAATGGTGGACGCTATGATGGTTGAACCATAAACGCGCGCGCAATCTGCATTCGAGATCACTTGGAGAGTCACATGACGTAGACGACCACTGCTACCACCAGCTAGAAAAATAAAGAACGTTTCCACGTTATTGAGATTCATATTTAAAATGGGACAAATATGTGTATTATAAATAGAAATAACTTTGAACTTACAATCAGCAGTCCTCCCGTAGCCGGCAGCGACCGCGTTCGTTCCAACGTAGGCGTTGCTGCCAGACGCCAGACCAATGTTGCGGATATTGTCTGAAATCCACAATTACATTTAGTCTCATTTTATAAGATTATGTCCACAGTATATTTACTTTTAAGCAAAACGAAACAAATTCCTATGTAAGTACTACAGACCAGGGCTGAAGCCTTTGAAACTGAAAAAATAATTTAGGGGTGATCTGAGGCCGGGAAGTGGAAAGGGGTGAGGGTTTAAGGGTAAAAACGGCTTATCTCGATTTCCGGCAAAACTACAAGTCTTATGGAAAAAAGTAAAATGGCAAAGTTGTAGGTAATAAAAATATCTACAACTTTTCTACTTAAAGTTTTTCCACATAACCTCAAAATTTATGTGAAAAAGTCAATTAACCAAGTTTTTGGTTTTTATTTTTATCTTTTACAAAAAAAGTCTTCTAAAAAAATGACCAAGTTTGGTGCAAACTTACCTTTTTATGTCCTAAACATACTGCAATTTTTATGATTTAAAATATTAATTTTTTCACCTTATTTTGACTTAATATCGAAAAAGCACCCTAATTTTCAATCGAAACGATTCACATCAAAGTTTCTGCTTTTTTAAAAAAGTCCGTTTTTATATATATATATACATATATATATATAACTATGGTAAATTTTTTCAGAAGAAATCGAGGTAAGCCGTTTCTTACCCTTAAAACCTTCGCCCGCCCGTAAATTATTTTTCCTTTAAATGTTGTATACTTACTGTTGTAATTAACCCATGGGATAACAATGATAGCAACATCATTCTGCAAATTGTTCATATTGTAGCTAGCATGCATTTGAACGTTAGTTGAAGTGACACGAGTTCCTCCAGAGAAGAGTGTTACTGATCCAAAGACAACAACTACGGATCTGCCCTGCATATTTCGGGTCCTCCAACAGTGGGCGGCGGTGACGACGCGGTTGTTGGTAATGAGAGACGATCCGCAACTAGACTGGCGACCATCTGTGAGTGTAACAATTAGACCACCCTGAAATAGAGAAAATTATAAAACTTAATGATTTACCAACTGACCTAACATACTTTGGGCTATCCAAATTATAATCCAAGTTTGTGGTCTTTGAGTATATAGAAAAATATAGTTATCCCAAATTTTTCAATTTTTTACAAGCTTTTATTTAACTTGTCGTCGTATGTTATGTCAGTTTGGGTCAAATTTTGCAACTGAATTTTAAAGCAATTATCCTCAACCGATTGAGCTGAAATTTTGCGTGCACATTTAGTTTGGATAACAACGCATGCTTCGTTATTCTAAATCCAATATGGCGGACTCCCAAAGATGGCGGACTATGTTTTTTTATGCACCCCCATGATATAGATTTCAAATGAAAGGGTTTGCTGAGAAGAATACGAATAAAATAAAAATTAAAAATTAATTAAGTTAATAGTGTAAACACATTTTTAATAATATTATTATATATGTATATAGTAGTGCAATGTAATAAATTATTGAGTTTGATTTAATTTTAAGTTTATTTTGTTTTTTTTTAGAGCATTTAAATAAAAGCTTGTTTTTAAAAGTGCTTTTTTCCTATTAAGTTTTGTAAGAGGAAAAAATGCTTAACTTTTCCAATTTTTTTTTCCTAAAAACCCTTATTCGGACAATTACGAACATTTATATAAGAACTTGAATAATGTTTTAGTATAATACTTCTTAATTTGTATTCAGCCTTTTTAACGCCCCACTGCTAGGGGTGGGCTTCCCTTCAGTACGAGGGGGATCAGGCGGTAGTCCACCACGCTGGCCAAGTGCGGGTTGGTGGACACTTTTTAATTTAATAAATGATAATTATTTGCTATTCCAAAAGGGCACCTAAGTTTATTTTATTTATTACTTTCATTATTTTATATTTATACTGTTCTAATATACCCTTTCATACTCGCTTTAACAAGACGAATCACAATTCAATTTTTTTTCTAATTTTTATATATAATTATTTTGATATATAATTCATCAAAATCGGCTTAGCCGTTCAGTAATTACGATGGAACACAGACAATATCGAACATCAAACTTTTGGCATTGCCAAATTCGGGTGCGCATAATGCAATAAATTAAATAAATAAATATGTTGGGACATTAACACACAGCACCATCTAGTTCCATGGTTAGCTACGAGGCTTGTGTTGTGGATACCAGATAGTTGATACACTACATATATACAATATAACTTTAAATACGTACATATTATAAATATAAGCACTCATGACTGGAGTAGAAACATTCGTGCTCGTAGCACAAATGAATGCCTTATTTTTGAAAAATATATTAAAATCAGTAATAAATCTTAAGCTAATTACCAAGTGTGGGTGGTTTCCAACGTTAGACTGTGATCCTCCTATGATCCTGCCGCCATCGAAGTCCTGAGCCATCTCGGCTTGCTTGATCCGTTCAGCCAATGGAATACCCACATTCTCGTGGTAGTCTAACTCTATTGGCTCGAAGGGAACCCTGGCGTTGGCCAGAGCCAGACTGACAAGTAGGAGAAACAGCTTCATTTTGCTTTGGGTTGAAAACAGACTGTAGCGTAACAGTATTTATAGTGAATTAGTTACTTAGGTGTCGCAGTGTGATTAGAAAAACGAATTCCATTAAACCATATTATGATAAGATAAATGGATTAAAGGCGCTTTTTTATAAAAATCTAGGAATTCCGTTAGTAGAAAATTCTGAAATTCAAATTTAATTAAAAATTAAAAATATTTTATTCAGTAAATTTTTGCTGAATGTCATCAGTCTACTACCAGTTCGGAAAGAAGAAGAAGCCTCACACCTGAGAAGAACTGGCGAAAGAAACTCAGCGGGGCTAATATTATTTCGTTATCTATACATATAATAAAATTCTAACTTAGTCGAATCTGTACCTTAAATATTTTTTGGAAAATCTTATTTAAATAGACATTATTATCGATACAGAGGTCAAATCTATAGTTTTTAGAATTTTTGTCTGTCTGTCTGTCTGTCTGTTACCGCATCACAGAAAAACTACTGGAGGGATATTGATGAAATTTGGTATGGTCATAGCTGGTTATCCGGGTCAACATATAGGGTACTTTTTACCGCGGGAAAATATCTCATTTCTGAGAAAAAATACAAAACTGGTTGGAATAAAACCAAGATATACATTGTAGCAAGATAACTTACAAAATATGGCAAAAATTATTAAAAATAGCTTATATTGAAAAAAAAAAATATCAATAGCGCTATTTTATTCTTTAAAAATGTTACTTTAAGAATTATTTATTATTGTCTTATTTATCTAAATAATGGCGACATCTATTGCCGAATATCTATCTATTCGGCGATAGATGTCACTGTGTGTTTTTAAAATACGTAGTTTTAATTCCAAAATATTGAATATATAGATTTTGAATATATATTATACATACGTTTCTATGACTTTATTAGAATTACTACTAAATTACCCGCATCCCGGCCGTGTTCAAAATTAATAACATATTAGAAATATTTTGTTAGCCGAAACAATTTTCAAATGAAAATATTTGTAAATATTTATTGTCACCGGTGGTAGGACTCTATCAAGCCTGAGAAGTCCGACTGGATGGGTACCACCCCCTTATCTATTTCTGCCGCCAAGCAACAATGATTGCATTGTTGTGTTCCAGTTTGAAGGATAAGGTAGCCAGCGCAATTACAGGCAAGAGGCATATCATCTTAGTCCTCACAGTGACAACGCACCTGTGGTTCTGCATTTTTGTTACTTAAAACCTAAGTGCATGAACCGTAGGTGTTATGGGCGACAGGTACTGCTTTCCATCAGGTGGTCCGTCTGCTCGTTTGTCACTGAATCTTATAAAAAAAAAAATGATTTGTAAATAATGTTAATGTTCGTAAATCTTTTAATGTAAAAACTGGGCAAATGCAAATCCAAATCCAGCTTTATAAGGTTTCGTTTAGCGAAATACTTCGTTGTTTTTCTTACTCCTACGTTTTTTGCTAAGTTAACACTAAAATAAATACGAATAATACTAACCTTTCCACAATATATTCATTTTATCGACCGTAAAAATAAGTTCGTTTCATATTATTTTTTAACATTTTATGAAAAAAAAAGTTTATGGTTGTTAAACTGACAAAGCAAGTAAAAGTATTTTGGAAACTGCTATACCTCAACTTTTTCAGATTTTTTTGACACCATTTCTTGAAAGGTGAAAGGCTTAAAGGACGCTAAAATGCTTATGACTTTAATAATATTAGCCGAGCCGAAATAATAAAAAGCATTTGCTTAGAATTATTTACTTATTTACCTTTATTATGTACTACTGGAACCCTCACTTTCCCCAACATCTTCTTTTGAAAATCGTTTCGGAATATATTACTAACTAGCGCTAACCCATCCCTGTTTCGCGACAAGTTAACATTAAGAAAAGTTATTATTATGTAATTTAAATAATCAGCTAAATATAAATTAATCAACAGCTGCCTATTAGTAGATAAATGATTAAAATAATTCAGTACTTTGAGAGTTTTAGTGCAAAACTAAACAAACATACAAAACAGAAGTATAGACCAACTACAAACGTTATTGCTCAAACAAAAAGTGCAATATTACTAAATCAAATATGAAATGAACGGAGGGACCTTTGTGTCATAGTCGACCACTGCCATTATTTATTTATTTATTTATTTATTTATTTACACTTTATTGTACACCACAATCATGAAGTAAATAGAGTTAACAAAGAAAAAAAAAATAAAACAAAAGAAAACAAAAGTGTGTACAAAAGGCGGTCTTATCGCTAATTAGCGATTTCTTCCAGACAACCTTTGGGTAAGGAAATATGGAAGACTATTCAGGGTGGGTGGTGTAAAAATTATATACAATACATACCACAATACAACCTAATACTTAGAAATACTACACATATATCTATATATAATATATATCTATAAATATACTAATACATATTTAAATTTGAATAATTAATATAAAGCTTGCACAATGTCGACTTCTCAATTGGAGAGATGATCTAGATAATAATTTTTAACAGATTTTTTAAATATTTTTAAAGATTTGGAGCGTTTAATATGAATAGGCAAACTATTCCAGAGTTTCGTTGCTTGTACAGAGTAGGAGTACTCGAAGAATTTACTTGAATGTACAGGTATTCTTAGCGTCAAATTCTCTGAAGATCTTAACCTATTTGTGTAAGTTCCTAGAAATTCAAACTGCTCTTTTAAATAAGGCGGGTACGTTGGATCAAACAATAAACAGTACAAAAGAGAGAGAATGTGTAAATTCCGGCGACAGCGGATTGGGAGCCACTTGAGTTTTGTTCGATGTTCAGAAATGTGGTCATATTTTCGCAAATTAAATATGAATCGAATTGCAAGATTTTGGAGTCGCTCAAGTTTATTTAGATGGTCCTCGGTCAGATTCGGATAGCTTGCGTCTGCATAATCGAGAATCGGAAGGAGAAGAGAATTTGCTAACATAATTTTGGTAGGAATGGGAAGTATATTACGAAGACGCCGCAAAGAACTCAATTTAAAGAATAATTTTCTACTCACTTCTTTTATTTGTCCTGACCAAGATAAAGTTTGGTCTAAGTGAACACCGAGATCTTTAACTGTAGAACAATAAGGTATTACAGCCCCATCATACTTTATCGCAGGTAAGTTCAAGCCTTTAATCCTTGCAATCAAGCTTGGGCTACCAATAATTATCACCTGCGACTTACCAGGATTAACGTTAAGGCCATATAATTTGCTCCAGTTATAAATTGCTTGTAGATCACTGTTTATCGTGTTGATGGTAGTGCTCAAATTTTCGAGTTTTGAATGGCGGTAAATCTGAATATCGTCTGCATACATGTGATAGGAAGATGAAATGTGGTGAGTAATTGAATTAATAAAAATTGCGAAGAGTAAAGGAGATAATACGCCACCTTGTGGTACCCCAGTCTGGAGGTCACACCATGAGGATACCTTTTCCTCAATGCGAACGCGCTGACGTCGGCCTTTAAGGTAACTCCGAAACCAATCTATCACAGATGGAGATACGTTAATGGAACACAACAATCTCAACAAAATATCATAATCTACTGTGTTAAAAGCATTGCTGAAATCAAGAAGTGTTAGAATTGTGAGTTGTTTATTATCCATAGCTAAGCGAATGTCGTCGGTAACTTTTATTAGTGCTGAGGTCGTGCTGTGACCAGGTCGGAAACCGGATTGGAAAGGACTCAGGATAGAATGCTGATTAATGAATAGGGTAAGTTGTTGGTAGATGAGTTTTTCTAGGACTTTGGATAGGAATGGCAATATAGAAATAGGACGAAAATCAGCAGTACATGAAGGATTAACTTTTTTAGGGAGAGGGATAATTTGGGCATTTTTCCATACATCAGGGAATTTTCCGACGGAAATAGAATGATTAAGGATATGTGTCAGGATAGGAGAAACAATATCAAGGATGGGAATGATCATTTTACGACTGACGCAATCAGTACCAACGGCATTCGAAGAGATGGATAGAATGTTCTTCCTCACATCACGCTCTGTGAAAGATCTGAAAGTAAACGGTGGAAAGTCAGGAGTTGGTAAAGTAGAAAGTATATTTAATGTATGTTCCTTACTGGCGCTATCAAGTGCATCCGAAGTAGAGAAATGACTATTAAGAGATTCAATATCTAATTTAAAAGAGGTATTAGATGAGGAAGATTTTCCAATACCCAGTGTTTCCAGAAACTTCCAGATCTTACAGGTATCGCCGTTTTCGATTGATTTGTGAATATGGCGGCGATTAGCGTCCCTACACGATGTATTGCAGCGATTCCGAGCTTTATTATATTTTTTGCGATTGACTTCATTATCGTTAACCTTAAAATTATATTTTGCCTTATTTTTCTTATGAATTAAACTTTTTATTTCCTCTGTTAGCCATGGTGCCGGGAGATGTTTCATTTTAATGGGCCTTATAGGAGCATGAGTGTCATAAAGTTGTGTAATTAACTTGTTAAAAATATCCACTTTACAGTCTAATGAATTTGCATCAGTAACTAAAGACCAATCAATTGATTGTGCATCGTCACACAGGCGACTTACATCCATTCTACCAAAATTACGTTGCAGAAGGATTCTCGATTTAGCCTTGGGAGGTCGAACTTTATATGAAAGGTATATAAGATCATGGTACGAGAACATGTCGGCTGAACATTGACCATGTTTTGAAACAAAATCAAGAGATGAGACCATTATTAGATCAAGAAGTGAAGGGATACAATTAGGAAAATTGTGGGTGGCTGCTAGTGGAAGTATATTCATATTACACGAGTTGATAGTATTTAATAGCCTGTTACTACGAGTGTCACCTTTTAGTAGGCAAGTATTAAAGTCACCCATTATGATACTATGTTCAAAATTTGGAGTCAGGTTTTCTAAAAGATTTTCAAAGGAAGGGAAGTAATTAAGTGAAGGAGAGGGACAATAAAATACACCTAAAAAGATTTTCGAATGAGAGAGAATGACTTCAATAAGCAAATGTTCAGCAGTGTCCGCGGGAGGTGGCTGAGTAGACGAACTAATTAATGTATAGGGAATATAGGAGCGTAAATAGATCGCTACACCACCACCACCCTTACCAATGCGGTCATTGCGGATAAGGCGAAATCCAGGGAGAGAATAAGAGGTTGATGGTAGACAAGGCTTGAGCCAAGTTTCAGACACCAGGATAGCATGTATGTTACGGGATTCGAATGACGCAAGCATATCAGGATAGTGAGCCGGAATACTTTGGGCATTGATATGAATAATATTAAAATTTTTCAAACAGTCTGAGAAGTAAGAATCAAGGGCAACATTAAGAGAGGGGAGTGATGTACTGTGGAAGCTATCATTACTAGATAAGTCATCTGAAGACGACATAGACAAAAAAAGATCACTATCATTTACATTGGACGACATTTCAATTAATAATAAAATATAATGTATAAATAAAATATAACAATACAATAATAAAATACAATAAAATATAATATAAATTAAATAAAAGTAAAAAAATATATATATGTATTATTATTTTCTTACCCGCCAGCTATTCTGAATTAAAGAAATACATTTATAATTGCATACCAATTTTATAAATATATATATAAAATTAAAAGAAAGAAAAAAAAACAAATTAATAATTTAAGACTAAAAGAACAACATTAACCTTATAATTTCCGAACGTACTCAGTGCAGTGACGTATTTTTTGTCTGTGCTCTCAAAGTCAAACGTTACCAAATGTCAGTGGAGTTTGTACTTTGTTGTTGTTAAATAATCTAAGTACCCTGATAGGGATTTATTGATGTTAGAAATAAACGCACAGTCCAACATAAGAAGAAAAAAAAAAAAAGTTGAATTAATTAAAATAATACAATATAAACAACAAATAAAAACCATAAACAAAGAATTAACTGAAAGGAACAAACTAAGTACGTGTGGGACGAGTAAGAATTAAACAGTGAATAGTTAATAAACATGGATCACAAAATAATTACAGTTACTATTTCTTCAACACTCTTTTGGTTCTGGGATTGGTAATTTTTGAAGATTTAGTGGCCTCCAGAGCAGCGGGCATGACGACAGGACCAGAAGCACTAGTAGCTGAGCCAGATATTGCGTTCAGTTCAGATGCACTAGTTATCCGGTGTTTTGAGCCATCCGCACTTAACACCACTATAACACCGTCCCTAGTCCAGCACTTAGTTACACCGAAACGTTGTCGTGCCGCCAAGAATGCTTTATGACGTGGCTTAGTCAGAAACTCGGACATTGTTACCCCAGTGCCTTTTAACTTTGTTTTGGCCGACCAAACTTGATTTCTTAAGGCCAGGTCATTAAATTTAATGAGCAAGGCACGGGGTTTATCCTTATCATTATGTCCAAGCCTATGACACCGACTAAATGAAGCTGGAACCACTTGTGGAATTTTTAGCTGAACACTGAGAAGTTGTGCAGCACATGCTACCAAATCCTCTTTATCTGTCTCTGGAACTCCATGCAACAGTAGAATCTTTTTCCTTGCCCGCATCTCAAGCTCATCATACTGTCTTGAAAGAAATTCTACTTGCAGTTGAAGATTTTCTAATGCCGTTAAGACGAAGGTCCGGAACGAGTTAAATTGGATGTTAATGGCTGAAGAAGGGCTAGTAGTAGGAATAGTACCTTTTAATTCCTTTTGAAACTCTGACATTCTTGTATTAAAGTGGGCAGTAAGCTCGTCTAGAGTGTTTTTTATGGACTCCATATTAAGTTAATTCTTACAAGTTAAAGTTAAGTGCAATCAGTGGAAATAAGTAAAAATATTGTAGCTGGCAGGTACACAATGTTCACAGGTACATAATATAGTTATTTATATTTTTAAAAACTAATTAAAATATAGAGCACAAATTCACGACTTCTTTATTCCACTCCTACCCTCGAAAAAGTTGTTTACCGAGCATGCGATGCGCAATGAAATTATTATATTATGTAAGATTATACTAATATGTAAAACCCAAGAATTTGGTTTTTGGTCATCTGAACGCGGGCGGAGCCGCGGGCAATGCTAGTATTTCTATAAAGTTGAAACAGCCTTCAAGCGATCCATCGTGCCATCTTCTATAAAATCATTAACTGTATTATTATTAAGCCTTTAGCACACAAATGTTCTTAAACAATTCTTTTGAATTTTGCGATAGAAGCTTTTTGAACATTTTCTGAGATCTTGTTATATTTGACGACACGCTTGGCTCAGTTTGCAGTGAAACTACTTGCTGCGCCAGCGGTCGCGGGTTCGAGTCCCGCTGGGGGCATTCATTTGTGTGATGAGCACAGATGTTTGTACTCCAGTCATGGGTGTTTATATTTATAATATGTATGTATTTAAAGTTATATATGTGTAGTGTATCAACTATCTGGTATCCATAATACAGGCTTCATAGCGTACCATGGAACTAGATGGTGCTCTGTGTTAATGTCCTAACATATTTATTTATTTATTTATAAGCGTATACATTGTCCATAAAAAGAATTACTGACTCTGTATAGACGAGTCACAGGCATTACAAGTTTGTTTTTTGCTCTTAGTATTAATGTTATGTATATCAGAATTCGTGGGTTTATTTTATATTTTTACGAACATACATAACATTTTCGTACACGTACTGAGTAACAACAATCAATATATTTATTTCTTTAAACTTATCTCTTAATGACACTGTAGGACCTTTAATCAATTAATTTTTAAGCATGTTGTGTTTACCTTTAAATAGATTTACAATTCTAACCTAATTTCACTTGTAAATGTATGTAAGTCATAAATGTATATAATTGTAAATCTGCTGGTAGACCTTAATAAAATAAATAAAAAATTAAAAAAAATAATATAATAATAATACTATGAAAATAACTTAAATATATTATGCGAGCTGTATCTACATTAGTAAGAAGTCTAATTTTTTTTACCGCGAATGCTGCAGAGCTGAGTCTACTCGCTAGCCCCTCAATATGGGGGCCCCACTGCAATTTTGAATCTATGATTATACCTAATAATTTAGTGCACTCTACCCGTTTTAACACTTACCCATTTAATATTACACCATTATCAAGATGTTTAACAATTAATTGTGTTGAAAATTTTATTAATTTTGTCTATTTATCTATACTTAATATATATTATATTCTTTATTGCACTTAAAAGTAAATACAATGATTTAAATACAATTATTGTATGCAAAGGTGGACTTATCTCTAGAAGAGATCTCTTCCAGCCAACCTATGGTAGTGAGAAATAGTGTTATAAAGCAGTCTAAAGTCGTGCAGATATATAGATATATATAATACTATACAATATATACTACATACTATATGATACATAGTTATGTATATACATACATACTAATACTTACATAAATACATATCTATATTATATATATCACAATACATAAAAATAGTAATTAAGATAATTATTGATTAGATTGAGTGAGAAGGTGCTGTTTTAATTTTTTTTTTTATAAGAATAAATAGAGGGACTAAGTTGGATGTCTTTAGGAAGTTTGTTCTAGAGCAATGCCCCATACACCGAAAGAGAGCGAAAAAGGAACTTTGTGTTGCTCTTGGGTATGTTAAGCATCGCAGTGATGCAAGGCCGCCTGGAACGAGAGGGAGTAGGGAGAATTTGGAAACGAGATCGGAGGTATGAAGGAGAATTAGGGTCATTAAGAATATTGAAAAGGAACGAAAGGATGTGCATATCACGGCGAAGGCGGATTGGGAGCCATTTAAGTTGAGCACGAAAGTTTGATATGTGGTCATGCTTACGCAAGCCAAAAATAAAGCGTATAGCGAGATTTTGAAGACGCTCTAATTTGTTCAGTTGCTCCTCAGTCACATCTAAATAACACACATCGGCATAGTCACACACATCGGCATAGTCACTATAATATTATAAAGCTGAAGAGTTTGTTTGTTTGGTTGAACGCGCCAATCTCAGGAACTGCTGATCCGATTTGAAAAATTCTTTTTGCATTTAATATCCCGTTAACTGAGGAAGGCTATATAGGCTATATATCATCCAGGAAAAGTGTACGGGTCCCGGGGGATAGATTTGTTTTTGTCTAGGGACGAACCCGAAGCGAAGCGAGGGTGAGTCGCTATTTATCTATAAATACATAAAATGCTTTGTCCTAACTGACAGATCGATCAACGCACAGCCTAAACCGCTGGTCGTAGAAATGTAAAATTTAGAGGACATATTCCTAATACAATATAGTCATCCGCTAAGAAAGGATTTTTCTAAATTCATCCCCTAAGGGGGTAAAATAAGGGATAAAAGATTGTATTAATCTCTGTTATTCTCAATGCGAAATGCACGAGGAGTGGTATTTAGCTTTAAAATGAAAAATAAGAAATATATGTTGTAGCATTTTTCGAAACTCATTCCATAAGGGGGTAAAATAGGGGATGAAATTTTTGTATGAAATTCTGTAATTGATGCACGGAAAGTGGTATTTACCTTTGAAATGAAAAATAAAACAATACAAATATTATTATTTTTCGAAATTCATCCATTCAAAGGGTGAAAAGGGGTTGTGCTGTTTATATGAAAAAAAAATGTATAAATGAAGTAGATGTATGGCCCAGGAATAGGCCCTTGTGGCAATCCTATTACACGTACTCATATAATAAATCAGGAGGTTGAGTGTTTTATTTGCAACATCGTGGTGACGCAGTTTCTTGATCAAATTGATGTCTATGTGAATCAAAGGCCATTAATAAAATTTGAACTGGATCCTGTGATTTTTCTGCGCCTCAAACATATTTTTAGCTTAACACTAACGACTGCTTTGGAGCACCCAAATGTTTTTGATGTTGGAGTTCGAAAAAAAAACTATAAAATAGTTTTTTTAAATGCTTTATACCAGGTGTATGAAACTAATAATAAATTTCATTGCGTAATTGTTTTGATGATAAATAGTTAGTATTAATAATAATAGATAGTATTAATAATATTCGTGAATGCTACACACTGATACATAAGATAGATTAGTGTCATGCTCCTTAAGTCATTACTGATAAATGATAATATACATGACACATAATATTCAAAAATATGGCAGAAAACAATAATTAATCAAGTGCAGATATAAATACTTAAAGCAGATAATGATGGCATCTTTATCATCATTTTATAAAGATAAGTTTGATTTATTTGAAAAATATAGTGGAACAACATTTATAATAATACTAGCGACTCACCCTCGCTTCGCTTCGGGTCTAGTCTTCGTCCCTAGACAAAAACAAATCGATCCCACGGGACCCGTACACTTTTCCAGGATGAAATATAGCCTATAGCCTTCTTCAGTTTACGGGCTATCAAATGCGAAAAGAATTTTTCAAATCGGATCAGTAGTTCCTGAGATTAGCGCGTTCAACCAAAAAAACAAACAAACAAACTCCTCAGCTTTATAATATTAGTATAGATGACTTGGTAATTTAACTGAACATAACCCATAAACCACCGGCTCTTTTTGGATTTAAAATTTTGAATATTTTTATAATGTCCGCTGAAGAAACATATTTGAACGCAAAGAAATTATTATTATTTACTTTAACATCAATTTTTAGCATTTTAATCATGTCTGATGAAGAAGTAATTAATGCGTGAGTTACAATAGAAATAAATAATTAGTAAAACAGACCTTTATCTCGCATAAAGGTATTTCTGAGAAAAAATAAATATTTAAGAATTTAAGTGCATCAAAAATGTAAATGAAATGGTCCTATCGAGAAAACCTATCGAGATTTTACGACACATATATATATATATTTTTATTACATATTATGTACAGTTTAAAAAACGATGTAAATAGCATAACGAAATTCAAAATGTAGATTAAGATAAAATAGTAAATAATTAATAGTCAATAAATATTTGACGGCCCGACTTCAAAGTAGTAGAAGTGTAAAGAAGGAAAAAATTGTTATATTTCACTCTGTAGTTTACTTTAAACACACAGACACTCCAATTTTATTTATCTGTATAGATATAAATCTAAACATACATACATATTCGTATTAGAAAATTTGCAGAAAAGGCAGTGGTAGCCCAATGGTAACTCGCTCGCTTCGGTAACCGAGTGAAGCGGGTTCAAATCCCGGGTCTTGCACCTCTGATATTTTCATGTGCGAATCATTTCTATCATGATTACCACTTGCCTTACGGTGAAGGAAAACATCGTGAGGAAACCTGCATGTCTGAGAGAACCTAGCAAGTTTTCGAAAGACATGTGAAGTCCGCCAACCCGCACTTGGCCAGCGTGGTGGACTATGGCCTGATCCCCCTCGTATTGAAGGGAGGCCCACCCCCAGCAGTGGGACGTTAAAAAGGGCTGAATACATACATACATTAGAAAATTTTAACTGAGACGAATCTATATTATAAATATTTTTTGGAAAATCTTATTGTACGCGTGAACTTCTGTATCAAGAATCAACTACATTTCACTAGTCGTGTGTACATTTGAATATCAGACATGATTTTGTTATTAATGATCATTTGATTAAAGATCCAAGTGTTAAAGTATAATGTTACTTTTTGTAATACTTTTATTAGATTTACTTGAATATTTGACATTTTAACTCTATAGTAATCGTGGTCACGAGATAGACCCTCCCCAAATTACGTATATCATAATAAATCCACGAAAAAACCTGAAAGGATAGTTTTTTTATATACATAGTTTTAAATATATATATATATATATATATATATATATATATATATATATATATATATATATATATATTTAAAATTAATTTGTGTTACAAGGTTGCTTCTAACATTACTGTGCTGTACACAATAACTACAAAAGTGAATTATTGAAAAAATTATAATATTTAAAGAACAATTAGAACTTCCTTTTCGGATTTTTGCCGTGGATTTTATTTTCATTTTTTGTTCCCGACGTTTCAAATGCTTTACAGCAATCCTGGTCACGAGAGAGACTAAAGTTTTAGACGTTTCAAAGGTCAATTTATATTATATTGTTATAAAAAACTTAAATAAAAACCGACTTCCAGGCACTGAAAAGTAAAAAATAACTAAACGGGGGTTTTCATTTAGAATAGATACTTAATCAGATATTTAAATAAAACTATCTTCTCGGATTTTTTCGCGGATTTATTTTGATTTTTGTTTCCCGACGTTTCGATTGCTTTACAGCGCACATGGTCACGGGAGAGACTAAGGTGTTAGATGTCACAAAAGCATTATATAGTTGTTACAGACAGCCTACCCACAATTAACAAAAATGAATTCAAAATTTTGAAAATTAGCATCTAGGTACCTTACAATATTTGTTAATTTTAATTTTAAACATTTTTATAGTTTTAATTATTTTATACTTGAAATATGGAATATTATTTATATAATTTTAGCTATACTCATTATTTCATTTCAATTTTATTTCAATTTTTTAGAAAACTTATTATTGTATTAATGTTTAATAATCTATATTTTAGAAAATTAAAATTAATTAAGAATTACATTTACAAATGTAAAATATTAATTTGAAATACTGTTATTTTGATCTACACAGTAAGAACTTACTACATCTAACTGTCTGTTATGTTTAATTTTATTATTAGATTTTATAATATTAATAACAGGATCCCACGACGATGGTAGTACCCAGCCATCTTCCCTATTGAAATTTGGATGTTTTTTAATTTCTATGGCTTCCCGAATCATTCTAGGGCGATATCGATTTTCTTTCGCGAGGATTTGGGGTCTATCGAAGCGAATATAATGGCTTGGGCGGTCCTGACTATGTTTGCAGACAGCAGATGTTGTATTACGGCGGTGTTTCACATCAGCTATGTGTTTTTTGACCCGAGTTCTAATGGATCGCTTTGTTTGTCCGATGTAAGAGAGTCCACAATCACAATCAAGTTTGTAAACTCCTGCATCTTGTAGAGGGATGTGGCACCACCACCCTTCACAGTTAGCTACCGTGGAAAATCTTTGTTTCAGAGAGCACAAGGGATCTGTGACGAGCAACACCTGGCCGGAGAGCTGCAACATGTCAAGCAAGTTCTGCGAGACAACAAGCTGCAAGTGCCGCGCCTACGTCACAGGGACCGTGTGAAACCAGCCACAGTCGAGCGCGTCCCTGCAGTCCTACCTTACATGAGAGGAGTCACTGACAAGATTAGCTACATCCTAAAGCGAGCTTCAATTAAAACTTATTTCAAGCCGCCAAAGAAAATTAGTCAATTCTTACCACCTGTCAAGTGCCACATCCTTTTTTTGGAAGTCGGTTAAAAAGACAATGCATACCCACAAAATTACAAAATGATTTCAAAAAATACAAATACAGTTTAACTAAAATGTTAAATATTATCGAAGTTACTAGTACATTCAGATTTAGTTCCTTCCATTTAATTAATTGGAGATATGTCTGTTATGTCAACATAAAATAATAGAACTTTGCGATTGTGATCTATTTGATAAAAATCTTCCATTTGTATAGTTTTATTTTTTCGAAGGCCTAAATTCTCATTAAATGTATAATATCTTTATCATATCCGGTATATTTAATGTATTTGGACAATGATCCATCGTACATCAATTTTTTTATCGCATGTCATTATCTGTACGTGAGGTGTCAATAATTGAGATATTTTCCCACAGTAAAAAGCACTTTATTTGTTAACTCGGATAGCCAGCTATCATCATACCAAATTTTATCAAAATCTTTCCGGCAACGCATTTGCAAGCCTTGCGGTGTTGCAGATGTCCATGGGCGGCGGTAATCACTTTCCATCAGGTGAGCCTCCTGCTCGTTTGCCCCCTTGTTGACATAAAAAAAAGTAGTTTTCTCGTGATACAGTAATGTCTGTTACCGTTACAGACAGACAAAAATTCCAAAAACTATAAATTCCGCCTCTGTATCGATAATAATGTTTATTACAATAATATTTTCCAAAAAATATTTGATGTACAGATTCGGCTTAGTTACAATTTTATTATATATATATATTTTGGTTCTCGACATTTCGGATGCTTTACCTAAGGTCACAGAAGAAACTAAGGTTTAATAGGTCTCAAAAGTTATATGTTTAGTTGTTACAGACTACAGTTAGGAAATACCGAAGAAATTGCATGGTAGAAAAGTAATAAAACCGCAAAAACTATTTCTTCGTGACAGCGTATTAATAAAAGTCCCCCGCACGCTGTTCATGTTTGTTTGGATTTATCTCAGAAACTACTGTAAATGGTTTTCAACCGAAATAAAAAAGTATTATCTACGAGTAGTATAGTTAAGGTTATTTGTTTTGCAAATGTTTTGCGAATAAGCTACGTAGTGAATTAATCGAGATAAAATCAACATTTCTGAGAGCTTCCGTATTATAAATGCGTAGTTCATCTAGGGAAGAGAGTAGTTAAATATTCTATATTATCATGTGCAATTATTCCCGGTACTTGTGGAACGTAGTAGCACTTTAGTTGTCGTGGTCTGCCTCAGTAGCAAGTGGTCTTGCGGCGGTCTCATTAAGAAGAGGAAGTCTCTGTTTGGTTTTAATAGGAAGTACTAAATTTTATAGCCGATGACCATCACCTTCCCCGTCTTATTGGAAGGTCGCAGGCTCACTAAAGCGCTCAAGCATGAAGCCTCAACGGCTTGTCTACCGAGACAAATCACAACAACACAGGGGTTGACCCCTGCTCTACTCTGCTGTGAGAGAAGTACCAGGAGAAAAACGCAGGGCACACTGCCCACCTAGGTGGACCACCTTCCAGTGCGTCTCTTAGCTTCACACCGCCCACCAGACAAGGCGAACATACATCGGGCGGAATATTACAGTACTTGTCCAAGGGAAATAAACTTATCTATCCTACGCTTGAAAATTTCACGTAACATGCACAATCTAATTTATATAATCACTTAAATTATATAAATTAGTAAAACACTGACACACATTTTTAAAATAACAATATTATTTATCAACCAAAATTTTTTAAAAGAATAATTAAATAAAAAAATAAAAAATTTAAAAAATAAAATATTTTCTATTTTTTATTTAGATCTGTGTGAATAACATAAAATTACTTAGTAAATAAAATCTAGTCATTTGACTTAGATCTGTGTGAGTCTGAAAAAAATAACAACATCTAGTAAGCCTAGATCTGTGTGGCAACCGTTGCTGATAAACATTTAAAACAAAATATTTTGTACAAAGTACTAACCTGCTAATAGTGACCACGAATAGTAAAATATTGACTTAATAAGAAAAAAAACAAATAGATAATGTGTAAATAAAAATAACAACTATTTTATATAAATGCCTTGGAGTTGTAAAGATTTTCTTGCTGTTCTATGTGCTGTTCATTTTAATACAAAGAACATTTACCGTCTTTTACTTCTATTCTTTCCCAGGAGTAGAATATTACTGAAAAGTTATAAAATCGCCGTGAGACACGGCTAATGCAGAATGGCCGAATGTTACAAAACATATTTCTAAACACATCTTTTATTAAATAGAATCGTATTAATAGTGCTGTAGGCATCAATCGGCTATTTAATTAGTTATTTATATTTACTTAATTGCTATATTTAATTAATACTAAATTATATTTCAAATATCTTAAAACAGATAAGCGTTTTGTTTCCGAACGGGTTTTGTATTATCTTTCCAATTCACTCGTGTGTTTTATTATTTTGTATAAATAATTACTATTTATTACAGTTATAAATTATATGCATAATTACATATCCAATATTTAATTAATGTTAAACTTATATTCAATATTTAATAATATAACAGAATGTATTATTTCTAATAAGTTGCTTTTTGATCATTCTGGCGTGAGTGCGGGTACTTGTATTTAAAGCCGTGTAATGGTGAAATGGGAGTTGAGTTGAATTCAGGCGGTGATAATAACGTTTTGCTATAACGATCCACAAGTGCTGTTCGCCATCTTCGTCTTGCTGTCTCTCTGCGCGTTTTAGTAGATCGCATAATACATATTATAATCAAATTGACATATTTGATAGTAATATCAACAGATTTTCACAAGGCATTAAGCATAAACTCGATCATCCTTGATATAATATGTATTTTGTAATCCTTTACACAAATATTATTGGTTATAGGTTTTATGTATAGTTTGTATTTTTATTCACTCCATGTTTACTCATAAGTGGAAACTTTACTGGCTGATGAGATATATTTTGTATTTACGAATATCTGTATTTATAATAGCTGTTTCCCAATTTATATAAATAAATAAAATAAAATAAATAAACTTGTGTACATAATATTTTAATGGCCTTGGTATTTATTTATCCCATACACCTAATACTATACCTATATCATCAAACACTAATCTATCACACTGCCGTTGGTCATGTCTTTCGAAAACTAGTTGGCTTCTCATGCAGTTTCCTCATGATATTTACCTTCACCGTAAAACAAGTGGTAATCCCGTAATATGTGGGATAAGACTTTGGGATTTGAACCCGCTTCACTTTGTTTACTAAGCGAATGTGCTAACTGTTATCATTGATTTGATTTGACATAAATAAGTGCCATGTATCAAAATCGGGATAAAAATGACTGTACATAATAAATTAATAAATAAATGGCACGCGCGAATAAAGGAAAATATTTAATTATTAATTTAACGAATAAGGTAACATTAATATTGTTTAACCGTACCTACTATACTTAAACAAGTTTAATACTTATGCAAGAAAATCGATACATATGCACAAATATATGCTATCAAGAAAATAACTAAAATAAAATATCAATATATGTATATAAAAAAAAACGACTTCAATAAACTTAACGCAAACTTTAATTAAAACCGTAACTTATTTTCGTACATGGTCAATATTTTATCTACTTCTATGGCTCTTTCCTTCAGTGTTGCCATCTCGTCCTCACTAAGAACTGATGTCTTTTTACCGGCATTTTTAATTAGAAAGTGTTGTATGAATAACCGTAGACTTTCTCTAAACATGTGTAGTTTAGGCGGTTTCGATATCCTGTGGAATACTTCCAGCGAAATTTGTAGGTCAGCGTTCATTATTATCGCTAATAATATTTGTCTCATGAATTTCACTGTCTTTTTATTTAAATCTGAAAACTGGATTATCTGTAAGGAAGAAAATATAGATCAAATTTTATGTAAAAATTTAAAAAAAAAGTACCTTCAACGAATTGTTATACTACCTAAGTACTCGTTAAAATGAATCAAAGGAACTCAAACTCGAAGGTTTTATATATATAATTATTTTTTATATAACATTATAATAAATTTTATACTAATTACTTAGTTTACTTAGTTTATTAAATTAAAAAAAATATCCCACGGGAACCCTACACTTTCTGGGATAAAAAGTAACCTATGTGCTATTCCAGACTATAATCTATCTCTGTACCAAATTTCATCCAGATCCGTTCAGCCGTTCTGGCGTGATTGAGTTACAAACATCCATCCAAAGTTTCGCATTTATTATATTACTAGCGGATCTAAAAAAACAAAAACAAATCCCACGGTAACCGTACATTCTTCCGGGATAAAAAGTAGCCTATGTGTTATTATGATGTATGAGCTATATTATTGTAAAGTTTCATTAAAATCCATTCAGTAGTTTTTGCGTGAAAGAGTAACAAACATCCATACATCCTTACAAACTTTCGCATTAATCATATTAGTAGAATAATTGGATAATGGAAAAAGAGTCCTTCTGCCTATATCAGGACATAGAAAGAAGAACTCTTGGAGGAATCAGGACATCCATCAGATCGGTTTAATGGTATCAAAATATAGTATTGTCATCCGGATTTATGTCATTTACATACTTATTAAATTAAAATCGATAAGATACGTATAAGTAGGTTAAAATCAATATTAGATTACAAAGTGGCAAGTCAAGTTAATTAAAGGGTATTAACATAGATATTTAATTGCAGTATGCCCTGCTTCGATCTACTGAGGTTGCTGATATGATTCCTTTATACGTTTAAAATATCTAATATAAAAAATTCTCGTGTCACAGTGTTTGTAAATTGTAACAAAACTCCTCCGAAACGGCTTGACCGATTCTTATAAAATTTTGAGTGTATATTCAGTAGATCTGAGAATAGGACGTAAACTATTTTTCATACCTCTAAGTGATAAGAGTGGTCCACCCTAGGCATGAACCCGAGCAGAGCGAGGTTAGCGCTAGTTAAATTACAAAAATAAATAAATAATCCGACTGCGGAAAAAGCGACCTAAAATAAGAAACATGAGGATTCAAATTCAAAATATTTTATTCAGCGTTAATTATTAAAATCACTGAACGTCATAAGTCTACTATCAGTTCGGGAAGAAGAAGTCTCAGAGCAGAGAAGAACTGGCGAAAAAAACTCAGCGGGACTAAAAGAAGACTAAGTCTACAACTAGTCTAAAACTAAGTCAGCAAAATACATACATCTCGCAGCAAGGATGCAACATGTATACCTCCGACTGGTTAATACTGTTCCTCAGTCAACATCTTTTCATGTTTTAGTTCGCTTTTTCCGCAATCGGGACTTGAATCTAGGACTTCATTATATCTATACTTAATATTATAAAGAGGAAAGATTTTTATTGTTTGTTTGTACAGAATAAGCTCCGAAATTACTGAACCGATTTAGATGAAATTTGGTAAGAAGACAGTTTGAGACCCTGGAAAGGACATAGGACATCATATTTTTTATCGCGTGAGTCACTAGTTTTATATAAACAAAGCACTAGGCCAGCCCGACTGCTAAATTGTATCACACTAATATAAAAAATGCCAAAGTTTGTAAGAGTTTGTTACTTCTTCAATGAAATTCAAAATGGACTATACGCTGGATTAAATACTTTTTAAGTATATTTTTAGTCACGTCATGAAAACGTTTCATAAAGTAAATTATGTATTAAAAACTTTTTACAAAAAGTTGTTTTGAAAACTCATTACCTTTAAAACGGACAGCGGCAATCCCTTCTCCATAATCAAATGTATAAGAAACTGCGCTAAGTTCGTCATCGATTGCTTCGATAGAGATTCGAGATCCTTTATTTTGTCCCACACAGAATACTGTATTGAAAGCTGTAATATTAAATATATGAGTAATTATATACTATATTTTTATATATTCAAATAAAAAATATATGTAAAAAAAAGTAAAAGTATATAAGGACAGAGCCCGCCAAAAGAAATGCCGAAGTCATAAACAGTAGCGTCATTTGCTGTTTATGCTATTATTCCCGATTTTGCCATACAAATAGTTTGCTTTATTTGAATTTTTTATGGGTATGAATGAATGAATGAATAATAATAAATAAAAAAAATAATACTTCATTCTAAACTAATGTTTAAAAAATACAAAAACATTAGAGGAAGAGATCCCCTTGAAAGAATGGCATAATATTTGCTAATATTTTTCTTCATTATAATAAAATCAGTTAGCTGTTTTTATTAAATAACATTTATTTATTTATTACAGTAATGAGTACTCTATTAATATATGTATTACTGTTTTGCTTTAAAATATTATTTTGCTTTATGTTTAGTCCTATAAATAAAATTTAATTCACTTATATTCCACTTAGATAGGCACTGATCATTATTCCACTGCCAGCTTCACATGAAATGCCTTAAAAATGTAATGAATCACAAACCCATCGATCAAAAAAGTACTAGATACACAATCCCATACAAAAGTTCTCTTAAAACTGTCACCAATCGTGTTTAGGTAATTATTCTAGTTGAAATAAATATACAACAATGCAAATTGAACTTTAAATGCAATGCTTAAAGTTATTTTTACAAAAAAAAGCGCGCTCAAATGTTCAAATGAGCGCTCATTCGGTGAGGACATTTTTTGTCGCTGATTGTGTATCTAGTACTTTTTTGATCGACACACATACCTGATATTTTCTATCGACATCACATAACTTTTGTCCTAAAACTGCATAATATGGATTGTAAGATTTCTCGTTCAGGCAACAAGCTAACAGCACGTGGACTATTTCCCTTTCCTGTTGTCCTTTCAGACCTAAGTGTTGGAGTTTTTCGAATGCATCCATAAAATCCTGGAAACAATTATAATGAAATATCATTTTAATTGTATATTAATAGTTATTTAACACCAAAAAAACTAAATTCGACACCTGTCATTCATAATAATTATTAACTTCTAGCGGCTCACTCTGGCTTCGCTCGGGTTCGTCCCTAGGTACGTTTTAACGGGTAGTATGAAATAAATAGACTATATATTATATATACATAGGTACAAAATAAACAGTTTTACACTTTTCGATTTTTCAGCTGCTTTTTTTGAATTTTCCCTCTATTTTTTTATACTTAAATCACCCCTGACACCCTCCAATAAAACAAAACAAGAATTATTCAAATCGGTCCTGCCGTTTTTGAATTTTAGCGAGAATAACGGACGGTAATTGATTTTTATATATATAGATAGATTACAGCGAGGAAAATGAAATAAGAAGAATGACATAACGCACATTATACCTATTGCTTCTGCAAAAACATTTTAATAAAAAAAATATCAAGAATAAAATATTATTTCTTATGTTGCTTCTTGTTATTCGAATATAATAGGTACTATCCCATTTTCTCCTCTGTTTTAAATAAAAATAAATAAGTAAGTCGGTGTTGAGGGACAGCAGTTCCTTTCGTGCAAATATTGGTGAGAAATTCAAAGTAGTTGAAACGCACGCCATTGGTTAGACCGAATATGACGTCAAAGTATATAAAGCCTTTAAACGAGCAATTCTTGTATATTTATTTATAGCGGTGATCTCAGAAACGTCTCTAACGATTTCGCTGAAATTTGGTACGTGGGGGTTTTCGGGGACGAAAAGTCGATCTAGATTAGTTTCATGTCTGGAAAAATGCGTGTTTTCGAGTTTTCATGCGGTTTTCCTTTGCATTATTCCACGCAAAATACAAGAATATGGCCTGATACATCTCATATTGTCACTCTAGAATGTCAAAAAGGGCTGAATATATACCTTTCAATAGATCTTCTAGTCGAATATTTAAGGGAGTGACGTAGTTGCCGCGCCGCACAATGCCGCGGCACATTTTCTTCAAATGTTCCACATAGCTTGGGTCGTAATTGGGAATTTTATTCAAATTATTATTTTTAACAGCTAGCAACACTTCCAGAAGGAATTTTATACGTGATCTGTGAAAAATAAAACAATAATGACGTTAATTTATTTATTACTAACGATTTAACCCTGCTTTGCTCGGGTCGCTAGCAGAGTGTCTAACAGTTGCTATGTGTCACAATACAAACTTATGCATTTACATTAGTAATATGTGAGGGACATAACAAGGAATTTGCATGATATTTCACGCATATAATTAAACATTCCTGGGTCGTACGTTTAAAGATTGTTGCGTAATAGCGACTTGCCAATCCAGGACAAGAACAAGTTACAAGATCAAGTCAAAACCCTGAAAAAAAATTGAATTTTATAATTTCCGTACAATTTTGTTTAATGACTAAAACTTGGTAACTTTAAATCGTATATATAAAGATCTATTCTTTAAAAAAAGAATTATGAAAATTTATACATATTTTTTTTATTTACTTTATGACCATAATTTCATTGAAACGCTGTCTTATTCGATCGCTCTTTTAATATTTTTATATGGATATGCTAAAACCTTTATGGTTTAAGAAATAAATTTAAAAACGATCTAAATTTTGTGTGTGTATCCATTTGCTATCTATTAACACATATAGCTTGCAAGTATGTATGTATGTGTGTATGTCCAGGCTGATCCAGTCGTCGAAGCCGCCGATCGTGGTGCGGCGCGGGCCGCGCGGCTTCGGCTTCACCATCCACACGGTGCGCGTGTACTATGGCGACACTGACTACTACACTATGCATCACTTGGTCTCGGTTAGTACATGCTTTCTTGTTTTTTATAGCTTCTAGGTTCGCTATTGGAACAAATATATATTTGTCATATGTATGTATTTGAAGTTATATACGTGTAGTATATCGTGTCATTGTAATATCTGGTATCCGTAACACGAATGGAACTAAAAGGTGCTGTGTGTATGTCTGTTGGTTACTTCATTACGTTGAAACATACACACTAAGACAACAAACACATTAGGATGGATTTTAGGTAGAACACAGATGGAATAATTAGTAGTAGTAATATTACTAATAGTCATTCGGCATAAGGTGACGCTGGCTTAAAATAATAATAATTTTATAATTATGAAGGGCATCTAAGAAAAGCGAGAGTACGTCGCTGGTGTTCAGGTTCAGGCTAAAATTTTTATTATTAGTAATAGTAATTATTATAGGTTGTAAGCTTTAGAGACTAAAATGGTAAAACTAAATAAATTTTTTTTTTTTTTATATTTTCTATAAAAAGTGAGTAAAGAAATTGAATTTTGCTTGAATTAATGTTTTATATTTAAGAGAGCAATACAGTTTTATTTACACAACAATGTATTTTATACATTAATAACAGAGTAATTAATTTCTATATGGACAAGATAAGGCTTTTGATATGAACGTAATGACCATAGATTAAAAATACTACTGTAAAGACTTCTAAATAAAGAGGCAACTACAGACTATAACAGATACACACACATTAGGCTTTTGGCTGTTTATATTATTTTTATATTATCTTTTAACAAAATCATTTAATCTAAATAAATGGGGAAAATATGATCAATATTATGTATATGTTCTAAAGATAAGGGAGCGCGGTCGCCTGCGCGCGGGGTCGGGGGACGGCGCAGTAAATGTATTAATGAACGAGATATTAAAATGCATTACAGGAAGCTGCTGAATCAATAGCATTTTACCGTCGGGTAGAAGTGACATCTAAAGAAGTAGAAGTTGAAATCAAGAAACTCAGGCTACAGTTGGATCCTAAAATAGAAAAAATATTACAATATGGGAGCACTGGTAAGGGATAAGTCTATAATATACAGGTGTAGTAGAGTTATTTATGGAGTACATATAAGTTAGCTATGCTTATTATCCACTAGTCTAGTCTAGTCTAGTACTATTATCATTCATACAAAAAAAAACTCGATTTATCGTTCGTTCGATCGTTACAATAAGGTGTAACACCTTACACCATCAATTCCTAATTTCAGGCTTTTACACAAAATTTCTATGTCACAAAACTCAATAACTGTACCTACTTACCCAGGCAGTTAGGCAGTGGTAGCCCAGTGGTAACGCGCTCGCTTGGGAAACCGAGTGAAGCGGGTTCAAATCCCGGGTCTCGCACCTCTGATATTTTTATGTGCGAATCATTTGAATTGGAAGTTGGTAGTGTTTCGCCCCCGTGCCTCGGAGAGCACCTAAAGCTGTCGGTCCTGCACCTTAACTCTCACTGGTCGTGTCGAGTAGTCATCCCAGCGGAGTATGAGAGTGACAGGAATAGAGAGTGCACTTGTATCTGCGGGCACACTTGTGCACTATTATACTTTCCTCTTCAGGTGGCTAGTCTCAGTGAGATTAGCCGCCGTGGCCGAATATATATATATATATATATATATAAGATTTAGCCAGCGGAAGGTTTCTAAGGAGGGCTCGATAAAACCAGTTATTGTAATTTTTCGTGAGAAAGAAAGATTTTCCTGAAGTAAAAGGTATCCTCAATGTTGACCCGAGTAATAAGTTATCATTCCACCAAATTTCGTTAAAATAGGATAATTATTTTTTGCGTGTAACGCCCATACACAAACAGACAAATAAACAAAATTTATTTTATTTATTTTTTGTACAGATTTCGCTAAGTTACTTCTTTATTATAGTATAGATTAAAATGCTTTTGTACTTCGTAGACAAGTAACCTTACGGGATTCCATGTCAGATGTCGTGAAGTTTCCCATTAGAGAAGTGACGTCTTTCCTTTACTGAGATTTGTTTCCAACTTACGAATGTACCTTAGAATGGTATTAGTGTGCACATTTCGTATATGGAAGCTTTATTTTATCAGGTTTTTAAAATAAAAACAAGTTCTTCTGAACCGGTGCTTGTTGCTTCGATTGCAGTATGGCCTAAATATTTGTTGAAATTATGGGAAAGTGCTTTTCGGTCTAGCAGTTAGCTTGTGTAGAAACAGATCAAGAATCGCTAAGATAAATAGCAGTACCTGGACGACCGAGCTTCGCTGGGAGTTCTTTTCTGTTATATCGTTTTTTTTTAGATAAAAAAACTAAAAACTTTAATAAATACAAAAAAAAAAAAACAAAAGTAAAAACTTTGTGTTCCGACCGGGACTCAATCCCGGGCATATGTGTTGTCTAACTTGCACCTTGACCGCTTCATCACAATGCTTACATCCGAGTGTAAGAAATTATCAACCATATTCTGCGTAGAATAATGCAAAAGAAAACCGCATGAAAACTCAAAAACACGCATTTTCCCAGACATGAGGCTAATCTAAATCAATTTTTCGCCCCCGAAAGCTCCCATATACCATATAGCAAAATCGTTAGAGCCGTTTCCGAGATCACTGGTATAAATAAATTAAGAAATAAATATATGAATATACAAGAATTGCTCGTTTAAATATATAAGATAAGAGTGTATTTGTGCTCGTCCAAAAATTTGTACACTATCCCTTTCATGTAGAGTTCCAGTGGAAACTTTAAAAATACGCATGTTTCTATGTTTGACAAATTCATATATATATATATATATATATATATATATATATATATATATATATATATATATATATATATATATATATATATATATATATATATATAACTAATAGATGGGGTACATTTTAATTTTTAATTTGTCATCGTCAAGTAAAATATGTAAACTATTAACAAGTATTTTAATATTTTTCTGATAAATGGAGGATGATAAATGGAGGTTTTAAAATAATACTCTAGTAGTTCCTACGTCTATATGTTTATCGCTTTTGTATAAATATATATTTATATGCTAGCTTTTTTGTGAAATCAACGCCCATACAGAAAGCTTAAATTTCTTGTAATTGCTATATAGTGTGCAATGCGGAAACTGTATCGTTTAATTTTTTTTTAAAGCGAACGTCAAGAAAAAGTTTACGGAAGTTCCTTTGACTTTTTGTGAAAGCTCGGAACTTTTTTAAAAACGTCTGTATAAGACAATTTCTTTCGTACTTTTATTTTGTTTTACATTTTGAAAGTATTTCACAATTAATTTACGATAAAAATTAGTCATAGTATTTTATTAAAGCATTTAAAACAGATTGAACCTTTTGATAATTGATAAATAATAATCTATGCAGATAAATAAAATTGGTGTGTCTGTTTGTAATATAAAAATAACCGCTTTTTACTAAATGCATATGGATGTATACACGTTACATATACCAAAACAACATTTTTTACAATTTTTGTCTGTCTGTTTGTTCCGGCTAATTTCCGAAACGGCTGGACTGATTTTGACGGGACTTTCACTGGCAGATAGTTGATGTTATAGGGAGTAACTTAGGCTACTTTTATTTTAGAAAAAAAATCAGGGTTCCGCGAAAAAAAATTAAAACCCATGAAATTGTGAACAGAATCCGCGTACGGCGTACGCACCCGAGCAAAACGAGGGTAAATCGCTATATAATTTAAATTAAATGAATTATAATTAATTAATTTAATTAATGAGTTATATATTTTAATTGAATATCTTAAGAGTAGCAAGCTCTTATTTATGTATACCTAAACATAGCTAACTGAGAGAACGTACCTAGGGACGAACGCGAGCGAAGCGAGCGTGAGTCGCTAGTAGAAAACTAAAAATTGTAAGAGACAAGGGTATCATCCATAAATCATGTCCTTATAAACAATTTAATTAAGGGCGGCTAACCTTACTGATTGTGAGGGTAGCTAGCTATGTTTTTTTTTCTTTTTATACTATTCTGAATTAATGCTTGACTACGTTCCGCCTGATGGTAAGTGGTAACGCAGTCGTAGATGGTAAGTCGCACTAATTCAGTAGCCACCTATTCACTCTTGCCTTGAAGACACTCATATTGTAATCGGACAGAAACACCGACGCAGGCAGGTTGTTCCAATCCTTAGCCGCACGTATAATAAATGACGTAGCGAAGCGCTTCGTCCGGACGGGTGGATTGTCCACGACATAAGGATGGAGACCAGCCGTTCGTCGGGTTGTCCGATGATGGAAAGGGGATGGGGGAATTAAGTCGTGTAGTTCCTGCGTACACTCTCCGAAATGTAACCTATAAAATACACAAAGGCTGGCAACCTTACGTCGGTGATCGAGGCTTTGTAAATTATCTTTTACCAGCACAGGGTCACCAATAAGCTTTTGAGCACGCCTCTCAATCGAGTCTAAGGCTGACAGATGGCATTTCGCAGCACCAGCCCATATGTGACTACAGTATTCCACACACGACCGGACTTGAGGTTTATATAAAACAAGAAGCTGTCCCGGCGTGAAATACTGGCGGACCATTGCCAGGATGCCAACTTTCCTTGCTGCGATATTAGCTTAGACTCGATGAACCGCCCGTAGTTCATGTTGGGGCTAACGTTGGGGAATGCATTTAGGCATGAGGTGTGGGACTCACCGGCAAAGCCAGTACTAGCCGCTCAAACCCCACGCAACCTCCCTCGTCTTAATGGGACCACAACAGCCATGGGGTTGCTCCAATGGTCCACTCTGCTATCAGAGAAGTACCAGGAGCAAACCGCATGGCACACCGCCCACCGAGGAGGGCCACCTCCCTGTGCGTTTCTTGTCTTTACGCCCAGCTGGATTGCCAAGCACTACTCTCTCACCACGACAGGGTAAACGCACTTTGGGGCATTGGGGGGGATCTAGTCTAATCCTATTTCACTCAGTGGTAAATTCACAGTATAAAAATCCACCATATACGCAATTACCTTTGATATTAACAGAATTGCTGACCAATTTAAGATAATTTACCAATTATCATGGTTTCGACATGAAAGCACTGTATGCCAGATCGTGGGCAGAGTAGAGTTGTACCCGTCAACCCTATAGCCGGCTGACGGGTCATGTATTTTTCCTTTAATCAGATATTGACATTTAATTTAACCGAATGTGATACAAAGCAGTATTTAAAATGTTCCTTTTTGCTTACTCGTTTTATGAAACACTCACAAACGATAATATTTAAAACCTTTTGTTATTTGTTTAAAGTTTAGATGTATTAAAATTTAATAAAAAGTAAGCTCATTAAGATCACCTGTTCTTAATTTTATTTTCGACTACCTACCTAATTATTATTATTGTAGGTAGGATTGAAAAAGTCTCAGTGGGTTAAACTAATTATTCAAGAGCAGTAATTTTTATTTTTTTTTTTAAATTTTAATTGTAATTTTTTGAAGAGCCATTAAAAGATAAATAACAAAAATAACACTATTTAATATTTTTTTACCTTTTCTATTTTTTAATACATAATTTAATAAATTCTATAAAAGTCAATATTTTTAGCATATCTTTTATGTAATATAAGTAGTATACTAAATAAAAGATATGCTAAATATAGTATAGCTCTGAACTTCTAGATCTTCATCAAACTTGTCGAGTAGCAGCAATAATATTACCTATGTGTTTAACAATAGATTTAATCTGATAAAGGTCTATTTCAAATAAAGGAGTACATAAAATAAAGTGAATATTAATATTTGTTTTATATTATGTTATGAGTTTCTTAATATATTTTAAATTTTAATATCACTTGGCAGATTATTTTATTTACAACACAGCCCATGTTTATGGTATAAGTTTAAATAAAAAAATCGGTAGTAAGTTTAGCTCGAATGCATAGCATGTTTTACTTTAAATACCTTTCAATACAGATACTACCTTTTAATAGAGATAATTTGATACAAGTGTAACGATTCAAAATATAAATATTTTTTTAAATATATAAAGGACATTTCTTAAATACCTATATATAAACAGGTAATAATATCAGTCTTGATATAAAAGATATTCCTAAGCTTTATTTAAGTCAGACAAATAAATTTAAATAATGGGAATAATATATTATATAACAAATGGTTTATCTACTACTATATCTCTTGGATAAAAATAATGTTAAAAGATAATAGACTATATCTTACTCCATAACAGTATGAGTATTTAATGGTAGAGTTAGTTATTTCTTAGCAAAGTCTTGATTTAACAACATATTAAGCAGTTGGCTCATGTACTTAGCCATTGCTTAACTTAAACACAAATAATTACTATTATGATATTACTTTAACTTTATTGAGTTTAAGCAATGTTAATCTGTTTTACTTTAATGTATTGAACATCGCATTCACTCCTTTAAATGTAGTTTAATTTGCTAAGAGTAGAAACTATTCTTGAAATAATGAATTTATAATGTATCTTTAAGCGTTTTAGCAACACTGTAGATTATAATAATTTTATGTGTGTATATAATAACGATGCTCTCCCTGGAGATCGAGTTGAAACGATGCGTGCGAGGTCGTAGCGCTGAGCCGGTGTACGACACGTTCATTACTAACGCCGCGTTGTATTCCTTTGATTCATGGAATAATTTAGCTTATATGGGAAGTTACATAATTTTCTTTCTTGACATAAATTTTGTAAGACTAAGAAGAAAAAGGAAAATGCTAAATCTTTATTTATTTGTTTTTCTTTAAAAATTATATCTTAAGCTTAATTTATTTTATAATAGTGATTTAAATTACAATACCTATGGTACTCTTGGGGCAATAAACTAATATACATATGATAAAACTAGAGACTCACCCTCTTCGCTCGGGTTCGTTTCTAGGTGCGTTATAACAGGAAAACAGGTATAGAAAAGTAGGTAAGTATTATAAAGAGTTATATACATATATACAAATCCTTTACTTGAGAAATGATTGATTCCCCATCCAATCTTCCACCGCCTTTTATATATATATATGACATGTTTTCCGAAATGAAAA
The DNA here is from genome assembly GCA_033884665.1 of Argynnis bischoffii washingtonia. Classification (NCBI taxonomy): domain Eukaryota; kingdom Metazoa; phylum Arthropoda; class Insecta; order Lepidoptera; family Nymphalidae; genus Argynnis; species Argynnis bischoffii. The sequence goes on from CM066636.1 coordinate 6,892,262, forward strand.
CTATCTCATGTCATTCCCAGGGTCTCAAACTATTTCCATACCATATCTCATCTAAATCAGTTCAACGGTTAAGCGTGAATAGGTGACAGATAGAGTTACTTTCGCATTTAACATTAGTATGAACATATAAAGCTGATAAAGACATATAAAAATAGTAATTGCGAATGTACCTTAGAAGATAGATGTATACTATTGCGAACTTGCCTGTATAACTTTTTAAGATCTACAATTTTCTAGTACATTGTTTTGATGCAGCGTTAGCCCTATAAATTTCTAAAGTCGACCACCAGTCATTGCGTTTTCCTGCGGGAATAAAAAATGTGCCTGTAGTAAAAGGTATCTTAAATGTTGACCCGAGTGATAAGCCATCACTATACAAAATTTAGTTAAAATCGGTTCAGTACTTTTTGCGTGAAACGCGCACATCGATTTGACTAAGTTAGTTTTATTATAGGTAGGTATAGATAAGAATAGGTATTGCGAGTGTACCTTATGAGATATGTAGATATATAAATGTGCAACAGGCACATTTTTCTGTTGGCCTTTTCGAGACCTACAATTTTTTAGTACATTGTTTTGATGTATGTCATAAGGTTTAGCCAACGGGAGGTTTTTAAGGAGGACTCGATAAAACCAGTTATTGTCATTTCCCGTGGGAAAGAAAGATTTTCATGAAGTAAAAGGTATCTTAAATGTTGACCCGAATAATAAGTTATCATTTCACAAAATTTCGTTGAAATCGGTTCATTACTTTTCTATCTATATTGTATACATAATACGTTACAGTCATTTTTTTTAAATATTTCATGTACAGATTTCGCTAAGTTACTGCCTTATTATAGTAGGTATAGATTATGTCAAATTAAACCTTTGTTGCTGCGTTACGAAAACAAATAATAATAAGCGTATTTTCGCATTTTTTTATTATTTTAAGTAGTATTTAGTAGTATTTTTTTTAATTAACAGATTCATTTATATTTATAGTAGCATCGTTCCCGGTTTCGTACGCACAATCGTTGTCGTAGCTCGTATTTATTTCATCTTTGATGGTATCATCTGTTTTGTCTTTAGCTCTATGATAGCACTTTGCCGTAGCATTTTGGAGCGGTTTATAATCTCTTTTTTGAATGTCGGTTCCAGACTCTCATTACACGGGTCCTCATCATCGCTATTACCACTGTCAGATAAATCCACTACATCTTCTTTAGCTGCTATTTCTTCGTCAGATTTTTCTGAAACAAAAAAATCGATAAATTGTTTATCATTATTATATGTTTGCGCAAGACGCAGGCGGCTCATAAGCTTTATAATATTTACTAATAACATTTATATATACATCATGATAATTTATAGTAATTTTGTAAAGCAACAAAATAGATTAAACATATTTAACAATAACATTAAAATTATCCAATTATGATAACATCTTTATAAATATATTGTAGACACTAATATTATAATTATATCATTAATACTGAACAGAAATGCTAATTTTTCAATACTAATATTGATTTACAAAATAAAACATAATATAAACATAAAGATTAAAATAACAAACCATCTCTCTCTTCAATGCAGGCACGCAAATGTTGCACTTCCTCCTCTACTCGGGCGTGAGCTAACTTCTCTGCTAAGTATTTCTCCTACAAAAAAAAAAAATATAAACATAAATTAGTGATGTAAGGAATATTCGCATTCGCGAATATAAACATATTTAATACTTTTACATTAGACATTTAAATAAAACTATATTTTCGGATTTTTTCGCGGATTTATTTTGATTTTTGTTTCCCGACGTTTCGATTGCTTTTTACAGCAATCATGGTCACGGGAGAGACTAAGGTGTTAGATGTTTTGAAAGCATTATATAGTTGTTACAGACAGCCTACCCACAAAATAACAAAAATGAAAATGAAAAAAAAAAAAACAAAAATTATTGTTAAGTACGAAACAAAACCCAACGAGTGATAGTTTTGATTTATTAATCAAAGACACACTGAAAATTATAATTAATTAGCTAATAATTTATAGGCGCCCGGAAATTGTATGTGTGAGGAAAGACTACACGTGTAACGTAATTGAAATGAAATGAAATTTATTTATTTAGTAACAATTCTTATATACAGTAAAACAATGGCTACGATGATACTGCAAAAGTATAAACTGCGTTGCAGATATCAACGCCCGCCTCCGTACAGTATTGACATAGTTTTTATATGAATAATATTATTTTACTTATCGTGTGGTGTTCCGTGCAATGACTATGATATAAAAGGAATGGATGATAAATGTGATCATCTACATATATTTTTACGGTCAATCCTATCAGCTTAATTTTAATAAACATTTGTAAAGAATATATACATACTATCATTATAATAAAGAAGGCCCTAACTAACAATTTGGTCAAAAATGATTTCAATGCAGATTCGGAATCAGCAAAACAAATGTTACTCGATAGTCTTACTCATAAAGCTCTAAGTCTTGTGAATCCGGAGATACCATAACCATTTTAATCGTAACGTCAAAACTAGTAGTAATTTTGACGTAGCTGTAAAATAAAACTTCAAATATCTAAAAATCAACTTTGACGAAGTTGCGGCCTTCTTTCTTATGACGGCAATATATTCGAATTGTGTAATATGTTAAAAATATTTGGATTATCAATAATGAGTGACTCAAGAATGTTAAGAAAAGAAAGAAAGCTGAGACAAGAAAATAGTAATAAATAAAATAAAAAAATATTAAAAAAATTATATATACCTGTAATATGGCAATTTCGGTCATCAGTTGATTAATCTGTAATAACAAAAAATATACAATAATTTTTAAAATTAAGAAGATTTATATTTAAAAGATATTGTTTCTTCATACTATTACATATAATCTTTTAATCATTTCACCTTGAGTTGAGTGTCGCGGGAGGGCGTCGTATCTCCGTCGGAGGTTCGCTCAGTTTTATTTAGTTTGCTCTCATATTCTTCTATCTAAAATCAACAAAAAATATTTGAAAAATAAATAAAATAGTATAACAATTAAACATCACACTTACATAAGTATTTTTATGGACTTTTTTGCGGATTTATTTTGATTTTTGATTCTCGACGTTTCGAATGCTTTACAACAATTATTATCACGAGTCCCCCAGTTATCATCGGAAACCAAAAAAATAAAAAAATAACAGCAAAAAAAAAAACTTAAGTTTAACCATAAACCTAGCATACCTACACCATGGTACTCGGTACTCATGAATGACAAAGACACCCACCTCCGCCTTCAGCACCCGTATCTGCTCCTCGTAGTACTTGGTCATGGCCTTGGCCTCCTCCACCAACTCGTGCATGGTGAGCGCCATCAACGCCTGCCGCTCCTCTATGCACGCCAGCCGCTCCTCTATGCACGCCTGCAGCTCCTTCACACGGGATTGGGTTCTAGAAATGAATAGAATAGACATCAGCTGAATAGATTGTGATGCTGGGTACAGGCCTCTAACAATAAACATTTCAACCTACTTCTAATACTTTCTTAGATTTACGCGAATATTAGACATTTAAATAAAACTATCTTTTCGGATATAGTTGTTACAGACAACCTACCCATAACTAACTATATAACGCCTTTGAGACATCTAACACCTTAGTCTCTCCCGTGACCATGATTACTGTAAAGCATTCGAAACGTCAGAAACCAAAAATCAAAATAAATCCGCGAAAAAATCCGAAAAGATAGTTTTATTTAAAAACCTACTTCTATATTTTGTTGTATAATAATGTCCTCCCGACCGATTTCGGCCAATCGGCAGACGACGGCGACGACGCGACAGTTGCTCTATCTCGGTATGAGGCTTCCCAACTTCGGGCTGTTACTGACAATTTCTTAACAGAAAGACTCAATCACTAAACTTAGCCCGATCCGGGACTCGAACCCAGAATCTTTGGATGTGAAAGTGTGTGTGTGTGTGTGTGTGTGTGTTAAAAAAAATAAGAAAAATAATAATTAAAAGCTGTATTGAAAAGAAAGAAAATATTATCACTTAAATATCTCGTAAAAGTAAACAAAAATAAAACCTTACTGCACTAATTCAAAATGTAGCCGTTCATTGTCTGCTCTTAACTTCATCAAATCTGTACTGCAAGTGATGGTTGTATCTTGAGTACTGCTTTCAAAAGAACTCGGGTATTCTGCTAAAGTATTGTTAATTTCTGTGGAAACATAAATATTCGTGAATAAGTAGTTTCGCTACAACTGATGACAATTTCCATTTAAAAAAAAAACATATTTTTAGTATTATCCAAATCGGGGCTCTAACATGAGTAGGGCTCATAAAATAGATTTTTTAGATGTACTAAATTCGTTTTACTTTTTACAACATTATTAGGAGTCTTCACTCCTTAATTCTCTAAGCCCCACGGTTAAATTCTCCAGTAATTTGTCAGTCACAGAAGGACATGATACATGGTCTGCTACAAACACAAAACCTCCCAAAAATTCACCCCCCAAACCCCAAGTCATAAGCATCCAATCTACAATATGTGGTATAAGACCCGCCATTCATGTATGTATATCTTTCAACTTAGTGTAATTCACTAAGTTACATACAACATAAAACCGGCTATTCAAGTATATCTCACGACTCACAACATAAAGCCCGCTACTCACATATATCTCACTACCCACAACATAAAGCCTGCCACTCACGTATATCCCACAACCCACAACGTAAAGGCCGCTATTCAAGTATATCTTACGACTCACACCATAAAGCCCGCTACTCACGTATATCTCACTTCCCACAACACACAACAGAAAGGTCGACACTCACGTATGTTCCTGGCCACGGCCGCCAGCTGCAGCACGTGGCGCGTCTCCTGCGCGTACTCGGGCGCCGGGTTCAGCGTCACCACCATGCTCACCGCCTCGCCGCGAGACCCCGACAGCCCCGCGCCCAGCAGCCGCGTCAGCTTCGACTCCCTGGGGGAGGGGTGACGGCATTGATAAATATGTCACCATGGGAAGTGACGGGGTTAGAATATATGCCATTGACCACGAGGTGTAACGTTATTAATTAATATGCTACTGTCTATCTGGTTTTTTTCGCGGTTTTTTTTCAATATAAATATTTTGACTTTTGGTTCCCAACTTTTCGAATGGTTTACAACAATTATTAGGGTCTCTGGAAAGAATTTTATTTAAAATGTCAAATATTGGCATAAGATAGTATTAATATGCTATTGATTAGTGGCTAGCATGTGTACGGTTGCAAATGATCTATTTAAGTTTTTCTATTAAGAAATTCTCAATAACAGTAATGTCTTCATCCAGCTTACCTGTAGGGGTAGGGCACGAGGGGCGCGCGCGCGGGGTCGGCGGGCGCGCGCTTGCGCAGCATGCGCAGGCAGCGCTCCAGCACGTGCAGCGACGAGTTGATGGCGCGCGACTCGTGCATGCGCGCGCCCGTGTTGCGCGTGCGCGCCGCGCGCTCGCAGCCCGCCAGGTCGCACAGCCGCACGCACGACGACCGCACGCCCTCCTCTGTAATCAGACAATACCAATACTTATATATGGCTGCCGACACGTTTGGCTCCGTTTGTAGTGACCCTACTTGCTGAGCCAGAGGTCGCGGGTTCGAGTCCCGCTGGTTCATTTGTGGGATGACCACAAATATGAGTGTTATATATATATGTATATTTATAATATGTATGTATTTAAAGTTATATATGTGTAGTGTATCATCTATCTGGTATCCATAATACATGTCACATAGCTTACCATGGAACTAGATAGCGCTGTGTGTTAATGTTTATTTATTTATTTATTTACTATTTGCCCTACAATACGAGGGAGATCAGGTCATACTTCACTACGCTCGTCTAGTGCGAGTAGGCAGGTGGTCTTCACATATCTTTCGAAAACTTGTTAGGTTCTCTCAAAAACGCAGCTTTCCTTACGATGTTTTCGCCGTCGCCGTAAGGCAAGTGGTAATTATGTTAGAAATGATTCGCACCTAAAAGTATCAAACGTGCGAGACCCGGGATTTGAACCTGGTTCACTCGGTTTCTCAAGCGAGCGTGTTACCACTTGGCTACCACAGCCTTTTTCAATAATTATTTTTTGATGGTATGGTTTTTGATGATCTCATATCAAATGAATATTGCAAAAAAATTATTTACTGAAACATTATTCTATTTAATATTTCCTTTAGCGTCCCGATTTTACTCCACTTTCCCATATATATATATAATAAAATTCCAGACTTTATTTTGAGCTTGACGCTTAAACAATTCAAGGAAAAAATTAAAAATATATTACAGAGCAAAGCATATTATTTCGTTGCAGAATACTTTGCTGATGCAAATGTGTGGAATTACTAACAGTTGATACTCACACAGGATAAGAACATAATTATTGTATTGATATGTTGTAAATTATAAATATATTAAAAAAAAAGCAACTGTTGAGTTTCTCACTGGCTTTTCTGAGTAGAACTGCCTTCCGAGCTGGTCGTGGATTTCTCACACTTACATACTGGCATTTAATTTAAGTAATAAAAATTCACAATTTAAAAGTGCTTGTAAAAGTCTATTTGAATAAATTATATTTTGATTTGATTATTGGTTTTTTGAAAAACAGATTTTGACTGTAATAACACCTAATAACTTAACTCACCTGTCTCAGTAAGCATAGTAATAGTAAATATGCAATGGGAGCGGGAAGACTGTGAATGTATACCCGTGGCCGCTACTTGCAGGTTGTGCTTGCCCGCTACCATCACATCATATGCTTCCGCACCAGATTTCACAAATGTTTGTGTTGCTCCCTGCAAGAAATATGACACATTTACATAAGGTGAAAATACATTTTAAATTTCTATTGTTTTTTTTCTAAACTAATAATGTCCTCCTGACTAATTTTGGTCATAGCAGCCAATCTCAATAAGACTAGCCAACTGCGCCAGTGTGTAGTATTATATTAGTTATTACAAAAGTGTATGCACACCAACACAACAATGTGCACTCTCTACTCCTGTCACTCTCAAAGTCCAATGTGACAATACTTCGACATGACCAGTGAGAGTCAAGGCGCAGGGCCGACGTGACACATGCTCTCCGAGGCACAGGCATGATATACTGCCAACTTCCCAACTCCGGGTTATTACTGAGAATATCTTAACAGAGAAATTCAGTAATTAAATTTGGCCAGCAGTTAAAAAAAACCTCTATCATCATATAAAATCTCACTAGTAGTTCAGTTCTAACTATACATATTTTATAATTGATAAATTTGATTTATACCAACTTTTTAAATCTGTTTCAATTAAAAAAAAGTAATAGCCTGTTTTTTTTTTAAAAAATAAGCATTACCTTGACATAAACATTGCCACTGGAGTCTTCTCTTATGGCAAGTTTGGAAGCATTTTTCCTATCACCGGGAGCTAATAAGTCATAAATGCCTTCATTGTATATTTCTATGAATGAAACCTACAAAAATAAAAATAGTTTAATATTATTAAAGTAAAGATTGCTTAATTAAAAAAAAAATGTGTATATATGTTTGAAACTCTTTTATTAATAAATCATTTTTAATTTTTTTTTTTTAAATATGTTTACTCAGATTATTTCGTAATTTTGATCACTGTATTGTTTAGATGACTATAATGTACAATAAAGAATGTACATTAATTTAATAGGTAAGCATTTATAAGTAATTCACTAGTGTAGCATAATTAAAAAATACACATAAGTATAATAAAAGAAAACTATGTTTTATATCTTACCCAAACATAATATCTTTTTCTGTTAGAAAGGTCAATAGTACTATAATAAGTAAGGTCACTAAATAACCGAGCACTCATCCTACGATATTTCTCCCTTAAGGGTGCAGATATTTGTCTTAGTTTTTTTATCCACTGAAAAATATAATTAGCACAGTGTTAATTAATATTCACAATATAACATGCCAATATTTTTATACAAGTTGAAACTTTGAATACAAACTTGTAACTCATAGTTTTGTTCAGCAGAATTCAGTCTATCAGCACCTCTTTCTGCTGGTTTAAACTCTGGAGTTTGAGAAGCATCAACAACTTTGAACACATATTCCAGTGCTCTTGGCACTAGGCCTGGTGACGACACTGTGCCCATAAGGGTATAGGTTTTTCCTGATCCAGATGCTCCATATGTAAGAAGAGTAAAGCTGCGACCTTCTGGAAGCCTTTTTAAGTTGTCTTTAACGACATGCTCAAAAATTTCCTAAAAAAGTAAATTTTATTACACATTGTCATATTAAGTGTAAAATGTTTACCTTATAATCTTTAAAACCAAAAATTTATGTGTATTTCAATTTTGCTGACCTTTTGGTTGGAATCTGGACCAAAAATATGCGAAAAAGTGTACATTTTTGATACATTATGCTGAGTTCGCCTTCCATGACCTGCAGTTGTGGTGTCCAACGACGTTATTAAGCACCGGTCAGATCGAACTTCATATAGATTATTAGGTTTATTGCACGGTTTTAATCTTAAATAAACTTGCACTAACTCAGATTCTTCACATTCTGAATCTTTTTCAAATAATTCCAATAAATTTGTACCCTTCTGGGGTTTAGGCCTCATAAAAGGGTTTGTTATTAAAGGAGAACGTGGTTCAATAAAGGAAAGTATATCCCTTCTTGATGTTTCATTATCAGAATATCTTGATCCTGACATGATACTATTATATCTCTAATAATATTTATAACAAATAAAATAAGCAGCGACGGTCGATGTTCAACGGTTTACCATTTGATTTTCAAATTTTTCTCTGATTATTTTTATTTTTTAATCATTATTACATACAGATTGCATATTCTTGCACTAGATTCTAGCCTTTACTCTTTAGATTAAAAAATTGCCTATAGCAGTCCCTTAATCTGTGTCTATGACTAAACAAATATTCATTCATTGTATATTGCCACCCACTGACCTCTATCAATACTACTGGACTGGCGGCTGTCAAAGTGCTTTTGTGCCTGTTTGATAATCGCCATTTTGGCGCTGTCGGACGTAGCGAGTGTCTGTGGTACTAAAACTAGTGATGTCGATATCAGCGAACAAATATCGATAACTTATATGATGGTATTATAGAGGTCAGTGTTGCCACCCTTCCATAACCAATAATATTCGTTCAATCAATCAGTCATTTTTTACAAATGTCGGATGAGTGCTTGTGTATAGTTGTACTATTGTTTATTTTTCTATTTACATTAAATAAAATCAGTGCCAACTGAAATGTGCTGTATTTAGCATCATTAACCACATGTAATTGATATCGCCACTGTTGTGTTTGATCTTTTTAGCATACCATTGACGTAGAGAGGAATTTGTGAAGATGTGATTATTACTCGGATTTGGCTTTGTGCCATAGTGGTTTTATGTGAAAGGGGTAAAATGGAGCTATTTCCAATAATACTACTGTTCCTGTTCGTTAAGGGTTCATTAGGATTTTGTCCATCGTTATGTTCGTGCAAGGGAAACAAGGCGACCGAAGGGGTGTCCGTGGATCCACTGCCGGGTGAACTCTTAAAGATAAAATGTGGTGGTACCCCAGCGCAAATTACAGAACTTAAGGAAATTGATCTAAGCAAACTTTGGACGGTTGTTGTGAGCTTGTAAGTTAATTTTTTTTTGTACATTGTGAAAGTGGCACAATTTTAAATAAATCTATAAACAAAATCGCAACTATCAAAATTGCAACTGTGAACTGACATTTTATTATTTGACTTTGACGTTTCTGCTAACAAGCGCGTTCGGCGATCGGTGGTTGTTAATTCCGTGTTTTCTGTTTATTCAACGTAATATTAGTTTTTAATTATAAAAATGGCTGTAAGTATTCTTAAACTAAATATTTCATAAATTTCTTGCGTTATTTATAATAAAGCATAAATGATACGCAACTTTGTCGAGACTAACCTCAAAATTTGTGTGTATTGTTTCAAATTCGTTTGTTTTTTTACTTTTAGTATCATATCATTTGATTTTAATATGTTTGCAATGTAATTTTAGTCGTTAGCAGCAGCTCAAGTTCAAGAAGTACGGTCTATAACGCGTATAGAACGTATTGGCGCTCATTCTCATATACGCGGGCTAGGTTTAGATGATGCTTTGGAACCTAGAGCTATATCTCAAGGCATGGTGGGGCAGAAAATGGCGAGAAAAGCCGCTGGCGTCATATTACAGATGATTCGAGAAGGTAATGATCAAACTGTTGTCATAGCAACATTAAGTTTATGTTTATATGTATTAACAACTTTAAGTATATGTTTAAGTTTACGTTTGGGAAAGTCCCTTTTATAATTATATTTATGTCATAAAGAAATAATAAATAGTAAACAAACATTTTTAAAAACAAGCTTTTGTAGATTTATTTTCTTCTTATATAGCATTAAAATTAAAGCTTTTTAAAAATGTTACTTTTTACTATTCATTTACTTATCCATTTTTTTCCTTTTGACATAAGTCAACTTTACCAAGTTTAGTTTAGTTTACCAACTTTACTAATTGAATGTATGTATATTAAAATTCATGTCTGTGCCTTTGATTGCTGAGAAGATCTCTCATGCGCTGCGTGCAAAAGCTATCATAATCAAATATTTATACAAAAACAAAATTGTGTGTAAGCTGTTGACCACTGAGGAGATCACTCATTTGGAACCAGCCCTGAATGCAGCAGCTAACTCATGGTAGACTCCAGAAACGGGCTATAACAATTGAATGAATATAAAAAACTTCATATCTGTACTGTTGGCTTTAAGGAATTGCTTATATATATTTATATTATTATAATTGCTATTATAATTATTATTAAAATTTATTGTCATCGGGATTACGCTAACATGTAAGATTTCAACTCTGTAAGATAGAAGAAAGTGGTTCTAATTTAAAAACTTTATTTTTTGATGCGTTTATAATCCACAATCATTCAGTAACTGTAAGCGGATATGTTCTGTGTTTAGGTGCAGAGAGTGTATCCTCTATTGAGAACATTACTCATATTAATTTAATATAAGCTACACTTTTTGTGGCAGTTTTAGTATATCATGTCTTTTAAGGCAGTTTGGATAGTTTTACGCCTGGAGATGGACTGCCAATGCATTTGGATGCTGAACTAGTTGTTGTTGTTAGAGTTTGCAAAGGGATCTTATTTCTAATTTAAAAAAACTTGCTTTACTTTATATATATTTGTGTAATTTGTAGGCAAAATAGCAGGTAGAGCAGTATTGCTAGCGGGTCAACCAGGTACAGGAAAAACAGCGATAGCCATGGGCCTTGCACAAGCGTTAGGCCCAGATACACCTTTCACCAGCATGGCGGGTGAGTCAGACTTTTTGGGAATAATTTATGTGATCAATTTTAATTTACTTTTCAAAATTTGTTTTCTAAGTCTTCAATAGTGGTCACATAAAATTTTTAAAGAGATATTCAATCTTTAAGTATGGAATAAGCATTTAAATAATTTTGAACTTATAAACCTATATATATATATATATATATATATATATATATATATATATATATATATATATATATATATAATGAAATTTTAACTGAATCAAATTAAATATTTTTCTGTACATTAAATATTTTTTTTAAAATCTTATTGAAATAGTCATCCTTATCTATACAGAAGCCTAATCTATAGTTTTTAGAATTTTTGTCTGTCTGTCTAGACCGATTTTGATGAAATTTGGTATAATAATAGCTAGTTATCAGGGTCAACTTTTTACTGCGGGAAAGTTATCTCATCTCTATGAAATCTATACTATCCCGTTGAGGATCGCGTGCACACCGGTGTGCCAGTTAACAATTAATTTCTTTGAAAATTATACGGGAGGTGTTAAATGTTAAAACAACTAGGGACGAACCCGAGCGGAACAAGGGTGACTTGCTAGTATATATATTATTTATTTGGTTTTAGGATCTGAAATTTACTCACTCGAAATGAGCAAAACTGAAGCGTTAACACAAGCTATAAGAAAGTCGATAGGCATTCGCATTAAGTAAGTAACTATAATTTATTAATATCTTCTATATAAATAAAAATGATTGTTTTTTTTTGTATATTTGTAGTCTATACATTCCTATATCATTCATCAAATTGTGATAAAATGTTTTAGTTTTTTTATTACAGACAAACATAAAAGAAAATATTTTTTCTCTATAATATTAGTACATTATTATAGATTATATATCCATACTTAATATTGTAAATGTAAAAGTGTATTTATTTGTTTGATGTCAAAATATAGTGACGGATTGGCGTAGTTTTTTGTGTGGATATAGTTGGCGGACTGGAGAGTGACATACATTTTTTACTGCGAAAAATTATCCCATTCCCGCGGGATAACACGTTATAATACAATCCAAAAAAATATTTATGATCAGAATTACTTGAAACTTAGTATTAAGGGTTTTCAATACAATTAAATAAATACCTGTTTTAGCATTTTTCGAAATCCATCACATGAGAGGGTAAAATAAGGGATGAAAGTTTATATGAAACCTACCTTTTCAGAGTTTTTTTTGTAGTTTTAGCGCGAGCGAAGCCCCGGGTTCTGCTAGTAATAGTATAAATCTATACTAATATTATAAATGTGAAAGTTTGTGAGTATGTATGAATGTTTGTTACTCTTTAACGCCAGAATGGCTGAATGGATCTAGATGAAATTTGACACAGAGATAGATTATAGTCTGGAATAACACATAGGCTACTTTTTATCCCGGAAAAATATACAGGTCCCGTGGGATAGGTTTGTTTTTGTTTGTCTAGAGGTGAAGCCGAGCATATTATCGCCGCTCGCATGCACAGTAGCAAACGCACACTGCGCTCGAATGATATCACCGTACCACCAATGGACGTAGAGCTAGATCTGTGCTTCTCTCTTCAGTATCCACATTTCGTGAAACGAGATGGGAATAGGTAAGGAAGATTTCTTTTTTTATATATTATTATATATTAGTTATTACCTGACTACGCGACGCAAAGGAGGTTAATGTGTTTATCAGTCTATTTATGTATGTATGTATGTATGTATGTTTGTTCCTATGTGGCGTTCTAGGGATCAAACGCGTAGGCCGATTTTGATGATTCATAACGCGATAACGCGTGTATCATACGCTATATAAAAAAATTAAAAATTAAAAAGGCTTGTGTGCAAGTTTTATAGGCTGTATAAAAATAGTTAAAAAAAAACAACCAAACCAATCGAGTGGGTTATCAAAATAAAGGTTTTTAAGCGACGATTACAAAAATATGTAAAACTTATATGAATAAAAGTAATTTAGGATAAAAGTTGCTAAATATAACGTCAAATGTCTAATTTTCAAAAAGTAAAAATCTATACATATAATAAAATTGTAACTAAGCCGAATCTGTACATTAAATATTTTTTGGAAAATGTTATTGAAGTAGACATTATTATTGATACAGAGGCCGAATCTAGTATAGTTTTTACAATTTTTGTCTGTCTGTCTGTCTGTCTGTTACCGCATCACGAAAAAACTACTGGACAGATTTTGATGAAATTTGTATGATGGTAGCTGGTTATCCAGGTCAACATATAGGATACTTTTTCCTGCGGGAAAATATCCCATCTCTGAGGTAAACGTGAAAACGTAACTAGGGGCGAACCCGAGCGGAGCAAGGGTGTGTCGCTAGTCTGTAAATAAAAATACACTTTACTGCATAATACTTACTTTATTCCTTTGTCAACTTGTTTTCATATTTTTACTTACCTTTTAAGCAGTCGGGTTTTTTTATTTTTATAGTATATTTTTGACTTAATGATGAGTCTTAAAGTGGATTAATTGGAGTTCCTAAAGTCTTGCAGTTAAGTTATTCTTCAAACCTTCTTAATTCGGTTCTAACTGAAAATCCGTTATTAGTTGACGTCTCCTAAGGACTACCTACCTGCTAAATATGAGTTTTATGGGTCAAGTAGGTAGGTACTCTTTGAGACATTATGTTTAATTATAGCTTATACATGTACGTTATAAAAAAATATTCATAAAAAACTAAAATGCTAAACTCGGTCTAGAGAAACAAAAGTTTAGAACTAATTTTAAGCTTAAAAGAGCTTATCGATCATTTGGCTGAAGCCTTGAAAATCTGAATTCAGTTGTTTCTTATTATTTGCGGCAATTTGTTTAATTTTACGACTGAATGTACTGAAGACTATTCTAGTTCAAATGTTAACTGCGCAATGATATTGTAAGGTCGAGGTCGAGACTAATGGGGTTTCCGACCATAAAAAATATGGGACGAATCTAACATTTTATTACTGTTCTCTTTTGAATATGTTATAGTCGATTTTTATTGAAGATCGTCATAAATAAAGCTCTCTACAATAAATTATGGCAGGAAACGAAAAAGGGTTATGGTAGTGATTGATGGGTTTTATAGAATCTAAAAGTAATCTCTGACGTATTGAGCAGATTCTTTATTGGCTAATAGCAGAACTATCTCCGAGCAAAATATTTTCTTCATAAGTACGAAGCAACTAGCGACTCACCCTTCGCTCGGGTTCGTCCCTAGGTCGATTCCCCATACAAACTTTCATTCCCATTTTCACACCCTTAAAGGATGATTTCCGGAATAAAAAATATCCTATGTCCTTCCCAGGGTCTCAAACTATCTTCTTAACTTCTTTCTTACATTTCATCTAAATCGGTCCAGTAGTTTTTGAGCTTATTCGTTACAAACATACATACAAAAATACAAATTTTTCTCTTTTATTATATTAGTGTAGATGTACAAATCAATTTAATTCTCTTGATAATGGTAAGGCAATGTATCCATAGATAATACAGTTAACGACAGTTATACTGTTACTTTTTTTACGTACTGTTGCTGACTACAGTTGTTTGTTTCGAAAAGAGACACTAGGGAGATGTAATCACCGCTATTAGATGTTATAAATTGCTGTTTCGGCTATACTCTTATCCTTATCGCAATGCTATCCTTTTTAGTTTTTGGTATACGATGGATTAAAATTGTCATGACAAATAACAAAAATATATGAAACGTATGTCCAGATTTTAGGAAGGGTCCGCCGTAAAATGATAAGCGTAAATGCATGGTGTGACTATTACATGAAAATATATGCGTATTACAGTATATCTTTTACAGTAACATTTCATTTTAAAATAAGCTTTTATGTAAACAATGTACTAAAGCGAATAAAATATGTTATCTAAAATATAAAAATCTCGTGTCTTGGTGTTTGTGGTCGCACTCCTCCGAAACGGCTCGATCGATCTTAATGATTTTTTTGTATATTTGATAGATATGAGAATAAGTCGTAAAGTATTTTTCACCCTCCCACCCCCATCCTCCATTTTTTAATCGCGATTTTAGTATTTTTGTATGAACAATATTATATAAATATATAACATAAAGCAAAAGAGTTTTTTATAGATTGAACGTGGCCGAAGCCGCGGGTTCCGCTAGTATTTTATAAATTTTATAATGAATTTATTGGTTTTCACAAACCATGTCGTGTGTCGTGTGCATGTATCTCGCAAATAAAAGATTGTAGGTAATAAAACTTCCATTACCTTTATAATAAGGCTTTAAAAATGCCATAATATAAATGTTCTTAGACATCTATTATGAGGTTTCTTGATAATGTATAAAAATATAGAGCGTTTTTGTTATGTCTGCTGTAATTATTGGGCAAAATTGACTCGTAAGCGGCTTAGAACTCCAATTTGATAGGATTTCGACTTAAAACTGAAGTATAAAAATAGGAATTATCTAAGGTAAAGTCGTTGTTATTTAAATGGATATTTTCAAGCTTTTTGTATGTAAGCTGAATAGAGACCTGGTAGAAACATAGTGCCAATTAACGAAGTAGCCTTAACACCACTAAAGCTCTTTAATCCCATTCAACGACATTCATTAAATTTTAAAATACAAGTCACCTACTCTATTTCTACTATATGTTGTTGGGACATATAGTATGTTGGGACATTAAAACACACACACGAGGCTTGTGTTATGGATACCAGATAGTTGCTACACTACAGATATATAACTTTAAATATTATAAATAAAAATACCCATGACTGGCGTACGTTTAGATTTGTGCTCATTACACAAATCACAGATCATATATTATAGTACACAAATGAATGCCCCCAGCGGGACTCGAACCCGCGGCCGCTGGCACAGCAAGTAGTGTCACTACAACCTGAGCCAAAACTTACATCGTGTACTATAAATTATAACTGTACAATATTTCCTGTTATTGAGTAATTTCATAAAACTTATACATTTAATATATGTGACCTCCAAAAATTAACGATTCAAACGAATAATGGCATGTAAACTAAAACAATTTACAACTGGCTGATGCTCTATCTGATGTCCAAAGCATTTCCGACATATTTCCAGTTTCATTTTATCGTTGTTTTATTGCGAAATATGTGTGTTTGAAATACGTATCTGTTTCTTATCCCACGATCTCTATATGCTATGTACGACCAAGCGCGTCCGTGATCCTGCTGTCATGAATAATATTCAATCTAAAATAACCTACGTGTTGTTTGCTACGTTATATTTAAATATATTGACTATATCAACTCTAATATTATAATTTGTTTGTTTGTTTGTTTGTAATTCAATAAGTCTGAAACTACTCAATAATTATTTCACCTTTGGAAAGCTACATGTATAAGTATCATTCAGAAATTAAGCGATGTCAAGTTCTTAATTTAGTATATATTTAAAAGAAATAAATAATTCAATATCTATTTTGTAACGTTATGTTAATTTTGATTTATTATTTAAAAAAAATGATTGGTTAACAAACATTTTTTACAGATTACAAATCATGTTGCAAAGACGCAAGAAGTATAAGAATCGCACTATCCTGGGATACAAAACCTTAGCTGAAGGAGTTATTCGCATGGACCAAGTGAGTAATGAGTTGAAACTCATTTATATATTTAGTTGATATTTTGTTTTGAATCTAATTTAGATCTTACAGTGTCTATTATAAATTCTAAATTGTTATGACTAAGTGGAAGATTGCTCTGGTAAAATACTTTTAACGTCCTACACGTCTTGCAAGTAAATGGACAATTTTGTTGCCTTACAGCTGTTGCCTGGAGCGAGGTCGCCAAATTGTAATATATGATGTCCTTTGGGCTACTCATTTTTGTTATGTCTATTAAGATATTGTTTATATCGATCAGTTATATAAGATGAGATAATCGATTTTTTTGACGGATATTTCGATGTTTTATTTCTAATGAATTATTTCTTTGTACTTTTTTAAGATTTACACCAATACTTGATATTTTATATAAAAAACTAGCGACTCAACCTCGCTCGGGTTCGTCCCTAGTTATGTTTTGAAGTTTAGTATAAAATTCTCAGAGATGAGATATTTTCCCGCAGTAAAAAGTATCTTATATGTTGATCCGGATAACCAGCTATTACTATACTAAATTTCACTAAAATCTGTCCAGTGGTTTTCTCGTCATACGTTCCCAGACAGACAGACAAAAATTCTAAAAACTATAGATTTTGCCTCTGCATCGATATTAATAACTACTTCAACAAGATTTTTCACAAAATATTTAATGCACAGATTCGACTTTTTATTATCTATCTACATATGTAGAGTTTATTCGGAATTTTATCGCGGTTTTATCTTTACTTTTTTCTTAATTGTATGTTTTTGTGAGTAGACACCGTTTTGTAATAACTATAACTTATGAGACGTCAAAAACCTTAGTCTCTCTCGTAACTATGCTCGCTGTAGAGCATTCGAAGCCCACGATTCATTTATTCATTTACCAACTTACATAAAAATTTAAGGAGAAAATTGTCCCAACTTAGTGACACACTTACCTTCAGTAAACAACTAAGCATTATTCAATAATACGCGAATCATAAATAGGCGACGCTGTTAGTTAATTGGCGGTAAAGTAAATTGGAATTTTGCTACGAAATTTTATATTAACTTCGTCATATAATTATGTATCTTGTTAACTTATTTAACATTCTGTAATTAATTTGATGGAACTGTGAATGTTTATATTTCATGCTATTCTATTAAAACGTTTAATTAAAGCAGCCCACATACAGTACACAGTATACATCCGAGTTTAGTATAATTAGCGAATCACGCAAGTGATGGTCGTCGGTCTGAGTTGAATAAAACATTTCTAAATGGTGACATTGTATTTAAATATATATATACTGATCTCTTATATATTATACTTAATGTGTTAATTACATTTCTATGGTATTCTGCCTGTTTATTATAAAATGGAGATGTTTACTAACAATTTGTAGGGCATTTTAACAAATTTTGTAAAGTTTGTTGATTTGATTGGGCTGATTTTGATGAAGTATGGTTTAAATTGATGAATGCGCTTAAAAACATGTGAATATAACTGATGTTTCCATGTTATATAAAAATTTGTAAGTAGATAATAATTAAAAACCATATTGAGATATTTGTATATTAATACGTGAAGCAAAAACTTTGTACCCGTTTTTACGAAAATTGTGCGGACGGAGGAGTATAAATTTCCCACCCTTATAGTTTATATAGAGAAGGATTGCAGAATGTTAATATATTTTTTTTAAATTATGCATGAAAAATACATTAAATCAATAAAAAAATAAATTACACACACTACCATGTATTTAACACGCATACGCATATATATATATATATACTCTTATGTTTATTGTCAAAGTCTGTGGCCAAATTGAGAATAGATTAATATTGTAATATACGCAAGACAATAAATATATAACTTAATGAATTATAGTTGATTTTCAACCGCGCGGCGATCACTAGTTTTCATTAAAAAGTCTATGAGTGATTAGTATTTTGCTTTTATATATAAAGCCAAACTTACAATTAGTAAAGCTCGTACTTACACTATATACAATATACTTATGTAGATTTACAGTTTCAAACAGTTGTTTATTTTCTACCAAAAAAGATTACCAAGAAAATGGTAAAATAATAATGTTTCGGACAGCACTACAGAACTTGCTTGAAAACTCATTCATTAATTTTAATGAGAAACACAAAAGCGAAAGTTGTCTAAGCGGCTTATCCCAGATACAATTTGAAATAAGTTTTCAGTTCACGAAACTGGCTGCTGGAGTTCCATAAAACGTAAAACGTGATAACTTAAGTTGTTTATAATTTAAATTCATAATATAAGATAATTAATATTCGCAGAAAAAGAAATAACTTACCTTTTATCTATATACTAATATTATAAAGAGGTAAAGTTTGTGAGTTTGTGACGTTGTAGGGGGTAGTTCTGAATCTATTTTCTGGACAAAATAGTTTGAGACCCTTGGAAGAACATAGGATACTTTTCATCCCAGAAATCATCGCTTTAGTGGGTGAAAATGGGGATGAAATTATAGTATGGGGAATCAAGCAAGGGACGAACCCGAGCGTAGCGAGGCGAGACTAAGTCGCTAGTACTACACATACGTTTTATTCAGATTTTTCGTCATTAACCGAAAGAAATACCTTATCATTATCAAATTTTTTTCATAAATCCAATAAAATATGATATTGTATAATTATGAACTTGTATAATTCTGAACCTCCACGCATTAAGTATTGTCAGTGGTCGCTTTTATTTATCTAGGAATTTCTATCGCGGGCGGTATTGCTTACGATGTATTTCGTCGAAAGTATTTAAGTTGAAGCTTTTAATTTATCCTGACTACTATTTGAATAAAGTTAAATATAATTAGAAATTTCGTCTCGACAATTCGTTACTTTTCGTATATTTTAGCATTTCGATATTAAGTAAAGACACTTCAAGTTAATTAATTCGAGACTGTGTAAATAAAAATTTTAGTTTATATCAGAGGAAAATGAATATTGTTCTAATAAAAGACGACTTTAAGTTTATGAGCTTAAGAGCGAGATAAATAAATATGTTGGGACTTTACTACACAGCACTATCTAGTTCTATGGTAAGCTACGAGGCTTGTGTTTTGGATACCAGATAGTTGGTACACTACACATATATAACTTTAAATACATACATATTATAAATATAAACACCCATGACTGGAGAACAAACATTCGTGCTCATCACACAAATGAATGAATGCCCCCAGCGGGACGCGAACCCGCGACCGCTGGCGCAGCAAGTAGGATTACTACAAACTGAGCCAAACGTGTCGGCAAAATAGAAATATAAATATTTAGTTAGTATTTACATTTTACGCCAGTATTTATTATTTATCTAGGTGCGTACTTAGATGTACGCACCTAGATATATAATTTTAAGCTACAGTTAAAATCATATTATTTATCTCTAATCCCTATATTATTTAAATATGTATTGAACTTTGTATACTTTTTCATCTGATCTACATTTACGTATGTATGTATGTATTATATTTATGCATGTATGTATATGGGTATGTACTTATGTATGTACTTATGGATGTATTTAGGATATGCATTCGTGTGTAGTAAGCACACCGCCTACCATTTCATATAATTTCACCTACACCCTAACGTTGCCTGGAAGAGATCGCTTAAAGCGATAAGGCCGCCTCCTGTGCATCATTTATTATTTATATCTTCTTTTTTGTATATTTCTTTGTGGTATACAATAAAGTATCTATCTATTCATCTATAGTATCATATGTATGTAGGTATTACTCCAGATCATACATAGTTTGTGTACTAAATTTCTTCTGAAACATACATCGACGTACATACAATAGTAGTCCAATGAATATATCTTTATTATCAGGTCCTACAGCGGTCGATGGACATGGAGCTCGAGCTGACGAGTGTGGGAGGGAAGGTGGGTGCCGGCGCGGGACAGCCCGTCGCCAGGCTGACGATCACCGGCCTGGCGTCCACTCCTGTTGACCACGACACGAAGAACAACAATACTCTCCTTTATTACTGGTTAAAATATTATATATTATTAATTTTCTCTTGTAGTTTGGTATATGTCGCGGGTTCGATTTTTGCGTGGGGTCAATATTTGTATTGATTGAATGTTTGTCCTAATATAGTAGTGGTTGGTCATCGCAACTAATGGCATATCTATGTGCAACGAAGTTGATAAACGACAGACAATTTTATTATTAGAATAATCAATAAACGATAGTATAAAAGATTAAAAATTAGGTTACAAGGGCTAACATTAACAAGACTTTTAAACATTTGCCAACTCAAAACGCACTTGCTTCAAAAGTCAAATTGGGTTCATACTCCGAGCCTCGTACCTTTTTTTATATGTGAATCGTTTTTAACATCATTACTACTTGCTAACACGGTGAAGGAAAACATTTTGGGGAGACATTTACGCGAATATTTGACATTTTAAATAAAACTATCTCTTCGGATTTTTTCGCGGATTCATTTTGTTTTTGGGTTCCCGACGCGACGCGGCGTTTCGAGTGCTTTACATCAATCATGGTCACGGGAGAGACTAAGGTTTTAGACATCTCAAAGGAATTATATAAGTTGTAAATAAAGGCATTATTCGAAACGTCGAGAACCACAAATCAAAATGAATCAACGAAAAAATCCGAAAAGATAGGTAGTTTTATTCAAAGAGACTTGTGCGTCTAAAAACTTAATTAGTCTTCGAGGGACGTGTGAGATCCGCCTTTCGTGACCAGCGTGAATAGTATGGCCTAATTCCGCTCATATCGAGAGAAGGTCTTCTTTGAAAAGACGATTTAGTACTTAGCAATGTGACGTTAAAACTCCTGAATTATCATGCATCGTATAGTTTATAAATTATCAAAGTGGTCACAACTCATTTCAGGTTATTGGTAAAGTTAAATGATAGTAAAACTCCAGTTTGACAGCTTGTTATAGTTATCTTTTGCCGATATTAGTACTTAAATTGGAGATACGCGAGTCGTAGTAGATGGTTTTGTTGATTGAATTATACTTGTCTGGCATCAAAGACAACAATATCTAGAGGCCCTTCAAATTTTTAGGATAATTTTCTTAATGCAGAGTGACGTAGATGTCGAGGGATTAATTTAAAGGTAATTATTTAAGGTTGAAATGAAAGTTTAGAGAAGCTTATTTTTTGATATTGTAAATTTTAACCTATTTTTTTACATAACTAGCAACTTACCCTTGATATGCTTGCCACCACGCTCACCAGATCAAGTCTATTTAATTTTATCAGAATCTACCATTCGTAGCAGCGTTGAAAGAGTACAAAATAAACTCACATACAAACTTTAGCATTTATTATAATATTGTAATATAAATCATCACTTGTTTAATATGTTCGTGTAAATAAAAACAAAAGTACCGCTATGTATTATGATCAGACTTAGGAATTAGGTTCCTATAGGACCCTGTTATTGCAGAACCGTCAAGACATTTGACCTTTCTCTAAAGGTAAATTGTACGTACTTTGTAAAAATGCTCTCGTTTTAAACGAATCCTTTATCTTCCAGAACGTGGTTACTCAGATGAGGAGGAAGAGGGGGAGTTCAGTTCCGTTGAAGAAGCAGACGAAATGACGTACGGAGCTGCCGCGCGTCGACGGACGCGGCAGCTCGCCTTCAACAAAGGAGATCTATCTTATACCAAGGTAAATTAGATTAAATTTTAAGTACTTTCTTGGATTTACGCTAATATTTGACATTTTAAATAAAACTAGTTTTTCGGATGTCTTCGCGGTTTTATTTTGATTTTTGGGTCTCGACGTTTCGAATGCTTTACAGCAAACGTATTACGTACCTGTTCGATCACGGGAGAATCTCACTCCGAATCCGAAAGAATAGTTTTGTTTGAAATTATGTTATTAATTAGTCGTGAGTTACTTTTGCCATAGAAACATTAAGATTAGAGCTTTGTTTATGAAAGATTTCACACTTACGTTGAGCGAATGCGTATTTTAGATAGTTCTTAATGAGCAAGACATGTGTTACCGTCATGGTTGGAATGTTCAATTAAACACTGATAGGAAATAATAAAAAAAAGCGTGCTTGAATATAAAACATATAAAATACTCCTCGCATACGGAACCAAACATTTTTTTGATCCCATTGCATGATACTTATATACTTATTAATTATTAATAAAGTCGCAGGTAAATTGTAAAAACCGTGAATGTTTACGTTTCTGGTTTTAAAAATGTCCGATCGACCAATAAAAATGAATAGAGGTTTCCTACCACATTCAAGTATTGCTACTATTGACAGTTTAACTAGGGTAATTACAATTTCGCTGAAAGTGCTGAGAAATTATAATTTACCTAAAATTGTCCTGTGATATTGCAAGAAAAGGAGACGATTGACATAACTCCGGGAACTTCGGGAAAGATTTTTGTAATTTCCCTGCGACATTAATTCTAATATATAAAAATATCGTGTTACGGTGTTTGTGGTCGCACTCCCCCGAAACGGCTCGACCGATTTTAATGATATTTTTTTTGTCTATTTGGTAGGTGTAAAAATAGGTCTTAAAATATTTTTCAATCTTCTACCCCCCTTTTTTATTCGCGATTTTAGTATTTTTGTATGAAAAATATTATATAAATACATAGCTGTATAACATGAAGCCAAAGAGTTTTTTTGTAAATTGAACGCGGGCGTAGCCGCGGGTTCTGCTACTAAATTATAATAATCATAATTAATTTTATATTAGTATCAATGTTAACTTTACTTTGATATTTATTGTTAGGAAATGAGATTAGTTCGCCATCGAATCTACATCGTGACTTTATCCTATATTTCTAAGAATGTTTGATCTAATCAAGTACTGATACATTTTTGTCATAAACTGTCAACATTTATTGTTCGTAATAACGATAAATAAAAAATAGTCAGAGTGCGTAATGAATCATATTCTATATCTACACCTTATAACTCAAAAGACTACAATAAATATATAGATAAATATTATACAATATATTATAAATATGTTTTATAAGTATCGAAAATATGTTTATTAATTTGTCATTTCTCTTGTCTTGTCTGTTTGTTGGTTCTTTAAGTATGCCTGATAAAATTAATGCGTATTCGCTCAACGATTTCATGTCGTCAATCATAAGAGTGTATTCATATTTTGCTAGGCTCTTAGAGCTAATATCATCATATACAAAATAGCTATACATTTTTTTCTTAATTTTTAAACGAACACTTAAAAAATACACATAAATTAAATTAAATATTAAACTAAAAAGCTTTTATATATAAAATGTTTACAATATTGTTCATCTTTTAATCAAAACACACGCTTTACAATGCTTTATGCATGGAGTGAACGAACCAGTGCTTAGAAACAAGTTGAAAGCTTATAGTATCTATAAAAATATTACATATTTACTTATGATATACATAAGTAAAATATGTAAATATATTAAAAAACATGCTTATTTTGTGTTTTTTTGTTAATGTAACAATCAATAAATTAAATGAACTTCAGAAGGACTGTAAGTTTTTAAACTGTTCAATAAAGATTCAACGCCTGTCATTATTTATCTTTTAAGAGCGTTCATTCAATCTTTTTCTATAAAAATGGATATTTTTATTTTGTATTTATTAATTATTGTTTTGATATTCTATCTTCATAAATATTTTTTTGCTTTATCAACTAAGCTTTTGTATATCTGAAACGCTCACATATTTAAAAAAAATCTATGACTGGAGTTTATTTTTCGATATTTTTTTTGGTCTAAATATGTAACATGTACATACATACCTATATATATCCATACATATGTATGATTGAATGAACGCAATACAAATAAAGCTTAGCCCACACAATTGTACAATGTACAGCTGTCACGCTCGCACGAGCACGAGCTCAGCTTCATGGAGAGGGAGAGAAAGATACAGAGTTACATTCGGGCGAAGGCGCAGGACAGCGATAGCGAGCTGGAGCACTCCGCTAAGCGCAAGGGCAGCCGCGGCAAGCTAGCGGTGATTGTACCTTACTTATATGGGAATAGATACGAGTTTTGTTTGTATGCTTAGAATTATTTGGGTACTTAGTTTTTTTTTTAAATCATATAATTTGACGAAGGCAACCTATTTTAATATGCCGTTTTCAAAAAAGTTTGTAGTGCGAGGAAGATTTTGTCATGAATTTTAATTCAAATTATTCTGGAATTTTCAGATATTTTGAATAACGGATTATACAGTACATGTTAATAATTTGTAGCATAGCCATATGTATGAATTTTGTCTATTTTAAATGTCTATTTGTTTTTTAATTTCCTTAATAGTCTCGTATCTATTATCATAAAGTGGTATGTTGCTTGAGTGTTCTGAGTTTGTTTCTTATTGTTAGTGTTATGTTGTTTTTTTAGTCTGTGTTTGAGTCTAGAAGCTAGACTTTGTGTACTTAGTGCTTATTAGTTTAGCCTTGTTTTAGGAGATTACATTCATGTATATGTATGAAATTGCTGTCTAACGGTTTCAAAGTGTTTTTTTTTAATTAAACAATTTTTAAAGGATTTCCCGACAGGAGCAAGGTAACGATGAACATTACAGTGAAGTAATAAATCTAAGATTAATTGCTTAATTATTAGAAACTTTATTAAACTAAATGAAATATAAATCACGGAATACAATGTGTTTAGAAAATCCAGCTTTATACGTTTTGACAACGATATTGAATTATAATATTGAGTAGAGGTCAGAAGAAGAACATTGTTGTTGGAAGCGTGATCAAATTTGAAAGGCAATTTATTTTTTCAAACCATACCTGCATGAATGCATGACTAGACATTTATTTGTTACTGGAAACGTATTACATTGTACATCCCACTAATAGGCTAGCTCAACATGACATTAAATATAAATGAATATTGAAAAAAATATTTTTAAACACAAGCTTTTATATTACATAAATTGTGTAATGTAATAAATGGGTTTGATTGAATTTAAAGTTTATTTTTAATTTTTTAGGTATTTATTGTTAGTGTTTTGTTTGTCTTATTTTTCTCAACAAAATGTTTCATTTGATATTCATATCACGGGGATGCGCAAAAAAAAACAGTCCGCCATGTTGGATTTAGATAATGACGTCACTTATGTAACCATGCATTGTCACCTAAACTAAACGTGTATGTAAAATTTCAGCTAAATCGGTTGAGGATAACTGCTTTAAAATTCAGTTGCAAGGTTTGACCCGAACAAACATACATAAAAACATTGTAAGTTAAAAAAAAGCTTGAAAAAAGGCATTCTCCTTCCATTGCCCCACATCCAAATAAAAACAATTAAAACACAACAATATATATATCCAAGCAATCCTCCATTTTCAAAAACTTATTCAAACTTTTTGGCAAAGATATTTTCTCATTATATCTAAATACTAGCGACTCACCCTCGCTTCGCTCGAGTTCGTCCCTAGGTTGCTTCCCCATACAAACTTTCATCTCCATTTTCACCCCCTTAAGGGATGATTTCCGGGATAAAAACTGTCCCTATGTCCTCTCCAAGGTCTTAAGCTATGTTCTTACCAAGTTTCATCTAAATCGTTTCAGTAGTTTCGGAGCCTATTCGGTACAAACAAACAAAAAAATCTTTCTTCTTTATAATATTAGTATAGATTAAGTATTTTGTGAATATTTATTACACAACGTGAATAATTCTATAGATAACGTCAATTTAGGCGCACGAGTCTTCATAAATCATCAGATAAAAAACAAGCCAAATTGAGCTTTATCTAAAAGTGTTAAGGCACATGAATATAAGCGAGATATAATCTTTTAGTGTTGATATGAGTAGTGGGAACTTTCGCGGATTAGTTTATCTTGTACACAGTGCCGGGTGAGACGTAATGTGATGTTCGTGGCTTGTCTTCGCAATGGAGGTGTATTCTTGTGTAAAGTGATTTTGACTAACTCCTTTATTTTACTAATTGTTTTTTGTACGACTACTGCTAACTACTAATACTATTTTCCTGTGCAAATATGTTTGTGTGTAGTATCTTTGATATTTTATTAAATAAGATATTATTACTTAATATGTCCTAGAAAAATTTTAATTGAAAATATGTACGTAAAATCAGTTTAATTTTTTTGTTAATGGCTGTTGAACGTATCAAAAATATGTAATTAGATTTTGTTTATTTTGTCCCTTGGCGTTTGAGATAGGTTTTGTTATTTTGTTTAATTTTCTTACTGTTTAAAATTTTTAATATCTAAATGTGTTATTAGATGTATATGTATATGATATGTATGTAATGTAACATTAAAATCAGTTGTGATCGCTAAAAAACCGGTGCATTTATATACAAAATATAAAAAAATGAAAAAAATAGAAAAAAAATTATGTTTAATTTTTTCTATTTTTAATTTATTTAATTTTTATTTCATGGAAACTAGCAGCCTCCATATTTAACTTTTTTTATGTCCCCTATCTAAGAACACTTGGACTAATGAGACGAATCTAACGATACCTTAACTAAAGAAATCCGTCCAGTGGTTTGGAAGAAATGAGAGAATAAAGAATATTACAAACACACAAAAATAGGCGCGAAAAACATACCTCTTTCCTTGCAGTCGGGTAAAAAGCTAAATCGATTCGTTATCAAGTAATGAATTTACCGATTTTTTGTGGTTTTATTTTACTTTTTTGCTCCCCACGCACCTTTGGCTTGATCATTGGATATTTTCGATTATTTTTTCACGACTCATCAAATTGCAAAGTTGGAATGTTTACGGCGACATTGTATATATGAATAATAAGCGTCAAATTAAAAACTGAAGGTTTTTTTTTATGCGATTCAGTGACGAACGAGCAAACAGGCCACCTGATGGAAAGCAGCACCTGTCGCCCATAACACCTACGGTTCATGCACTTAGGTTTTAAGTAACAAAAATGCCGAACCACAGGTGCGTTGTCACTGTGAGGACTAAGATGATATGCCTCTTGCCTGTAATTGCGCTGGCTACCTTATCCTTCAAACCGGAACACAACAATGCAATCATTGTTGCTTGGCGGCAGAAATAGATAAGGGGGTACCAAATGGTACCCATCCAGTCAGACTCCTCAGGCTTGACAGAGTCCTACCACCGGTAAAAAACCGTTTTTTTCGTTTTTCCTCGAAAAATATATTGGTGTAATCAATTTATAAAAAAATGATTAATGAAGTACACTTTTTCAATGATAATTAAAAAAAAATATAGTTTATACAGTAAAAATTATCGATTTCTCCAATGTTTCCAAATTTTAAGTGTTCTTACAAGGCGACTATACAATGTTTTTATTTCTTCAAAAAGTGAAGTTCAAGACGAAAAGAATGAGCCCTATCTGAAAATTAAAAGATTTTTTTTTTTAAATCCATTTTAACTTGGGGTGATTTTCAGACTCTCAAGACCATAAAACATATTTTTCTCGGAAATAGCTAAACATTTCAATTTCATTTTTTTTATTTTATATATATTTCGAAGATTACAATACCTTAGTTTCATGAAAATCAAAAGATTATTCTAGAAATTAAAAATATAAAACCAAGAAAAAATTAAAAACTAAGTTATTTGCAAATATCTCGAAAACTTTGAGGATATTGTAAAAAGAGTTATCTATAAAAATTGTAGATTTTTACTAGACCTACAACTTTCGTACAAAATATTTTTCGATAGAAAGTCACAGTAAGGCGGAAATTAAAAAAAAAACTATTTTTCAACGCTTTGCGTCCCCCCATTTCTCGGGACTAATTAGTGTTTGTTCTTTTATAAAATACGTTTATGTTGTCGTTAAAGTGCCTATTTTTTATTTAATTAACATTGTTTATTTAGTTTAATTATTATTCAGATAGATATTTGTGTAGCGCATGCGTCAATTTTATTTTTCACGAGTGCGAATGTAGAAAAATATATTTAATAATTTTCGAGATATTATATAATTCAAATACAATATAAATATATTATCAATAACTGAATAGATAACCTGTAATGTAAAAAAATAATAAAGAACCTATATCTATATAGGCAGTGGTAGCCCAGTGGTAACGCGCTCGCTTGGGAAACCGAGTGAAGCAGGTTCAAATCCCGGGTCTCGCACCTCTGATATTTTCATGTGCGAATCATTTTCTAACATGATTACCACTTGCCTTACGGTGAAGGAAAACATCGTGAGGAAACCTGCATGTCTGAGAAAACCTAGTAAGTTTTCGAAAGACATGTGAAGTCCGCCAATCCGCACTTGGCCAGCGTGGTGGACTATGGTCTGATTCCCCTCGCATTGAAGGGAGGCCTGTGCCCAGCAGTGGGACGTTAAAGAGGGCTGAATACATCTATACAGATAAATAAAATTGGAGTGTCTGTTTGTAATATTAAAATAACCGCTTTTTACTAAATGCATATGGATGTATACACGGTACATGTACCAAAACAACATTTTTTATAATTTTTGTCTGTCTGTCTGTGTGTCTGTCTGTTTGTTCCGGCTAATCTCCGAAACGGCTGGACCGATTTTGACGGGACTTTCACTGGCAGATAGCTGATGTTACAAGGAGTAACTTAGGCTTACTTTTATTTTAGAAAAAGACTTAGGGTTCCGCGTAAAAAAATTAAAACCCACGAAATTGTGAACAAAAAATCCGGGTACGGCGTACTCACCCGAGCACAACAAGGATAAATCGCTATATAATTTAAATGAACATCTGAGGAGTAGCAAGCTACTATTTATGTATAAACATAGCTAACCGTGAAAACGTACCTAGGGACGAACGCGAGCGAAGCCAGCGTGAGTCGCTAGTAAATATATATAATACATATGTATAAACACTTAGAATAAAACAAAATAATTGATACTTTTTTAATCGCTTGTACTATAATTTTAATGAAATAAAATACAGATTACATGATATATAAATTTCTTACATGATGTGTATTTTAATTTTCATTTCGATAGTATCGATAATAATGGCTATTTCAATAAAATATTCAAAAAAATATTTACCTAATGTACAGATTTGACTCGGTTAGAATTTTATTATATGTATAGAAAAAGCATCAATAAACAATCATCAAGATTCTAGCCTGCTTTTGTCTTTTTTTAACCGACTTCCAAAAAAAGGAGGAGGTTCTCAATTTGACCGTATATATTTTTTTTTTGTTTGTTCGGGGATTTTTTCGTCGTTTATGATCCGATTTTGATAATTCTTTTTTGTTGGAAAGGAGATATCCCAAGAGTGGTCCCATGATAAGGAAACCAGGATCTGATGATGGGATCTCAGAGAAATCGAGGGGAACTTTCGAAAATTGTAGCGGCGACTACTGCGTTTGATAACATTTTCATTAGGTATTTTAAAGCACTACTATTTAATGAAGGTCTGGAGTCGATCTGATGATGGACCCGAAAGATAGTCGAGGGAACTCCTGAACAATTTACAGCAATTACCTGGTGTTTGGGCTTGAATAATTTGTATTGATGATACGTCTACACTAAAAATGGAAAAATAAAAACTTAAAAAAAAAAACCGACTTCCAGGCACTGAAAAGTAAAATATAACTAAACGGGGGTTTTCATTTAGAATAGATACTTAATCAGATTTTTTCGAAGTCGGTGTGCTTTGATTTGTTTGGCTGGCACCAACTTCGAAAAAATCTGTGTTAAACATTATGTTTTTTCTTGGCTTAAATTACCCTTTACGTTAAGAACGGACACTAAGATTACGAAGTTTAAAAACTTAGATATAACATATAATGTTTTCGATGCCGCGGTACCATGTAGGCCCTTTGTTTAATTCATCAGGGGGACAGTGACCGGCTGCTAGTCGGCCGCTACCTTCAGGCTCATGCCTTTCGGAGCCCCCGTGAGAATGGGGGCCCTGGGCCTGGGCCCCGAGTGCCCCTATGGTAAAGACGGCTCTGCCCCGACGCAAAAAGAGGAGTGTTATAAGTTGAGTAAGAGTAACGGATAGACCGATTTCGATGCGTTTTTTTTTTAAATTTGAAAGCCAGTTTTCTTGCGGTTGTTCTTAGCTATGTTTGGTTAATATCGGTCCAGCAGTGTAAGAGTATCAGCTCTTTTCCAAAATTATTTACTTTTTAAGAGTTGTTCCTTAAACTATAAGTATTTTTTGCGTAGGGGTTTTTTAAATTTTTAATTTAATTACAATTACACATTGTAATAATATTATCAGTGACCATGAAACTTTAAAGACTTACATACTCGTATATCTATAGTCTATCCAATTGTGTTGTCATCAAAGATTTGAATATTAAATAATCACTTTGTTACTTTCATGTACACGTGACGATAATAATAGCATATTAATTGATACTGGTATTTACATTCCCGCCAAGTGAATATTTACATAGATATTATTAGTGGAGTGAATTTGAGTGTTCTTTATCTGTGTGTCTGTCGAAGCTAATCTCAAAAATATCAATTAATTAAAATATTTAGTAAAAAATTCCTACCTGATAACAATAATAATTAGGAACAAATTGATAATAACCTTATCAAGTACTAAATAAACTATTTTTTCGGAATTTTCCGCGTTTTTATTTAGATTTTTTGGTTCCTTACGTTTCGAATGCTTTACAGTAATCGTGTTCACGAGTCAAATATTCGCGTTAATCTAAGAAAGTATTATGTGAACTTTTAAACGTTCAT
This sequence comes from Argynnis bischoffii washingtonia, assembly GCA_033884665.1. NCBI lineage: Eukaryota > Metazoa > Arthropoda > Insecta > Lepidoptera > Nymphalidae > Argynnis > Argynnis bischoffii. The sequence continues at coordinate 6,923,872 of CM066636.1, forward strand.
AAATAATGTTGATCTGAAAGACTCGATTTAGCTGTTAGAAATGGTTAAAAAAATACACTTTTTAGGTCTTTTTGCCAGAGATTTCTTAACTGCCAGCTCTGGGCAAACTATATGGATAAATACTTTAACACAATAAAAGTAGTAAAATGACGTATCGTATACCTTTGAAATTACCGATATATTTCAAGGGTGACAACCAATGCTAGCTACGTCACTGACTAAGGGTTGTAATCAATCTTGTCACCGCTAACAACTCCTTTATTAAAGCTCCAAATGGTATTTTAGAAAATCCCATCTTTTCTCCAATTGAATATAATCCTCCAAACAGACATTAAGAACACAGTCCCCATTTTTCTCTGGTGTCTCAAAGTTGTTTGCTTGGTTTTTTTTTTTAGTTTGCGTGTCACAAACCTAGGGATGATACCTCCCACCTCCACGCTCCGCTCGGGTTCGCCCCTAGTTACTTAAAAAATGGGGGGTGAAGGTAAGAGGGTCAAAAATACTTTATGGCCTATTCTCATATATACCAAATATACAAATATAAAATATCATTACAATCGATCGAGCCGTTTCGGAGGAGTGCGGCCACAAACACCGTGATACGAGATATTTATATATTAGAAAATGATTGTTAATAATTTTATGTGTATCTATGTGTGTGTGTGTGTGTGTGTGCGTGCGTGCGTGCGTGCGTGCGTGCGTGCGTGTGTTTTTATGGCTTTTTCGCGCTAAAACGGACAGATTTTAAATAAAATTTAGTTTTCAGGTAGGCTATGACTATTTTTTAATACTGGAAAAGGCATTTACGCATACCATATGTATACAGGTGGTTATGCGGGACACAACAGCTAGAAAAGCCAATCAATAGTGTATCTCTTGGCTTTACTCCCGGCGAATTGCTGGACGCTAATAAGCCCTCTACCACAATGTGTGCACGTCGGGGTACATAAGTAACTGTTAAACCTAGGGATGCACCTGGCTATAGTCAGGGCTATTTCACATGTTACTTTTATATGCCCTAATAAATAAAACAATTAAATTATTTATTGTAAGATCCTGCAAAATGTATAACTAGCGACTCACGCTCGCTTTGCGTTTGCGTTTGCGTTTTCTCGGTTAGCTATGTTTAGGTTAGGTTAGGTTAGTATCTTATTAGGTTAGTATAAATAGTAGCTTGTTACTCCTAAAATATTCGTTTAATTTAAATTATATACCGATTTACCCTCGTTTTGCTCGGGTGCGTACGCCGTACGTATATTTTGTTCACAATTTCATGGATTTTTATTTTTTTAGCGGAACCCTGATTCTTTTTCTAAAATAAAAGTAGCCTAAGTTACTCCCTATTACATCAGCTATCTGCCAGTGAAAGTCCTGTCAAAATCGATCCAGCCGTTTCGGAGATTAGCCGGAACAAACAGACAGACAGACAGACAGACATAGACAGACAGACAAAAATTGTAAAAAATGTTGTTTTGGTATATGTACCGTGTATGCATCCATATGCATTTAGTAAAGAGCGGTTATTTTAATATTACAAACAGACACTCCAATTTTATTTATCTGTATAGTATACATAAGCAATATAATGACATCGACTTGTACAATGACGGTTTCAAAAAATTCGCTCATCTATAAAAAAAAAAACATAAAATGTGTTAATGTTTAGTATTTTTTCTTTTTGTTTTATTTATTGCTGCTAATTTTAAGTTCACTTCGTTTATGTTTTTACTGAAAACTTTATTACCTTATTTTTTTTTTTTGTTTAGAAGTGTTTAATGAAATTTTATTAATAATACGCTGTATTTTTTTTTATGCGATTCAGTGACAAACGAGCAGACAGACCACCTGATGGAAAGCAGTATCTGTCGCCCATAACACCTACGGTTCATGCACTTAGGTTTTAAGTAACAAAAATGCAGAACCACAGGTGCGTTGTCACTGTGAGGACTAAGATGATATGCCTCTTGCCTGTAATTGCGCTGGCTACCTTATCCTTCAAACCGGAACACAACAATGCAGTCATTGTTGCTTGGCGGCAGAAATAGATAAGGGGGTGGTACCCATCCAGTCGGACTCCTCAGGCTTGACAGAGTCCTACCACCGGTGAAAATGTATATAAATGTATGTTTCCCAATGATAAATAAATAAATACAGTACAAAAATATAAAACAAACAAACAAATAAACAAACAAACAAACAAACAAATAAATAAAAATTATTCATATTAATCGAATATGTAAATCGGTTCAATGCTACTTAACGTTTGATGCGGATACAATAACGGCTGCCGATAAGATAAAGGTTTCTAGATTAAAATATAAACAAAATGGCCAAACGTCGGACTCGTCTGATGGAGGATTCCGTATTTTTAAATAAAATTATTTTTGAACTGTTTTGTTGTTTTATTTTTGATCTATAAATAAATAAATATGTTGGTACATTAACACACAGTACCATCTAGTTCCATGGTAAGCTACGAAGGCTTGTGCTATGGATACTAGATAGTTGATACACTTCATATATTACTTTAAATAAAGGGTTTTTCAATAGGGACATAACAATTTTGTTTTATAATACGGAAGATAAGTTACTAACTTAGTCTGTCAATGTCAAAATGTCAGTCAAGGGTTACCATTTTATCATGGTGAAGTTCACGAACGAGCAAAGTCTGGTAATCGTTAAAACTTACTACCGAAATTCTGAGTCGGTAGTCGCAACTTTAAGAGCGCTTACTCCAATTTTTGGTCGCAATAATCGACGAAAAGATAAATAAAGACTATTTTTGGCCAGTATTGGATAGATTTGATATCAGCGATATGTGGTTCCAACAAGATGGTGCTACAAGCCACACAGCTTGTAAAACAATTGAGTTATTGAAAGGGAAATTTGGTGATCGTTTAATCTCGAAAAATGGTTCAGTCGAATGGCCATCTCGCTTATGCGATTTGACGCCGTTGGATTTTTTCTTATGGGGTTACCTTAAGTCGAAGGTTTATGCCAACGTTAGAGGAGCTCAGGAACAATATTGAACGCGAAATTCTCAACATTCCGACTGATATGTTTGAAATAGTATTAAAAAATTGGATCCAAAGAATCAATCGCTGCCGTCGTGCTTGTGGTGGTCATATGAACGACATCGAATTTCATACATAATTGTAACATGAGTACTACACCTGGAATAAGTTTCAGCCCAATATCTCATTTATTCTGTGTTTTATTTCAATACAAAATTGTTATGTCCTTATTGAAAAACCCTATACATACTTATTATAAATATAAACACCCATGACTGGAGTACAAACATTCGTGCTGATCACACAAATGAATGCCCCCAGCGGGACTCGAACTCGCGACCGCTGGCACAGCAAGTAGGGTCACTACACACTGAGCCAAACGTGTCGTCAAATCTATGCTCGAAATTCAAACATAATCATTGTTAAAAAATAAAATTGAGGAAAAGATATATGAAAAGTATATTCCTATCTACATATGTGTAAAAGAAACTTGTAAAACTATTTCCAAAAAATTTTTTTATTGATAGCTCCTTTCGTTGATAGCTCCTAAACAAAAGAAGCTTGCTCTCAAGTTAAGGGATTGTAGATCATCTTCGTCATAGGAATAAGGTCGTGAATTAATTATTTTTACCTATCACAAATCTCTTTCATTTGCATTCGATATAATAAAAAAAAATTCTAATGATTTCCGTATGTTTGGACATTTGTTACTAAAACAAATAAAATGTAAATAACTTAATTTAAATAAAGATTGAATTAAAATAAATAAAATGAGAATTTTAAACAAATACTAATGATAATGTAAAAGTTAAAATGCTGTGTAATATGTATAAATATATAGTTATGTAAAATAATGTAGAAAAAATGAATTCACTGTATGACCTGTAAAATTCTTGTAATTTTATCAATAAAATATCTCAATCTCAATCTCAATTTCTCGATAAATTAGGTACAAATAAGGAACTATCAGGCAGTGCACAAGGCAGTGGTAGCCCAGTGGTAACGCGTTCGCTTGGGAAACTGAGTGACGCGGGTTCAAATCCCGGGTCTCGCACCTCTGATATTTTCATGTGCGAATCATTTTCTAACTTGATTACCACTTGCCTTACGGTGAAGGAAAACATCGTGAGGAAACCTGCATGTCTGAGAGAACCTAGCAAGTTTTCGAAAGACATGTGAAGTCCGCCAATCCGCACTTGGCCAGCGTGGTGGACTATGGCCTGATTCCCCTCGTATTGAAGGGAGGCCCGTGCCCAGCTGGGGGACGTTAAAAAGGGCTGAATACACAAGGAACTATCACAACGAGCTAGGCAAATTATATGTATTAGTAAATTTAGTACAGACATACGTCATATTAGTGGTAATGATAATATTGTAGCCGACACATTGTCTAGAATCGAAACAATAACATGTCCCACGACGATCGATTTCGCTGAACTAGCAGTTGCACAGGAAACGGACGAACAGCTTGTGAAACTATTGAACGACTCAAGTGACAATAACAAATTGCAATTTAAGCGTGTAACATTATTTTCTAATGATAAACATATTGTTTACGAAACGTCTATAGATAGGGTACGTCCATATTTACTTAAAATTTATCATCGTTTAGCTTTTGATGTAGTATATAATTTAAGCCATACAGGTATAAGAGCAAGTAAGAAATTAGTTGCTGATAGATATTTTTGGCCTGGAATTAATAAATATGTTGGAAACTGAACTAAAACTTGTGTAAATTGTCAAAAGTCGAAAATTCTAAAACATACTGTATCGGATTTGCAAAATTTTCAAAATTCAATCGTTTCGAGCACATTCACAATGATTTAGTAGGACCTTTGCCAACTTCTACTGAAGGATATAAATATTGCTTAACTATTATGGATCGATTTACTCGATGGTCAGAAGCTTTTCCGATAAAAGATATTTCAGAAGCAATCATTTTGGTTGTTCAATCAGGCTCACTAGTGACCAATTTGCAAGCAATTTATTAAAAAAACTTGTGTTATTAATGAGTATTAAAAAATTGCGCACAACCCCGTACCATCCTAATTGTAAGTAGAACACTGTATAATAAATTTTAGGTAGACCAATTAGCGTCGGTAATTTTAGGATTACGCACAATGGTTAGATTAGGTACAGGTGTCACCGCAGTACAAATGTTGTATGATGACACGTTTGGATCAGTGTGTAGTGACCCTACATGCTGTGCCAGCGGTCGCGGTTTCGAGTCCCGCTGGGGGTTTCATTTGTGTGATGAGCACAAATGTTTGTAGTCCAGTCATGGGTGTTTATATTAATGATATGTATGTATTTAAAAGTTATATATTATGTGTAGTGTATCAAATATCTGGTATCCATAACACAGGCCTCGTAGCTTACCATGGAACTAGATGGTGCTGTGTGTTAGTGACCCATCATATAATCTATACTAATATTTTCAAAAGGCAGAGCTTGTTTGTTTGCTTGTTTGTTTATTTGAACGCGCTAATCTTAGGAACTACTTTACCGATTTGAAAAATTCTTTTTGCATTAGATAGCTCGTTTCTTTAGCAAGATTATAGGCTGTCTAGCATCATGCTACTACCCAAGGGAGCGGAGCAGTAATCATGAAAGTCAACAAATCGGGCAGACTTCCATACATTATTGTAAAACTGATGTTTATAATTAGGTAAACAAATTACAGCACAGCTAGTTATTTTATAAAAATCAAACAAAGGTGATTGAATCAATAAGTTGTTATTGTAACTCTGTAATGCTGAATCAACAATTTTTTTCTAGCGGTGCAGAACTTACAAGCTATATAATATATATAGATAATAATTAATCTTTGTATACGAGTTGGTGGAACTGAACAAATCAAATCACAATCAAAATGAAAATATCTTTATTGAATATCGATATTTAAGACGTACATATTATTTTTAGTCAAAAACTCGAGCAGCTTCAAGAAAAGCCTAGGTCTTGAGAGGGGCTGGGAAAATAAATGTAAAGCTATATTTTTATATCTACTACAACCAATAAAAATAATACTACAAGAAAAAATGTTTTTTAGAAATCCCTAAAAAAATTAGAAGCAGACTTTTTCGATTTTCTCGAAAACGATTTGAGGACGAGGACCCATATTTTAATGAAATTCAGTGACGAACGAGCAGACAGACCACCTGATGGAAAGCAGTACCTGTCGCCCATAACATCTACGGTTCGTGCACTTAGGTCTTGAGTAACAAAAATACAGAACCACAGGTGCGTTGTCACTGTGAGGACTAAGATGATATGCCTCTTGCCTGTAATTGCGCTGACTACCTTATCTTTCAAACCGGAACACAACAATGCAATCATTGTTGCTTGGCGGCAGAAATAGATAAGGGGGTGGTACCCATCCAGTCGGACTCCTCAGGCTTGACAGAGTCCTACCACCGGTAAAATAATCTATGTCAAAGAATTATATTATATGGGTCCTCGGAATCTGCCTTAATAGAATACACACTATCGTAATCAGTTAGGCCTAAGACACATCAGTGACCATGCATGAAAAAAAACAGACGAATATAGAATTTATCATCTATACATATGTATAATAAAACTGTAGAGGTCGAATGTCTGTACATAGAAAAAAAAAATGCTTAAAACCGAGTCAGGGGGATGTAAGAAGAGAAATAGAATAAATCCAGATTTTTTCAATTTTTTTGTTTCCCTGTATGTTTGTCTGTTTGTACGGGCTAATCTCCAAAACTGTTGGATCTTATATCCTCGGTCAACATCTTAGATATTTTTCATCCCGGAAAATTAAAGAGTTTCCGTGGGATAGTTAAAAAACTATAGTAACTTATACAGCTTAGTACACAAAAACTACTGATTGGAATTTAATGAAATTTTACAGTAGTATACTTCATACATTAGAATAACAAATAGGCTACTTTTTATTCTAGAAAAATGTACGGATCCTGTGGCATAGATTTGTTTTTGTTTGTCTAGAGGCGAATCCGAGCGAAGCGAGGGTGAGCCGCTAGTCATTAATTAAAATGGTATCAACAAATCATTTAAAATTAATATGGTATCAACTGTAACTTTCTCACGTGATGTGCGATGTTTTCATAATTGCTGTGTAATGTTGATGGTGATAAGAGGATTTTTAAAGATATTAGAGGTTTTAAAGATTTATTGTGATTTCAGTATAAAAAAAGAAAAAACAGATAAAAACGATAATAATAAAGGAGTCAATAAACTGTATCGCAATTATAAACACCCTCCCTGGTGGAGGGTCTCCATGATCACAGAAAAAAAAACCTGAATTCCAAAACTAATAAGCATTCGTTTTAAATATTTTTCGTAAAATTAAAATATTAGAAAATGTAAATAGTTTTAAGCAAAGTAAAAAAAAGGAAATATCGCCACTAAAATATACATATATATTATAAATGCAAAAGTTTGTGAGGACGTATGGATGTCTGGATGTTTGTTACTCTTTCACGCAAAAACTACTGAATGGATTTTTATGAAACTTTACAATAATATAGCTCATATATCAGAATAACAAATAGGCTACTTTTTATCTTAAAAAATGTACGATTCCCGGGGTGTAGATTAGTTTTTCATTTTATTATTCTAGAGGCGGACCCGAGCGAAGCGAGGATGAGCCGCTAGTGAGTAACATTTAGTAAATGAGGAAATAATTATTTGGTAGTAAGTGGATATTTGTAAGTTGGGGGAGTATCCTATACGAGTGTGAAAGTTTTCCGAATGAGATACTTCTTGTATATAAAAGTATACAATAACATCGATAAGAGGCAATTATACTTATTTATTAAAAAAGAAAATCAAGTTGAAATCTTTGTACACAATATCCTTATGTGGTTTTGGACCAACTATAACTTTGGATTCATCTATATAATCTTTAAGAACGTCGTTTAATTCGTTTTTATTATCTGATGTAGGTTTAATAAATTTTGTCTCAATTTCATGAATAAGATCATCTGTAGTCTTTGATACTGTAGTGTAGTCATTATTTTCATCATTTTTCATTTGTGTTAATTTACTATCATAATAATGTTCATCATGATTGTTATCTTCTACAGCTTTTTTTTCTGTAAAATAACTAGTTTTTATATACTTTCTTAGATTAAAATTGACAATTATTGTAAGGTATTTTGGAGTCATTTTTATGTATTTTTGAATATAATTGTTTAATTTAGTGGGTTGGTGCTACCTGTAACAATTACATGGGTGAATATTTCATTTCGTGCATATTTAGACATTTAAAAAAAAAAAAAAAAAAATTGGCCTGAAGGTGTTCTTTATTATGTTTTTGTAAAATATATAATTAAAATAAGCTAAATATTACGAAGGGACAGTAATGTGACGTTTAGTATTGAACATATTGGCTTTTGTTTTTTTTCTCAGAAACGGTAATGAGATTTACACGCATGGTAATTGATATCTAAGTATGGTAAATAGGTTCCCTAAAATGGTGATTAGATATAAAATAAAATGTATAGCATTAAATTACTTTAATCAGCCTTTTATTCATTAACAATATAGGAACTGTGATTTGTAATTAATAACAAAACGTAAACATAATTATTATAAATAATCAACACAATAATTGTAATACAATCAATCATATAAAAGCAATTAACGTGGTAACATCAAGTTCTCTCAATTTTCATTTTCAACAAATGCTTATCAATGTATAGTTTTCATGTACCAGTACAACATGTGTGCAACATATTATAGTGTAAATATCACATAACAACATAAAAAATAAAATACTACGCTAAGACAAATAGGAGATCTCTGTAACACAAATCAGCTCGACTTTAGAATCATTCGTCATACTCTCAAAGTAGATCTTCTTCTTGATTTAAAAAGAGAAAATACAAACACAACCTTTGATTTAAGTAAATTAACTTCTTAGAATCTTATTAATAACAATATTTTATATATACTACTTATTTAACATTTTTGAGATTTTAGCCACGTAAGCCGAATTTGTACATTAAATACTTTTTGGAGAATCTTATTGAAATAGGCATTATTATCAATAAAGAGGCCGAATCTATAGTTTTCAGAATTTTTGTCTGTCTGTCTGTCTGTTACCACATCACGGAAAAACCGCTGAATTTTGATGAAATTTGGTATGATGATAGCTAGTTATCCGGGTCGACATATAGGATAATTTTTACTGTGGGAAAATATCTCATCTCTGAGAAATCTATACAAAACGTTAAAACGTAAGTAGGGACGAACCCGAGCGGAGCGAGGGTGAGTCGCTAGTTATAATATAAAATAACTTTAATGCGGAGCAAGACTTGATCACTTGTTTGCTCTAATTGCCTCTTTAAACCAAAAAAATATCATTTGATGAGTTTGCTACTATCTCTAGATAGATGTTAATGACAAGTTTTTTTTATCATTTTTCAAAATAGCCGCCATACTAATCTATACTAATCTATACTAATATTATAAAGCTGAAGAGTTTGTTTGTTTGTTTGTTTGGTTGAACGCGCTAATCTCAGGAACTACTGGTTGGAATTGAAAAATTCTTTTTGTGTTGGATAGTCCACTTATCGAGGAAGTCTATATAACATCACGCTGCAACCAATAGGAGCGGAGCATAAATGAAAAATGTTGCAAAAACGGGAAAAAATTATTCCCTTTGAGAGCTTCCGTTGCGTGCGCTGCGTAAATAGTTAAAGTTACGCAAAAATCGTGTATGACGGAATTGTTTCCGTTCAAAAGTTCTAAAAAAAAGTCGCGACAGCATATGTCTATCTTTTAAGGTTGACTCAATATAACCCTTTTTATGGTCATGAAATTTGTTCTAAAATAATGCATTACTTCCGAAGGTGTTTTTATAAACATGATATTAATCCTTATCCAAATAAATACGTTATTCATCACAAGTATTTAATTTTGAACAAAATTGCCCTTGACATCATTTGATTTCAATGAATATTTTAGGAGATATCATAGTTTTAAAATATACATATTTAACTTTACGCGGTCTATGGGTGAGCGCGCTCTCAGCCCGATACAAGGCGAGGGCGGGGCGGTCGTGAGGGGGGAGGGCGCTGGCCGCCGCGCCGGTAGCTCTGCGAGCAAAGTCACTATTCCACGCGGACGAAGTCGCGGGCAAAAGCTAGTAAGAAATAAAACTCGATGGTACGGGACCTATCGTGCGCGAGTAATTATAAAAATTGTTTGAAATTAGCAAATATTGTAAGGTACTTTTGCATGTATGTTTGCATGTATGTTGTATGTATGTATGTATGTATGTATGAATGTGTAATATATGTGTTCGAATATAGAACACTGCAATATTGATTTAGAAATAAAAAGGGATTTGAAAGCAAATGGATTATTACTAATAATTATCCAAATATTTCAGAATGCAAGCCCTGGACACGGTCCTCCCTTAAAAAAAGTTTATGACTAAATTACGTTATGATATAACCATTACATATATAGAAGCCATTCATTCTCTTTTCCATACGGCTTTGGAATCTAATGAAAATGCTTTATTGTTTAAAACCAGATGTTTGGATTTAGAATCTGTATTTCAAGAATTTCAGGAATTGCATTTACAATTGGCATCGGATTCAGGCTTAGATTTAAATCCTGAAGAACACATGGAAAAATTTAAATATATTAGTAATATTTATTATATTTCTAAAGCTAAATATGCTAAGTTGTTCCAAACTAGTGATTTACCTAAAGCAAACATATCTTCAACCCAAGCTCAGACAGCTAGGTCATGTTGCCAAGTGTGCAATTACCTGTGTTTACTGGTGAAATTGAAGAATATGTATGTCCATTTCATTGACCTTTTTGAATCTGTGATTGGTAGTGATTATAATATATCTGACTCTCTAAAAATGTATTATTTATATGGATCTTCGAAAGGGGAGGCAAGGTCATTAGTTCAATATTTGTCCATAACAGGTGAAAATTATTCGGTATTGCTTGACATATTAAAAAATATGTATGAAAATAAGAGATTGCAAGCTGATAAGTTACTTCATACTTTATTGTCACTAAATCATATTGGTAAAAATTTAAATTCACTTCTTTCTTAAATATTTTATTAGAGACCTCTAAAGGATTAGAAAAATTAAAATTTCCTATTGGAGAATGGTCATATTTATTGTTATATTATAGGACGACGTCAATGAAACTTCGAGATATTCCTTGTATATGGTTTTATATTCAGTACTTTTATAATCGTCAGTACATATGTCCGTGTGGAAGCTACCACCGGCTCGGAAAGCAGTTCTGCCGAGAAGAGCCGGCAAGAAACTCGACAGTTACTCTTTTAAAATAATGAGTTACATAGTTTTTTACAATATTTTTTTGGTATTACAAACATTCCATAACTAAACACTACAGAGTGGTACTGACATCTCTCTCTAAAAGCGCGGGAAAATAAATTAATAACCGCGTCCTTTTTATTTTTTTAAATACATTCCTATCGGCCAAGGTCACATAACTAAATGCCTTAAATATAAATCATTACAAATTAATCAAATATTACATTATTTTTCATTAAAACGCTCATATTTATAAATGCAACCTTACACTCGTCCATCCTGATAACGTGTATGACCTCATACACGCTTCCAGTTGGAAAACCTTACACTTGGCCAGTAGGTTAACAATACATAGTAAAATATTCAAATCATAACAATAAAATATAAAATCATCATTAACAAATACAGAAAAAAAAATCGCCTCTTATTAAGTTTGTTTTACATGTAGGTAATTATTAATCATTAATTTACAAAAAAAATTTAAAATCAAAAATAAATTCAATCAATTAAAATTCTAAAATTTCTGATAAAAATTGTTTAGAAACAAATATTAAAATATCGACATCAATTCTGTAATTAATAAAACAAAAGTTTAAGCCATTTAGAAAATTAAAAACTATCCAGAGAACCAAATCTTTATGCAACATCTATTTTCTTATGACTAATATGTTATAAATTTTATAATACTTATTTTAAATTAATAATAACAACTAAACTAAAAAGTTTATTAATATCATCAACAACTTAACAAATACTTAATAATTGTAAACTTCATAAATTGACCATAAATTAAAACTTCAAATAAAATAGTGCTAATAATAGCAGTATTTTTTTTTTTTTGTTATGTACAATATTTCTCGTATAATCTCTGTATTACTTTTTTTTTTGAAATAAAAATAATATATATACATTTTTTTTTTTATGTGAACAATATAAACTGGTAAAGAAAATGGGGGGAAAAAAAAATAATTGAAACCATTACCTATTTTATATTCATAACGATACCTTAAATAAAAATCTCTTTATTGACTACCCAGGGAATCATACATCCCTAGGCAGCAACTCTATAAGTCTCATCAAACCACCCAGAGAATCACATCTCTGAGCAGCAGCCCAATAAATCTCATCAAACTACCCAGAGAATCACATCTCTGAGCAGCAGCTCAATAAATCTCATCAAACCACCCAGAGAATCACATCTCTGAGCAGCAGCTCAATAAATCTCATCAAACTACCCAGAGAATCACATCTCTGAGCAGCAGCTCAATAAATCTCATCAAACCACCCAGAGAATCACATCTCTGAGCAGCAGCTCAATAAATCTCATCAAACCACCCAGAGAATCACATCTCTGAGCAGCAGCTCAATAAATCTCATCAAACCACCCAGAGAATCACATCTCTGAGCAGCAGCTCAATAAATCTCATCCAACTACCCAGAGAATCACATCTCTGAGCAGCAGCTCAATAAATCTCATCAAACTACCCAGAGAATCACATCTCTGAGCAGCAGCTCAATAAATCTCATCAAACCACCCAGGGAATCACATCCCTGAGCAGCATCAATATAACTCTCTGTAAATCAAACATTAGTAATAACTTCTGAAATAAAATATTATTATAAACATTATATTATTAAAGTGGAAACTTAGAAATCAACCAATGAATGATATCACTGAATAGAAACTCAATAACTCTTATTTTTAATAGTTCTCATTAAAGCACCCAGAGAATCGCATCCCTGGGCAAAACTCAGTAACTCATTTTCTATCTAATCATTATCATCATTACATAAAAATCGGTGTTATAATAGTTTCTTAATATTAATATTATTATCATTAACGGCAAAATGAAAGAAAATAACTAGAAAAATATTAAAGTAACCATATAAAATCAACATAACTCTCTGTAAATAAAACATTAGTAATAACTTCTGAAATAAAATATTATTAAAACATTATATTATTAAAGTGGAAACTTAGAAATCAACCAATGAATGACATCACTGAGTAGAAACTCAATAACTCTTATTTTCAATAGTTCTCATTAAAGTACCCAGAGAATCGCATCCCTGGGCAAAACTCAGTAACTCATTTTCTCACTATCTAATCATTATCATCATTACATATAATAATTTCTTAATATTAATATTATTATCATTAACGGCAAAATGAAAGAAAATAACTAGAAAAATATAAAAGTAACCATATAAAATATTTAAGTAACCATTCCTAAATTCATAATAAATTCATAATAAATAATTGTATTTTTAACGTAAAAGTTTAAAAACCACCCAGTGAAACAAATCACTGAGTAGAAACTCAAAAACTTCTATTTAACGGCCCAGAGAATCACGTCTCTGAACAGTAATTCATCAACTCTTATTCTCAGTAATCGTCGTTGTTATCATCACCTAAACATCGGCAATAAGCTAAATATAAATATTATCATAAGCGGCAAAATAAAAATAACCATTAAAAAAATATCTTACGTAACCATTCCTCAGATCATAATAGTTCCTGTAATAAAATATGATATTTTTAAAATCTAAAAAAAAATCACACAGATAATCACATCAGTGTAGAAACTCAGTAACTTTTATTATACTACACAGAGAATCACATCCCTGAGCAGTATTATCATAACTCTTTTCAAACTACCCAAAGAATCATATCCCTGAGCAGTAATGTCAAAACTCTTTTCCAACAACCCAGAGAATCATATCCCTGAGCAATAAACATCATAACTATTTAGACCACCCACTGCCCAGACAACCACTTTCGTCGAACTCTTTAATACTTATTCGAACTCTTCTTAAAAAAAACTTCTAAGTAGGTACTAAGAAAATTGCTTTCCAAAGCAGCAATAACTTGACTGTCGAAGAAACATACCATTTCAGGGCAATAACATCTTAATTTCCACTTAATCAAAACGGTCCAATATAACATCTCTTCAAGCATTCAAACCTGCAACTGCACATAATTTGGCTAATATTTAAGGGATTTTAAAGGCACATTTAAATTTGCAAGTTTAATCAATAGCTCAACTAAATAACATTTTAAGGGTATATCATCTTTACCCACACACACATGCTTTTGATATAGTTACATATATTTATGAATTATAAAGCACTATCCCTGCAAATCTTTAAAACCCCTTTTTTTTTTGTATCTCTTAAATTCGGCATATTAACAGCATATTGGAATATTAAAAGCGGCAGTTTTGGTTTCAAATTAATCTGAATTTTAATAATTATAAAAATCCTATTAAATATTACGAATTTTAAACTTCCTGGTTTTGGTTAATGGTTTTTATGTACCTACTTAGTACCATTAAATCGTAAAACGAAGTGACATTGTATTGACAAGATCTGTCATTTTGTCATATATCTGTTAAGTCATAACTGAAACTGTTTTGTCGAATTGAAATTTCAAATAGATAATTTCTAATTTCTATGTTGTTGAAGTTTTGTATGTTAATTACTGTATAATGTATGTCTACCGCATTATGTGACCAACGACATTCCATATTGTATACGGACTATAACATTTCAAATCGATTTTATAGTTCTCTAATAATTTATAATCATTCATATAAGAATTACCTATCTTGAGTTTTGTGATGCGAGAGTACGAATACATAATTCTATAGCAAATCCTTCACATCATCATCATTTATGTACGATTTATCAACCTACAATATATTATTACACTTTAAAGAAACTGTTTTGCACCAAGGTTCATAACAAAGTAACTAAAACTTACAAACAAGTATATCGTTATTATCTTCATTTACTTAATGAACCAGCGCTTTCTTTTCAAATTCCAACATCAACTAACTACCTATTATGAAGTGTATTGTATTTTACCAATATCATTCTTCTTTATTTTATTTTTTTTTAATTGTCATCGTGATTTAGCATTTGGGCTTTAAATTACATGTACAGTTTGAAACATAATATAGTATCTTAATATGCTTTTCATTTCAGATCTTTCTCAATTAAGTTTATTATTCATCTATGATTATAAATAACATTTATTATTATAGGTATTTACATTCATTCTAAAGTTCCAGGACAAAGTCCTCATTATTTTTTTTAATTTTAAACTTTTAAAAAAATTCTCGCTTCAATTTCTTTAATTAAAATCCAAATAGAGTATGATATATGCTTATTTTACTTTACATGCCTGGTATATCCAAATAATCCCTTGTTTTCTTTTCAAGTGTAACTCATTTCTTTATCTGGTTCATTTAATTAAGTATTAAAGTTTCAAAGATTGTATGTAATGTTCCTTCTCAATACTCATATTTTGTCATTCAGGTATTTGTATTTGTCAAAGCCTCTTTACAATAATATACTATTATTATAAACTAGTGTTTTTTTTTTTTGATTACGATTGTTTGCAATCATAATATATTTGAATTAAGCCTGCACATATTCAAGACAAGATTTAAGCTTAATATCCAATCATCATTCCATATGGATCATATATTCACTTCACAATTACCATTATATTTTTTTTTAACCTAATTTTATAAGTAATCATTTTCTTTTATATTTTATTTGCTTTTAATCTCCTTTAACTTTTCTTTATTTCGTGTCATATGGCTATATAACATATAGAATGATATAATAATATATATAATCCTATCTATAAAATGGTATCCGTAGCAAACACCCTAACAAATGATATAGATATTTTCAGTGACTCTGTGCCTTTATTAAAGAAAACTGTTTAAATATTACTTTCGTAGCATGAAACAACAGTAGATAAGTCGGATTGTACTATATTTATGTTATGTTATATTATAATAGATTAATAATTAGATTTAATTTAATTTAGCCTTATTAAATAGTTTATATTTTTATAATTAATACTTAGTTCTGTTCATATATGCACGTGATGTTCACATCTTAGAAGACATCATTTGTCTGATTGTATACTTTTGAATAATAATAATTAAGCTTGTTTATTTCATTTGTATGTTGGTTTTGTAAACTTATAAATAAATAAATAAATAAACATCACAAATTATAACCTGACTATATCTAAAAGACATCACAATTAATGCATAATTTATGATTTCAGATTCTAAGATTAAGAAAACACAACATTTCTTGTGCATTTATCACTATTACACTGTTGAAGTTATGTCATACACTCTGCTCAGTACTCTCTCTAGTACTATGAGGGTAACATTTCATTACTTTATGAGTATCAAAATTGCACTAAGCACTACATAAATCAACATCATTCTTTCATTCTTCCTTATAATTTTTGTTTGAATAAAATGTACCTATTGATGAAAAACTGTGCATAGTAAGGTAAAGTTATATTATTGTGTTAAAACTCATGTCACTGTGTAAATTCAGTTAGTTAGTAAGTCTTTAAAAATAAATAATCTATCAATATAATAATCACTATCAATTTCTTTTTAGCAGTTTGTAAATTTTATTTCTTATTGTCTTTTATTTATTTATTTTTTGTTTTTATGATCCAAACAACCAAGTATTATATCAATACTATATAGTTTATAAAGATACAGGCTTACTAATGACATTTAATGTCTTCAATACAATCTACCTGATTAATTCTGCTAACATTAATTAATTTATTTATTTATTAATCTTTTAATTAATTTGTTTCTTGTGTTTGTGATATGGTAATTTTATTGTCTTCATGAAATCTACTTCTGATTAATTATAATTCCATCTCGATAATACTTTTTCTTTTTTTTTTTTGTTAGTCATGGCAAAATTAACAAACATTATCCTTCCAACTAGTTAACTTTCATTAAATTCATAAGAGTAATCTTAAGTTTATAGGATTTTGTCTTCAACTCTTTATCAATAAGTATTAGGTAACCAAAGTATAAAACAACTAAACAACCACTAGGTCTTTCAAAAGTTCAAAACTTAAATATGTATTACAAAGTGGGCACATAATATGCATATATTTTATATCGATGCAGCATTTATAATATTTTCAAACTTAATATCTTCTATATATAATACATACTTATCACCTATCGATATCACATATCAAAGAAATCTCGTTTTTTTAAGTGATAGTAATTTCAGCTGTAATTTTTTTTTTAATTATAAATTGATTTGATTTTTTTATTTATTTTATTTTTTTTATTGGTGGTTCTAATATTTGTATTCATATCATTCCTTTATTTAACTAAGAAAATAAATAAATTTTAAATGTTAAAACTACATTTATGTAATTTTAAAGGAAAACTGTACCATATTATGTAAATTTTGAATTTCTAAAATATAGTGTCTGATTCAAATCATTTCATTTTATGTCATTTTCTAGAAATCTAGCAATGCCAAACATCTTTTTTTTTTTTTTTATAAATAGTTGAGTAAATCTCTGTCTTACAATAATTAATTTTACTATTTTGTATTTAATGCTAAGATTGTTTTGTCTTTGCTGTTGGCTTGACCTAGTCTACCTGTATTTTGATGGAAGAGAAAGTAAATTCCTAATCTCCAATATAACTTAAATTTGCAAACCCTTATTTGATCACTTGAGATATCTGAGACTAACCTGAACTGAGAAATATTTTTAAGTAATTATATTTTTGTGTGAATGGTCTTCACTGTTATTAGGCCTTGGTGTTAAATAAAAGACCATTAAAAGAAATTTTATTATCAACATCCCCTGGCATACTACATAAAATTATTACTTCAACATGTATCTACTTTAAACCTACAACATGAACTGTGATATGATTTTAAAATTACTTCTTTTTTTTTAGCTTAGGTACTTTCCATGTAAAAGTAACATTATCTGACACAACCAGGCCTCACTATGCGACTTTTTGTTTCATAAATTGACTAATTATAATAAGAATAGCTATAATTACATCACCTGACAGATCCACCAAGATTGTCCATGATACTCTTGATCTTAAACAATATGGTCCTGTAATCGTCAATGCGTCATAAACCAACCAAGCCAAAGCGACGCCTCAAGATTTTTGAAACGTGAAGTTTTCTTAGCGGATCTAAACTTAAAAAAAATATATTAGTATACATGTATAACCGCTATTGTTTTCATAAAGTCATTTACCCTATCCTAGTTTTAATTAGGTACAAATATCCAAACAAAGATCACAAAATTAATAATGATTTAGGTTTTTGTAAAATTAGCAGTTTCATTTTCTTACACTTTTAAATTATATACCTACATAACCCACTTTCAACTTTGTCATTTCCGTTTTAACTAATTTCCTCACATAAAGTATACTACTCTAACGGATGCAAGACTAACATATTTAAAAATTAAAATATACTTAGCTTAATTGACACAGACTTCCAAATCCATTTTACTCATACCCTGATGATTGAGCGGCATCGGCGGCGTTGTCATCCCACTTCTGAGATATAGGACGACGTCAATGAAACTTCGAGATATTCCTTGTATATGGTTTTATATTCAGTACTTTTATAATCGTCAGTACATATGTCCGTGTGGAAGCTACCACCGGCTCGGAAAGCAGTTCTGCCGAGAAGAGCCGGCAAGAAACTCGACAGTTACTCTTTTAAAATAATGAGTTACATAGTTTTTTACAATATTTTTTTGGTATTACAAACATTCCATAACTAAACACTACAGAGTGGTACTGACATCTCTCTCTAAAAGCGCGGGAAAATAAATTAATAACCGCGTCCTTTTTATTTTTTTAAATACATTCCTATCGGCCAAGGTCACATAACTAAATGCCTTAAATATAAATCATTACAAATTAATCAAATATTACATTATTTTTCATTAAAACGCTCATATTTATAAATGCAACCTTACAATATATTAACTTAAATAAAATTTATTTATCCTTAAAAAGACAATTTGAAGATAAGTATGGAGGGACTTCGGAGCTACCTACTTTTGATAATTTCATTTCATTTTTAACAAAACAAGTACAAATTTTAGAGACTACAGAGGTTCATAGAGGTACTTCACATAAAGTACATGTTTCCTATTCCATAGTATTTCTCAGAAGCAGATAATAAAATGTTTATGTTGTAATGGTTCTCATTATCTTAATAAGTTTGAGATATTTATTAAAATGAATCCAATGATCCGAAAAAGGTTTATTATTGGAAATAAATTATGTTTCCGTTGCTTAAATAACCATAATATTAATGATTGCAGGGTTAAATTGATATGTATTATAATAATGTTCTCTTGACCGATTCCGACCACGGCGGCCAGTCTCATTATAGCCAGAGATATTATAGTGCAGCGCGTGTACGCGCAGACACCAGTGCACTCTCTATTCCTGTTATTCTCATACTCCGGTGGGACGACTACTCGACACGACCGGTGAGAGTTAAGGTGATATGAATTGAATGCAATTCTAATAGACATCATTCTTTAATACATTTGGAAACCCAGCTTGAAAATGGGGCAGTAGTGGATGGTCCAACTGTAGGTATTGTGCCTCAGGCAAAGACGGACTTGCCGGAGATTAACTAATTATCTCTTAATAAAGAGTTAAACTCAGTGTCTAATGTTTTACATGCTACTGTAATAACTAGGTGTGTTGTTTTGTTGTTCACAGCAGTTATTCGTGTGGCAGATAAATATGGTAATGTTCAAGAGGCCAGGGTTTTAATAGATGGTGGTACTCAATCCACTTTTATTACTGAGAAATGTGCATCACGGTTAGGGTTGTGTGTTCGGGGGTCTGGTTGTATTGAGATCAAAGGTATTGGAGGTAATGAGTTGTCTGGATGTAGGGGTCAGGTGACTTTGAGAATGGTGCCAAAGCATACACTTGAACCATTGATTTTTACTACTGGATTAGTTTTAAATAAAGTTTCAGATAAAGTTCCCACTTATTCTTTACCAAGTTCATTAATTAACTATTATAAAGAATTTCAATTGGCAGATAAACAATTTAATAGAAGTGGTAAGATTTATATTCTTATAGATGTAGATAGATGTCTTAGGGGATATTCTTTTAGGATTACCATATGCTATTAATACTATTTTTGGATATATATTACAGGGTCTTTACAATTATAATTTAGAAAATAATAATTTGAATAAAACACAGTCTTTTCTTGTCAATACTAATTCTATTTTGGAAAAATTTAGGGAAATTGAGGCGGTTCATTCGCAGATTGTAAATCCTAAGGATGAAGAACATGAGGCTATTTTTAAAAAAATCTTATAAACTCGAACAATCAGGACGCTACCAAGGGCAGGGCTAGTGTTGGGTGATTCCCTGACACAGGCTTTGAAGAGATTCTTTTCTATGGAAAAACGTCTTGTCCTCTTTAAATACTACCTTGTGGTACACCATGTATGTAAATGTATGAAATTAACTCATATGCCGGATAGCTACATATATATAATAATGTAATAAACACACTTCTCAGCAGATCTGCCTTCCAAACGTAGTAGCAGGCGCAGGTGGTAGCTTCCTCATGAACACTATCTTTAAATTAATTGACGGTTGAAAAGTGATTGTATAAGTCTATTTGAATAAAGTTATTTTTCATTTAATTGATTGAAGATTTTTTTATTTTTAACTCAGACAGGAGAATAATAAACCCTGTAGACCCCTCGCAGTGCACTTTGCCGAATAAACAAGGGGGCTCTGACAATCGGCTGTTGGCAGTAAAACATCCTAAAAACTCTTAGGCTAATGTAATTCCGCATATAGACTCTAAGTTGGTCCGTTATGCGTCCAACTCTTAGGCTATTAATGAGGCTGCGATGATTAATATCTCGTTCATTACGGACATTTTTGGCGATACTGTGTATAGCATGAGTCACATAAAATCGTATAGTTTTGAGTCTATTCCTCTCCCAACTTTTTACATAGTTTACATTTATATGTAATCTTATATATTTAAACGAGCAATTCTTGTATATTTATATCTTTATATCTTTATTTATTTATACCAGGTATCTCGGAAATGGCTCTAACGATTTCGCTGAAATTTGGTATGAGGGGGCTTCCGGAGACGAAAAATCGATCTAGATTAGTCTCATGTCTGGGAAAACGCGTGTTTTCGAGTTTTCATGTGGTTTTCTTTTGCAGTTATCTACGCAGAATATGGTCGATAATTTCTTACACTCAGTTATAAGCATCGTGGTCAAGCGGTCAAGGCGAAAGTTAGACAACATATATGCTCGGGATCGAGTTCCGGTCGGAATACAAAATTTTTAACTTTTGTTTTTTTTTTGTATTTATTCAAGTTTTTAGTTTTTTTTTTTACCTAAAAAATACGATATAAGAAAAAAAACTCCGAGCAAAAGTCGGTCGCCCAGGTACTAATAATAAAAACATAATAAATAAACCTTACAATGGAGGGTAGATATAAATGAGAAAAAATATTAAATTATTATGCGTCTTTATTTTTGAAATATTATTATTTACAAACGGGCCCGGATCCATGAATTGAAGGAGGTGACACGAGCAAAGCCGGCGGGTAGGCCGGCCTGGCAGCCACGGGGGGAGCCGAACGACGTTATTCCGATCTGGTGGGAGTAATACAAGAGTAAGTAACAATCTTAGCTGTAATCCGTTCACTGCAGTCAGTCTAACAGCGTTCCATAATTATACAAATAATTTCACTACGGGACTTAAATGCGTTTATTTTCACGTGTTTGAGTCCCGTAGTGTAATAATTACATAATCTAACTGCAAACAATGTACATGTGTTTTCACTAACATCAAAGGCTATAACTAATTCTTCAGTAGGAACATTAAACTAAAGTGAAAAAGATAAAGTACTGATTGTCATTGTTTGAGAATCAATTACCAACATCTGACACCTTTGGTTTTCTGACAGACATATAAGAATGAGAAAAAAATAGAACATTACCAATTGCCTGTTGAGGACGAATGAACCACCAGAATCACCTTGGCAGGTGCTGCGGCGTTGACTACCGTCGGTGCAGAGGGTGGACGCAAGTATAGTTCCTGGTCCAAAAACGCGTGTGCAATCTGCATTCGAGATCACTCGATGAGTGACATGACGTAATAGACCACTGCTACCACTAGAAATTTTTAATACCTCGTTATTAAGATATATATTTAAAACGAGACAAATATGTTTGTGTTGGATAGAAATAATTTTGAACTTACAATCAGCAGTCAATCTGTAGCCGGAAGCGACCGCATTCGCTCCAATGAAGGCGTTAGTGCCAGAAGCCAGACCGATGCTGAGGATGTGGTCTGAAAATCACAATATCCTTTAAATACTTATTTTAAAGTATTACTTTTTCAACAAAACAAATTCATAAATAAATGCCGGCGTAAACAATACCGGGTTTATAATGCTTACTGTTGTATCCAACCCATGGGATAACAATGACGGCAACATCGTTATTCAAATTGTTCATATTGTAGTTGGGATGCATCTGAACGTTGGTTGAGGTGACACGACGGCCTCCAGAGAAGAGATTGAGTGATCCAAAGACGACTTCCACGGATCTGCCCTGCATATTTCGGGTCCTCCAGCAATGAGCGGCGGTGACGACGCGGGTGTTGGTGAGGAGAGTAGATCCACAGATAGACCGTGAACCAGTTCTAAGCGTAACAATGAGACCACCCTGCAACATTTAAAATATAAATAATGTTTTATACCTTACTTACCTCTTCTTTAAATCTTGATATAAAGCGCTCGAAAATAATCGAGTGTTCCAGCAAGTAAATTAAAAAAACAAAAACTACGTAAATAACGAAGGAAGAGAACTTTACAAATTAACTTTAAGAGGTAATTACCAAATGTGGATGGTTCCCTAAGGCAGACTGTGAACCTCCTACGATCCTGCCGCCATCAAAGTCCTGAGCCAACTCAGGTTGCTGAAGCCGAGTGGCCAATGGAATGCCCACATTCTCGTAGTAGTTCAACTCTATTGGCTCGTAGAGAAAGAACCCCGGCATTGGCCACGGCGAGACTGACAAGTAGGAGGAACAGCTTCATTTTGTCTTGAGTTGTAAACTGACTGTTATGCACCTTTTTTTTATGACATTCAGTGACAAACGAGCAGACAGACCACCTGATGGAAAGCAGCACCTGTCGCCCATAACACCTACGGTTCATGCACTTAGGTTTTAAGTAACAAAAATGCAGAACCACAGGTGCGTTGTCACTGTGAGGACTAAGATGATATGCCTCTTGCCTGTAATTGCGCTGGCTACCTTATCCTTCAAACCGGAACACAACAATGCAATCATTGTTGCTTGGCGGCAGAAATAGATAAGGGGGTGGTACCCATCCAGTCGGACTCCTCAGGCTTGACAGAGTCCTACCACCGGTAAAACCTGTATTATTTATAGTCAATTAGTATTGTACTTGCAGGGAGATTATGCGCCAAATTATGATAAGATAAATAAGTTACATGCGCTATGTAAAATCCTACTTAATATTAAAATATTTTATATTATAAAATGTAAAATATTTAAAAAAAAATATATATATATATATATATATATATATATATATATATATATATATATATATATATATATATATATATATATATATAATTCACATATATATAATAATTCATTTTTAAGTTATATTTATTTCTCTGTAAATCATTTTGTTTGTAATTAAAACTATGTTGTCGAGTATCTAAATAACACATAAATGTATATTAATTAAAATAACTATTTAATAGATAAAATAGCGCTATTGATAATTTGATTTTCAAGATAATCTATTTTTAATCTATATAGTTAGTTAAAACTATAGATTTGGCCTCTGTATCTATAATAATGTCTATTTCAATAAGGTAGTCCAAAAAATATTTAAGGTATATATATATATATATATATATATATATATATATATATATATATATATACATATATAATATATATACATAAATATATTTTATAATATAAAATATTTTATAAAAAAATTTTATAAAATATTTTAATATTAAGTCGGATTTTACATAGTGCATGTAACTTATTTATCTTATCATAATTTGGCGCATAATCTCCCTGCAAGTACAATACTAATTGACTATAAATACAGGTACATAACAGTCAGTTTACAACTCAAGACAAAATGAAGCTGTTCCTCCTACTTGCCAGTCTCGCCGTGGCCAACGCTGGGGTTCTCTACGAGCCAATAGAGTTGGACTACCACGAGAATGTGGGTATTCCATTGGCTACCCGGCTACAGCAGGCTGAGTTGGCTCAGGACTTCGATGGCGGCAGGATCGTAGGAGGATCACAGTCCGCCTTAGGGAATCATCCACATTTGGTAATTACCTCTTAAAGTTCATTTGTGAAGTTCTTTACTTTCGTCATTTACTCAGAATATATTTTTTAAATTTACTTTTTTTGCTGGAATACTCGAGATACTCGTATATGGTTATTTTCGAGCGCTTTATTTCAAGATTTAAAGAAGAAACATTATTTATTATTTAAATCTTTCAGGGAGGTCTCCTTGTTACTGTTTCGGGTGGACGGTCTATCTGTGGATCTACTCTCCTCACCAACACCCGCGTCGTCACCGCCGCTCATTGCTGGAGGACCCGAAATATGCAGGGCAGATCCGTGGAAGTCGTCTTTGGATCACTCAATCTCTTCTCTGGAGGCCGTCGTGTCACCTCAACCAACGTTCAGATGCATCCCAACTACAATATAAACAATTTGAATAACGATGTTGCCGTCATTGTTATCCCATGGGTTGGATACAACAGTAAGCATTATAAACCCGGTATTGTTTACGCCGGCATTTATTTATGAATTTGTTTTGTTGGAAAAGTAATACTTTAAAATGAGTATTTCAAGGATATTGTGATTTTCAGACCACATCCTCAACATCGGTCTGGCTTCTGGCACTAACGCCTTCGTTGGAGTGAATGCGGTCGCTTCCGGCTACGGATTGACTGCTGATTGTAAAGTTCAAAATTATTTTTATCCAAAATGCACATATTTGTCTCGCTTTAAATGTGAATCTTAATAACGTAGCATTCATAATTTTTAGCCGGTGGTAGCAGTGGGCAATTACGTCACGTCACTCTTCGAGTGATCACGAATGCAGATTGCGCACGCGTTTATGGACCAGGAACTGTACTTGCGTCCACCCTCTGCACCGATGGTAGTCAACGCCGCAGCACCTGCCAAGGTGATTCTGGCGGTCCACTCGTCTTCAACAGGCAATTGGTAATGTTCTATTTTTGTCTCATTCTTATATGTCTGTCAGAAGATCAAAGATGTTTGGTGTGGGGAATTGATTCTCAATCGATATCAAATAGTATTTTACCTTTTTATTTATAGTTTTATTTTACTATTGAAGAAGAAGTTACAGCCTTTGATGTTAATGTGCTAGTAAAGATTTAATCTTGATATATACCATTAAGATGTTACTAACTTTTATATTATCACCAGATCGGAATTACATCGTTCGGCTCCATCCGTGGCTGCCAGTTCGGCCATCCCGCCGGTTTCGCTCGTGTCTCCTCCTTCAATGCATGGATCCGTGCCCGTCTGTAAATTATAATAATTAAAAAATAAAAACAAATAATGATTTATTTATTTTTTTCATTTAAATCTACCCTCCATAGTAAGATATGTTCGTTTTTTTTAATTATTATTACATATAAATGCAAAATATGTATAAAGTTGGGAAAGTTATAGACTTGAAATGTATAGGGCGATCGCCAAAAATGTCCGTAAAGGATGAGGTATTAATCATCGCAGTTTTAGCTCAAGAGTTAATACTTTCTTAGATTTACGCGAATATTAGACATTTAAATAAAACTATCTTTTCGGATTTTTTCGCGGATTTATTTTGATTTTTGTTTCCCGACGTTTCGATTGCTTTACAGCAATCATGGTCACGGGAGAGACTAAGATGTTAGATGTCACAAAGCATTATATAGTTGTTACAGACAGCCTACCCACAATTAACAAAAATGAATTCAAAATTTTTTGAAAATTAGCATCAATGTACCTTACAATATTTGTTAATTTTAATTTTAAACATTTTATAATTTTAATTTTAAACTTGAAATATGGAATATTATTTATATAATTTTAGCTATTATCATTATAATTATTTCAATTTTTTTAGAAAACTTATTATTATATTATTGTTTAATAATCTATATTTTTAGTGTTACCATTATTATATTTTATGTCTACTTTAGAAAATTAAAATTAATTAAAAATTACATTTACAATTGTAAAATATTAATTTGAAATACTGGTATTTTGATCTACACAGTAAGAACTTACTACATCTAACTGTCTGTTATGTTTAATTTTATTATTAGATTTTATGATATTAATAACAGGATCCCACGACGATGGTAGTACCCAGCCATCTTCCCTATTGAAATTTGGATGTTTTTTTAATTTCTATGGCTTCCCGAATCATTCTAGGGCGATATCGATTTTCTTTCGCGAGGATTTGGGGTCTATCGAAGCGAATATAATGGCTTGGGCGGTCCTGACTATGTTTGCAGACAGCAGATGTTGTATTACGGCGGTGTTTCACGTCAGCTATGTGTTCTTTGACCCGAGTTCTAATGGATCGCTTTGTTTGTTGTGAATATAATAATGGTAACACTAAAAATATAGATTATTAAACAATAATATAATAATAAGTTTTCTAAAAAAATTGAAATAATTATAATGATAATAGCTAAAATTATATAAATAATATTCCATATTTCAAGTTTAAAATTAAAATTATAAAATGTTTAAAATTAAAATTAACAAATATTGTAAGGTATATTGATGCTAATTTTCAAAATCTTGAATTCATTTTTGTTAATTGTGGGTAGGCTGTCTGTAACAACTATATAATGCTTTGTGACATCTAACATCTTAGTATCTCCCGTGACCATGATTGCTGTAAAGCAATCGAAACGTCGGGAAACAAAAATCAAAATAAATCCGCGAAAAAATCCGAAAAGATAGTTTTATTTAAAGCTCAAGAGTTTTTAAGATGTTTTATTGCCAACAACCTATTATCAGTACTGCCTCAGTTATTCGGCAAAGTGCACTGCGAGGGGTCTACAGGGTTTATTATTCTCTTTTCTAACTAAGTTAAAAATAAAAAAATCTTCAATCAATGAAATGAAAAATAACTTTATTCAATTAGACTTATACAATCACTTTTCAACCGTCAATTAATTTAAAGATAGTGTTCATGAGGAAGCTACCACCTGCGCCTGCTACTACGTTTGGAAGGCAGATCTGCTGAGAAGTGTGTTTATTACATTATTATATATATGTAGCTATCCGGCATATGAGTTAATTTCATACATTTACATACATGGTGTACCACAAGGCAGTATTTAAAGAGGACAAGACGTTTTATACGAATAGAAAAGAATCTCTTCAAAGCCTGTGTCAGGGAATCACCCAACACCAGCCCTTTAGAGAGGAATGGCAAACGCAATTGGTAGCGTCCTGATTGTTCGCGTTTATAAGATTTTCAAAAATAGTCTCACGTTCTTCATCCTTAGGATTTACAATCTGCGAAGGAACCTCCTCAATTTCCCTAAATTTTTTCAAAATAGAATTAGTATTGACAAGAAAACTCTGTGTTTTATTCAAATTATTATTTTCTAAATTATAATTGTAAGGACCCTGTAATATATATCCAAAAAAAGTATTAATAGCATATGGTAATCCTTTGGCACGGATAATATGACCACCTAAAAGAATATCCCCTAAGACATATACATCTATAAGAATATCAATCTTACCACTTCTATAAAATTGTTTATCTGTCAATTGAAGTCCAGAACAGTTAATTAATGAACTTGGTAAAGAATAAGTGGGAAGTCCCCTTTCAAAGATTCATATAAATAATACATTTTTAGAGAGTCAGATATATTATAATCACTACCAATCACAGATTCAAAAAGGTTAATGAAATGGACATACATATTCTTCAATTTTACCAGTAAATACAGGCACACTTGGCAACATGATATTCGACCTAGCTGTATGAGCTTGGGTTGAAGATATGTTTGCTTTAGGTAAATCATTAGTTTGGAACAACTCAGCATACTTAGCTTTAGAAATATAATAAATATTATTAATATATTTAAATTTTTCCATGTGTTCTTCAGGATTTAAATCTAAGCCTGAATCCGATGCCAATTGTATATGCAATTCCTGAAATTCTTGAAATACAGATTCTAAATCCAAACATCTGGTTTTAAATAATAAAGCATTTTCATTAGATTCCAAAGCCGTTTTTTTTTTTATAAGATTCAAGTGGCAAACGAGCAGACAGACCACCTGATGGAAAGCAGTACCTGTCGCCCATAACACCTACAGTTCATGCACTTAGGTTTTAGGTAACAAAAATACAGAGCCGCAGGTGCGTGGTCACTGTGAGGACTAAGATGATATGCCTCTCGCCTGTAATTGCGCTGGCTACCTTATCCTTCAAACCGGAACACAACAATGCAATCATTGTTGCTTGGCGGCCGTATGGAAAAGAGAATGAATGGCTTCTATATATGTAATGATTATATCATAACGTAATTAAGTCATAAACTTTTTTTAAGGGAGGACCGTGTCCAGGGCTTGCATTCTGAAATATTTGGATAATTATTAGTAATAATCCATTTGCTTTCAAATCCCTTTTTTTTACTAAATCAATATTGACAACTATCAAAATATTGCAGTGTTCTATATTCGAACACATATATTACACATTCATACATACATACATACAAACATACATGCAAAAGTACCTTAAAATATTTGTTAATTTCAAAAAAATTTTATAATTACTCGAACATGATAGGTCCCGTACCATCGAGTTTTATTTCTTACTAGCTTTTGCCCGCGACTTCGTCCGCGTGGAATAGTGACTGCTCGCAGAGCTATCGGCGCGGCGGCCAGCGCCCTCCCCCCTCACGACCGCCCCGCCCTCGCATTGTATCGGGCTGAGAGCGCGCTCACCCATAGACCGCGTAAACTGAAATATGTATATTTTAAAACTATGATATCTCCTAAGATATTCATTGAAATCATATGATGTCAAGGGCAATTTTGTTCAAAATTAAATACTTGTGATGAATAACGTATTTATTTGGATAAGTATTAATATCATGTTTATAAAAACACCTTCGGAAGTAATGCATTATTTTAGAACAAATTTCATGACCATAAAAAGGATTATATTGAGTCAACCTTAAAAGATAGACATATGCTGTCGCGACTTTTTTTTAGAACTTTTAAAGGGGAACAATTCCATCATACACGATTTTTGTGTAACTTTAACTATTTACGCAGCGCACGCAACGGAAGCACTCAAAGGGAATAATTTTTTCCCGTTTTTGCAACATTTTTCATTTATGCTCCGCTCCTATTGGTTGTAGCGTGATGTTATATAGCCTAAAGCCTTCCTCAATAAATGGAATATCCAACACAAAAAGAATTTTTCAATTCCAACCAGTAGTTCCTGAGATTAGCGCGTTCAAGCAAACATATAAACAAACAAACTCTTCAGCTTTATAATATTAGTATAGTTTAGTAAAAAAACTTGTCATTAACATCTATCTAGAGATAGTAGCAAACTCATCAAATGATATTTTTTTGGTTTAAAGAGGCAATTAGAGCAAACAAGTGATCAAGTCTTGTTCCGAATTAAAGTTATTTTATATTATAACTAGCGACTCACCCTCGCTCCGCTCGGGTTCGTCCCTACTTACGTTTTAACGTTTAGTATAGATTTCTCAGAGATGAGATATTTTCCCACAGTAAAAATTATCCTATATGTCGACCCGGATAACTAGCTATCATCATACCAAATTTCATCAAAATCCAGCGGTTTTTCCGTGATGTGGTAACAGACAGACAGACAAAAATTCTAAAAACTATAGATTCGGCCTCTTTATTGATAATAATGCCTATTTCAATAAGATTTTCCAAAAAATATTTAATGTACAAATTCGGCTTAGTTACTATTTTATTATATGTATATGTATATGTAGATATATGTATAGATATTCGCTCGCGTTCGTCCCTAGGTACGTTTTCACGGCTAACTATGTTTAGGTATACATAAATAGTAGCTTGCTACTTCTAAGATATTCATTTAAATTATATAACGATTTACCCTCGTTTTGCTCGGGTGCGTACGCCGAACGCGGATTTAGTTTACATTTTCATGGGTTTTAACTTTTTTTTCGCGGAACCCTGATTCTTTTTCTAAAATAAAAGTAGCCTAAGTTACTCCTTATAACAACAGCTATCTGCCAGTGAAAGTCCCGTCAAAATCGGTCCAGCCGTTTCGGAGATTAGCCGAAACAAACAGACAGACAGACAGACAGACAAAAATTGTAAAAAAATGTTGTTTTGGTACATGTATCGTGTATCCATATTTATTTAGTTAAAAAGCGGTTATTTTAATATTACAAACAGACACTCCAATTTTATTTATCTGTATAGATTATATATGACCCGTGTACAAGTTAGCACTAAATAAAAATTAGTTAAAATCAGTTTTTAAAAATTTTAAAAATTAGTCAAAAATATAAACTAACATAATTTTGATTTCTCAACTTTAAAAATTAGGTATTCGTTTCATCAGAATAAAATATAAAATTACTAGGAAAACAAAAACAAACCTATTTCACGGGAACCATACATTTTTCCGGGATAAAAAGTAGCATAATATGTATTATTCCAGACTATAACCTATCTCTGTGCAAAATTTCATTCACAAAAACAATAATAACAAACATACATCCATATTCACAAACTTTCACATTCATAATATTAGTATAGATTAATGAGTTCAATTATTTAACTATATATTTATTAATAAAAAAAAAATAACTTTCAGGCACTTTGTGTGCTTTGATATGTATTGGCTGGCACCGACTTCGAAAATATCTGATTAAGTATCTATTCTAAATGACAACCCCCGTTTAGTTATTTTTTACTTTTTTGTGTCTGAAAGTCGGTTTTTTTTAGTTTTTATTTTTTCATTTTAGTGTAGACGTAATGAGCAAGTAATTTTTAAGAAGAAAGATTTTTAAAAACATTTTTAAGCCATTCAGACCCCTAATGACAGTCACAACCCATTTAAGATTAAAGTTCTCATCAACACAATTAAATCAAGCTCAAACACCAGGCAATTGTTGTAATTCGTTGAGGAGTTCTTTCGACTGTCTTTCGGGTCCATCATCAGATCGACTTCAGACTTTCATTAAATAGTAGTGCTTTAAAATACCTAATGGAAAAGTTAACAAACGCACTAGATGCCGCTACAATTTTCGAAGGTTCCCCTCAATTCCCTAGGATCCCATCATCAGATCCTGGTTTCCTTATAATGGTATTACCCTTGGAATATCTCCTTTCCAACAAAAAAGAATTATCAAAATCGGTTCATAAACGACGAAGAAATCCAAGAACACACATACAAAAAAATATACGGTCGAATTGAGAACCTCCTCCTTTTTTTGGAAGTCGGTTAAAAATAGAAAGTTACTAAACGTAGATCCTTGTGGAACACCAATTGGTAAAGAGTTTTCAGGTCTACTTTTATCCTTAGAACAACAGCTGCTTCTTCCAATGTTATATTTTATTTATGGTGTTCAGTGACAAACGAATAGACAGACCGCCTGATGGAAAGCAGTACATGTCGCCCATAACACCTACGGTTCATGCACTTAGGTTTTAAGTAACAAAAATGCAGGACACTATAACAGACCAGACATAAATTTACAGGATAAAATAAGAAAAATCACTTACCTCATAGATATTGCGGTTCCCAACACTCATAACCTACAAAAAACAGTATGTGAAAAAACAAGCAAATACGCTGAACTTAAAGAAGAAGTTGCAAGAATATGGAGACAAGAAAAAGTTTACGTTATTCCCATAGTACTCTCTACTACAGATGTCATACCCAATCATCTTATACGTAGCCTGAAAATAATAGATTTAAAAGAAAACATCTATATAAATCTGTAAAAAGCCGCCATTTTGAACACCTGTAGAATAGTTCGGGAATTCATGCAATCAGAAGAAGAAACCATAATTACATCTTAAAAATAGGCACTCACCACACGCTACATTTACTTGGCTTTAGCCCGTAATGTAGTTAAAACCAGCCAAGAGCTTAGAAAAAGAACATAGCCGATAATAATAATATTTTTTATTTGCTCTGAATGTAGGTGTACATAGTATGTTACAGGTGTAGGCATTCATATTAAGTATCCGTATACATGGTATACATGGTAAATGGTAGACATAAAACAAGTAACATATTTATATATTAAGTTCAAGTTGAGTATTACAAAAATATAACTTATACCTATTTAAAACTATGACTTATCCATCAGGAACTCATAGACTGAATAATAACATTTATCTCTGTGCCAAATTTCATATAGACCCGTTCAGCCGTTGTGGCGTGTAAGAGTAACAAACATCCATACTCACAAATTTTCACATTTATAATATTAGTCCGAAGGTCCGCACCTTCGAACAGAGACAGTAGTGTGCACCCCTTTGGGTTTTGTGGGTACGGATATAAATGTAGAGGTAACAGTTTGAGACGCAGCTCGGTTTGGTGAATCTCTGACCATTTTCCTCGATGTCTGCTTTGTGGATGCTGCCTGATTTGGCGCATCCTTCATGCTAGTTCGATGAGGGGCATTTCGAGACGTTGTTTCCAGCGATTTTCGCCTTGGCGTATCTCGGGACGTAGCCCTTGACCTAGGTGGGTGTGGCGCATCTGTTGACGCTACCTGTGTTTGTTTTAGAGCTACTCCTCCGGTATAGAGCCAGTGTGTTGGGAGAATAACGAGTCAGCACACATCAAGGGATAATAATACGCGCTCGGCCCAAGCCCCATGCCACGCTGACTGCCTTCCCCTCCCCGGATTTTTTTACAATTTCATGGGTTTTAATTTTTTTCGCAGAACCCTGATTCTGTTTCTAAAATAAAAGTAGCCTAAGTTTCTCCTTATAACAACAGCTATCTGCCAGTGAAAGTCCCGTCAAAATCGGTCCAGCCGTTTCGGAGATTAACCGGAACAAACAGACAGACACAAAAATTGTAAAAAGTGTTGTTTTGGTATATGTACCGTGTATACATCCATATGCATTTAGTAAAAAGCTGTTATTTTAATATTACAAACAGACACTCCAATTTTATTTATCTGTATAGATAATATTTTATCTTTAAATAGTAAATCTAAGACAGTTTGTGGATTTTTCATATGTATTGCGTAAAGGATTTATTCACCTTTTGGGGTTGAAATATGGGCGTAACAGCTTACTTCTTTTCTTTGTGTTTATTGTGTGTCTATCACTGATTATTTAAATAATAAATTATTTAATTTTTTATGAGCACGCAAAATATTACATAGTACCTACATTGTAAGAATATAATTTTTTTTTAAAACATCTCGCAGGGAATTACGATCTATTGGATCATAAATAGCCCTACTTCTTCTTTATAAAGAGTAAATATTGAATTATTTACCGCGGCACTTCCCCTAAGAAGTATCCCGTAAGATAAAATACTATGGAAATAACTAAAATATTCTTGAGTTGAATTGTAAAGGCCACAGAGCTGAGTTTACCTGCAAGTGTTGAGAGATGGGGGTTAGAGTCCAGTATCTTGACTAAAAATACTGCTGATTGAGTTATTTTTACCGTTTCATTATTAACCATCAGACTAAAATTTTGCTTTTTTTACGTTAGGCAATGTAAAATTCAACACATTTTTTTGCATTTAATTAAAACTAACCACGTATATGACAATGTACTGTTTAAGAGGCATATCATCTTAGTCCTCACAGTGACAACGCACCTGTGGTTCTGCATTTTTGTTACTTAAAACCTAAGTGCATGAACCGTAGGTGTTATGGGCGACAGGTACTGCTTTCCATCAGATGGTCTGTCTGCTCGTTTGTCACTGAATCGCATAAAAAAAAATAAAAAAAGAATCGTCATAATTTGGTTTACTACGCTCGATTTAAAAATAAACGAGATATCATCAGCAAAGAATACATCACATAATTTCTTTACATACGAAGATGAATCACCAGGCACTGATTATCTTTAGTAAAGCAATAGTATTTGGGAATTAAGTAGATTTAAGATGTAAAAGAAACGTATTAATTGCAGACACGTAATGATTTCTATTCAAGATCACTACAGAGAGAGTTAGGTCAATTCCCCATACAAACTTTCATCCCCATTTTCACTCCCTTAAAGGATGATTTCCGGGATAAAAACTATCCCATGTCATTCCCAGGGTCTCAAACTATCTTCTTACCAAATTTCATCTTAATCGGTTCAGTAATTTCGGAGCCTATTCGGTGCAAACAAACAAACAAACAAATCTTTCCTCTTTATAGTATTAGTATGAGAATCACATACCTTAATTTGCATGCCTTTATATTTTCTCAGATTTTTTAGTAAATCTACTAAATTACTCTCCTACTTACTACTACAGTAACTGGGCGACCGAGCTTCGCTCGGAGTTTTTGGTTACATGTACATTTTTTTTTTAATTTGGCTTAACAAGAAAAAAATAAAAACTTGAATAAAAATATAAAAAAAAAAATAAAAATAAAAAAAAAGTAAAATCTTTGTACCCGACATGGATTCGAACACATCTATGATAGTCAATCTCGCGCCTTGGCTACTTGATCACAATGCTTATACCCAAATGTGCGGAATTATTAACATATTTTGCCTGAAATAATGCTACAGAAAACCGCATGAAAACTCGAAAATACACATTTTCCCAGACATAAAACTAATCTAGATCGATTTTTCGCCCCCGAAAGCCCCCACATACCAAATTTCTGCGAAAATGTTAGAGCCGTTTCCGAAATCCCTGATATAAATAAATAAATATACAAGAATTGCTCGTTTAAATATATTAGATAGATACAACTTTCACAAAATTATTACTGAGAATTGGGGGAAATATCCCACCCGTTTATGTAAGACATGTAAAGTCCGCCAACTCACGCTTAGCCACCATGGTGGACTATTGCCTATCGCCCCTCCCATTGAATGAAGGCCCACGCCCATCTGTGGGACGTTAATAAGGGCTGAATACATCCAACCTACAACCTACCTACCAAATTACCTACATTAATGTAAATCCAATAGTCTTTGATTAATATTGTACGGACAGACAGATAATATGAGGGAACTATGTATAAGTGTTTTATTTTAACCGCTTGAGTGCGGAATGCTAAAAACTGATGTCTAAAAAGCAGTTGGAACAATGAATATTCCATGAAATAATTAAATTGAAGCGCAATATAACAGTCTCTTAAACGTTTTGTGGTTTCCAAAATTTTTACCATTTCGCAAACAATAGCTATGCTTCTCACTAATAATAAAAATAGGAAAGGTTTGTTTGTTTGTTTGTAGTCGATAAACTCTGAAACTACTGAATCGATTTTAATAATTATTTTATTAATAGATAGCTTCATTATTCTGAAGTGTTTTTGCCGAGCTTTCGTAGTTTTTGTCTAGCTGCCTAAATAGGCGATGTCTAAATCTATACTTTAATATTATAAATGTGAAAGTTTAGATGTTTGGATGTTTGTTACTCAATCACGCCAGAACGGCTGAACGGATCTTGATGAAGTTTGACACAGAGATAGATTATAGTCTGGAATAGCACAAAGGTTACTTTTTATCCCGGAAAAATGTACGGTTCCCTTGGGATAGATTTGTTTTTATTTTCCTAGAGACGAAGCCGAGCAAAGCGAGGGTGAGCCGCTAGTTATACATAAAATTTCAAATTGATAATATTTTTATTTTAATATTTATTTCCATACAGCGCCATCTATTTGTAATTATAATTAGGTACATACAACATTTCTAAAATTGTATCTTAGTTATTACTTTATATAACAGATGGCGCTGCTATTAATTACTTAAAATTATTCTTTCATACTACATTAGAATCCTCTTATAATGACGTCGAAGGGAAGTGACAATGTAACCATTAAAACGTAGTAGAATTATAAATTATAATAATTCTTAAAAATATCCTGGAGGCGATCATATCATTTCCATGGTGTGTGTTTCCCATAGTATCGTTTTAATAACATTTAAATAATATGTTAACACCCATGACTGGAGTACAAACATTCGTGCTCATCACACAAGTGAATGCCCCCAGCGGGACTCGAACCCGCGGCTAGTGGCACAGCAAGTAGGGTCACTAAACTGAGCCAAACGTGTCGTTCATAAGATGGATCAATAAATACATATAAAATAGTACAAATTTGCTACTTTTTAGGGTTCCGTACCCAAAGAGTAAAATGGAACCCTATTACTAAGACTCCGCTGTCCGTCCGTCTGTCTGTCTGTCCGTCTGTCACTAGGCTGTAGCTCATGAACCGTGATAGTTAGACAGTTGAAATTTTCACAGATGATGTATTTCTGTTGCCGCTATAACAACAAGTACTAAAAAATAGAATAAAAAAATGTTTAAGTGGGGCTCCCATGCAACAGACATGATTTTTTTGCCGTTTTTATAGATTTTTATATATAGTTATATAAGTTAGTAATTAGTTGTAAGTTAGCTATGTTTATACATAAATAGTAGCTTGCTACTTCTAAGATATTCATTTAAATTATATAGCGATTTACGTTACGTACGTACGTTATTGCGTACACCGTACGCGGATTATTTTCACAATTTCATGGGTTTTAATTTTTTTCGCAGAACCCTGGTTCTTTTTCTAAAATAAAAGTAGCCTAAGTTACTCCTTATAACAGCAGCTATCTGTCAGTGAAAGTCCCGTCAAAATCGGTCCAGCCGTTTCGGAGATTAGCCGGAACAAACAGACCGACAGACAAAAATTGTAAAAAATGTTGTTTTGGTATATGTACCGTGTAACATCCATATGCATTTAGTAAAAAGCGATTATTTTAAAATTACAAACAGACACTATAATTTTATTTATCTGTATAGAAAAATAATGTTTCCTTTAAGCGAAAGTTAATATTTTTTTCTAACATGTCCTATGCATTTGTTATACGATATTAATTAGAGTCGACATATTGCATAAATTGCAAGGTTTCATAGTTTTCTTTAATTCTATGGTTGTAGTAAAATGGATATAGTATGTTATCCTTAAGAGATAGACATATACCATCGCGGACTTTTTTGTAGACCTTTTTAAGGTGTACAATACTGTAGTACATTATTTCGATCTATCTCGTAGGGTTCAGCCAGCGTTTGCAATGTAAGCGCAATAAAATGTGTTTATTTACGACATCACATTAGAAACCTATAAAATTATCAGTGTTTTTCTACTATATTATGCATGTATCATACATATAAACCTTCCTCTTGAATCAGTCTATCTATTAAAAAAAACCACATCAAAATCCGTTGCGTAGTTTTAAAGATCTAAGCATATAAAGGGACAGATAGCGGAAAACGACTTTGTTTTATACTATGTATTGATAATGTTTGATCGAGAGATGTTATCTTTACCACAGACTCTATCGTTTAGTTCGATAAAATAGTGACAGTACGTTTTATTGTTTTTTAGTTCGTTCGATTACCTGTTCAGGTAAGTGTTTTAAAAAATAATTCAAATACAGTCAGTTAGAAAAAAATTACAGATGTATCAAGACTGAGGGAGAGTAGTAGAGTTAGAAGAGAATAAACTGTGATGATTAATACCTCGTCCTTTACGGACATTTTTGGCGATCGCTCTATACATTTCGAGTCTATTACTTTCCCAACTTTTCATATATTTTGAATTTATATGTAATAATAATAAAAACATAAAGTACAAATCTTACTGTGGAGGGTAGATTTAAATTAAAATTAATTAATTAAATTATTGTTTTTATTTTTTAAATATTAATATTTACAGACGGGCACGAATCCATGCATTGAAGGAGATGACACGAGCAAAGCCGGCGGGATGGCCGAACTGGCAGCCACGGATGGAGCC
Source organism: Argynnis bischoffii washingtonia (assembly GCA_033884665.1). NCBI lineage: Eukaryota > Metazoa > Arthropoda > Insecta > Lepidoptera > Nymphalidae > Argynnis > Argynnis bischoffii. The sequence goes on from CM066636.1 coordinate 6,962,127, forward strand.
GAACGATGTAATTTTGATCTGGTGATAATATTAAAGTTAGTAACAATCTTAATTGTATATATCAAGACTAAATCTTTACTAGCACACTAACATCAAAGGCTGTAACTTCTTCTTCAATAGTAAAATAAAACTATAGCTAAAAAGGTAAAATACTGTTTGATATCGATTGAGAATCAATTACCCACACCAAACATCTTTGATCTTCTGACAGACATATAAGAATGAAAAAAAAGATCATTACCAATTGCCTGTTGAGGACGAGTGAACCACCAGAATCACATTGGCAGGTGCTGCGGCGTTGACTACCGTTGGTGCAGTGGGTGGACGCAAGTATAGTTCCTGGTCCAAAATCGCGTACGCAATCTGCATTCGAGATCACTCGAATGCAGATTGCGTACGCGACCAGCTAGAAATTTTGAATGCCACGTTATTAGGATTCATATTTAAAGCGACACAAATATGTGTATTTTGGAAAAAAATAATTTTGAACTTACAATCAGCAGTCAATCCGTAGCCAGCAGCGACCGCATTCGCTCCAACGAAGGCAATAGTGCCAGAATCCAGACCGATGTTGAGGATGTGGTCTCAAAATCACAATATCTTTCAAATTCTCATTTTAAAGTATTACTTTTCCAACAAAATAAATTCATAAATATATGCCGGCGTAAACAATACCGGGTTTATAATGCTTACTGTTGTATCCAACCCATGGGAAAACAATGAAGACAACATCAAATGGTTCATATTGTAGTTGGGATGCATCTGAACGTTGGTTGAGGTGACACGACGGCCTCCAGAGAAGAGATTGAGTGATCCAAAGATGACTTCCACGGATCTGCCCTGCATATTTCGGGTCCTCCAGCAATGAGCGGCGGTGACGACGCGGGTGTTGGTGAGGAGAGTAGATCCACAGATAGACCGTCCACCCGAAACAGTAACAAGGAGACCTCCCTGAAAGATTTAAATAATAAATAATGTTTCTTTTTTAAATCTTGAAATAAAGCGCTCGAAAATAACTATATACGAGTATCTCGAGTATTCCAGCAAAAAAAGTAAATTTAAAAAGTATATTCTGAGTAAATGACGAAAGTAAAGAACTTCACAAATGAACTTTAAGAGGTAATTACCAAATGTGGATGGTTCCCTAAGGCGGACTGTGATCCTCCTACGATCCTGCCGCTATCGAAGCCCTGAGCCAACTCAGCCTACTGAAGCCGGGTAGCCAATGGAATACCCACATTCTCGTGGTAGTCCAACTCTATTAGTTCGTAGAAAACCCCGGCGTTGGCCACGGCGAGACTGGCAAGTAGGAGGAACAGCTTCATTTTGCCTTGAGTTGTAAACAGACTGTGATGCACCTGTATTTATAGTCAATTAGTTTTGTACTTAGTTGGGTATCGCAGTGTGATTAGGAAAACGCATAAAATTATGATAAGATAGATAATTTACATGCGTTATGTAAAATGCAACTTATTTTAAAGTATTTTAAAATTAATAAATTGAATATATGTATACATAATTAAAGGGTCTCTTAATATTTACTTATTAGCACAGCGTGAAAGGCTATCGATTACTCCTAAGAAGTCTTTCTCATCGTAGTTTAAAGTGTGTAAGTATATAATATTTAGTAAGTCTTCCTGACAGATTTTGGCCATGGAGGCTAATCTCATTGAGACTAGCCATCTGCGTTGGATATCAATTTTGAGGGTAAAGAAATAAAACAAGTGGATGTAACAAAATTTTTAGGTCTCAATATTAATAATAATTTAAATTGGAAAAGCATATTGATGAAATAAGCATAAAATTAGGACAATTTTCTTTTGCGCTCCACATGTTGGCCAAAACAGTCAATGTTTCAACCTTAATAACTGTATATCATGATTATGTTGCATCTTTGTTAAGTTATTGTATTATTTTTTGGGGTAATTCGGTAGATAAAGATGTAGCATTTAAAGCACAAAAAAAATATGTATCCGAGCAATATTTAATTTACAAATGATAGAAAGTTGCAAACCATATTTTAAAAATTATAATATAATGACGTTACCAAATATGTACATTTATGAGACTATTACTTATGTTGAAAATAATTTATATTTATTTGAAAATTGTAATCATGTAAGACATGGGGCCTTACTTCGCCACCCTCGATGTAAGACTGACCTTTTCTCGAAGAGTATTTTCTGTACTGGACCACTTTTATATAATCATTTACCTAAATGTATTCTAGAAATTAATGAAATTAATATATTTAAACAAAGATTGAAAAAAATTTTATAAGAAAAGACGTATTAATTCATTATATATCATACGGCTGGAAGATCTAAGATCGATAGTCAACCTGTGAAGCTAACAATAGATAACGTAGTATTGAGCTCAGACGAAGATGTTGCAAATACTTTTGAGAATTATTTTTCTGAAATCCCAATAAAGGTGACATCTTCTTTAAAATCATCTTCCCTAGACGCGATTAACCTCTTACATAAACATACTAATTACTGTGATCACCAGTTTAAATTTTCGTATGTAGATGCACAAGATATTATTAAAGTATTCAAAACCATTAACCTTAAGAAAACTGGTGATTTGTGGGGCATGTCTGTTAAATTACTCAACTCAATAATAACTGATATTGCACCACATTTATCCCTTATTTTCTATAAATGTGTAGATTATGGAACTTTCCCTGATCTTATGAAACTAAGTAAGATAATACCTCTTTTTAAAAGCGGAGATAAAAATAATCCTGGTAATTATAGACCGATTTCTATATTGCCATGTATGAGCAAAATTTTTGAAAAACTTATTCTAAACCAATTGTTAATTCATTTTAATATTAATAGCATCTTCCATAGTGAACAGTATGGTTTTACCAAAGGTAGGTCTACAACTGATGCGGGAGTTGCTCTTCTTAAACACATTTATAACGCTTGGGAAAAATCACAAAATGCAATTGGTGTTTTTTGTGATTTATCTAAAGCCTTTGATTGCGTAGAACATGAAACCCTCCTGCTTAAACTAAGTCATTATGGTATTCGTGGCATTGCTCTTGATTTCATTGCTTCATATCTTAGTGATAGAATTCAGAAAGTCGCTGTAAATAACGTTTATTCTTGCGGATCCCCTCTGAGAATGGGTGTTCCGCAGGGATCTATTTTGGGTCCATTTTTGTTTCTAGTTTATATAAATGATCTTCCTTTCTATGCTAATGAATGGTGTAATATTGTACTGTTTGCAGATGATACCTCTTTAATTTTTAAAGTGGACAGAAATATAACTAATTATGACAAAGTAAACAGTGCATTATCTCACATACTTAAGTGGTTTAATATATTAACAACTTAGCATTAAACACCAAGAAAACTAAATGTATACAATTTACCCTACCTAATGTAAGGAGACAGAATTTTAGTTTGTTTTTAAATAATGAGATTCTTGATACTGTAGATTCCACGGTATTCTTGGGTATTACATTGGACTCGGGTCTTCAGTGGAGCCCCCATCTTTCATCTCTCGCGAGTAGACTAAGCTCCACTGTGTTCGCGGTTAGGAAAGTCAGGCAGCTAACAGATGTTAATACTGCTAGACTTGTTTATTTCAGCTATTTTCACAGCATCTTGACTTACGGAATTTTGTTGTGGGGTAATGCAGCCGATATAAAATCTGTATTTATTCTCCAAAAAAGGGCCATTCGGGCAATTTATAACATCGGAGCTCGGGATACCCTACGAGATTTGTTTAAGGAAATTGGTATACTTACAGTTGCATCGCAATATATATATTGTAATATTATGTTTGTCCGACAAAACATTCATTGTTATTTAAAACGCAGTGATATACACGAAATAAACACTAGAAATAAGGAAAATCTGGTATCGCCTAGCTTTCGCCTTCAAAAAGTAAATAGATCGTTTATGGGGCAAGGTGTACGCATGTATAATAGAGTTCCACAATCGATTTTGAGCTTGCCATTTGAACAATTTAAATCTAAAATTAAAAATGTATTAGTGAATAAAGCTTATTATACAATCACGGAATACTTCGGAGATTTCAATGTGTGGAACTAATATCTGGTTGGGTCTCACGTAGGATACATATATAATAATTATTGTATTACAATATTGTACACGGTTATTATTTTAAAAGAGCAACTGTTTAGTTTCTCGCCGGCTTTTCTCAGCAGAACTCCCTTCCGAGCCGGTGGTAGCTTCCTCACGGACTGACTACATCATAATCAGCCTGCTTTCGTCCACTGCTGGACATAGGCCTCTTCTATGGCACGCCACTGAGCTCGATCTTCAGCTCTACGCATCCAACCGCTGCCAGCCAGTTTACGAATATCGTCACTCCACCTAGCTGGAGGGCGTCCTACACTACGTTTGCCGAGCCGTGGTCTCCACTCTAGAACCCGTCTACTCCATCGGTTATCGGTTCTGCGGCAGATGTGACCAGCCCACTGCCACTTCAGCTTGCTAATTCTTTGGGCTATGTCGATAACTTTGGTTCTCTGTCGGATCTCTTCATTTCGGATCCGATCCTTTAGAGAAACTCCGAGCATAGCCCTCTCCATAGCACGCTGAGCGACCTTAAACTGGTGGACCAATCGCACTGTCAGTGTCCACGTCTCGGCTCCGTACGTCATAACAGGTAGGACGCATTCGTTAAAGACCTTTGTCTTTAAGCTTTGCGGTATTGGCGACGAGAAGACCCGACGAAGTTAATTAACACTGACATTTAATTTAAATTTAAAATGTAAAATTGACGATTTAAAAATGCTTGATAAAGTCTATTTGAGTAAAGTATATTTTGATTTGATTTAATTTGATTTGATAAGAATTTCTTAACAGAAATCTCAATAACTAAACTAGGCCCGGCCCGAGATTCGAACCCAGGACGAGGCAGTTAATTAGCAGAAAACTAGTAATGAATACGTATATATGTATGTATATGGAACCTGTTTATAATAAAAAAGTGATAAAAACACAATTCTTTTTTATTAATATCTAAAGATTACAGCAAACTAATCAAATGATAAATGTGTTTCAAAGAGGGCTGGCTTTGCAGATTACAAGCAATTAAAACGTGCCCCGCATTAAAAAAAATACGAGTACGCCTATTGATTATTCTGATGTATGAACTATATTATTGTAAGTTTCATTATAATCCAATCAGTAGTTTTTGTGTACTATGCTGTATAAGTTACTATAGTTTTTTAACTATCCCACGGGAATTCTTAAATTTTCCGGGATGTAAAGTATCTAATATGTTGACCGAGGATATAAGATACCACTATGAAAAATTTCATTGAAATCAGTCCAACAGTTTTGGAGATTAGCCCGTACAAACAGACAAACAGACAGAGAAACAAAAGAATTGAAAAAAAACTGGATTTGTTTTATTTCTCTTCTTACGTCCCCCTAACTGAGTTTTTAGCATTTTTTTTCTACGTACAGACATTCCACCTCTACAGTTTTATAATATGTATAGATTCAAAAATAGTCTAATTAATCACAACCGCACGAATTATGTCTTAATTTGTTTTGCAAAAATTAAAACCATACCATCTGTCTTCGACTACTTCTTCGAACTGATTCTCTACTCCCATATCATTTTGTTCCAAAAGTTAATCATTTTGTCACATAATATATTTTAGAGCATTTAGACTTTGTATTTAATTTAATACTTTCTTTAATTTACGCGAATATTTGACATTTTAAATAAAACTTCGTTTAGATAGCGTTAAAGAACTTCAGAACTAAGAAATTCTCAAGCGCTTGTCAAACGTGCAACTTGGCTACCATTTTGTATGAGATATTGTGATCAACATTGTAGAATCGCTTAGTTCGTTTCTATTCTTAGAACGAACGACGTACCTTGTAAACTTGGCTACGAATTTTTGATTCGATTGTTTCGACCACGTGATATAATACGTTTAAAATAATATGTTATGCCCATACATTTGCTTAGTTCACTAAATCGTTAACAATTAAACCATAAAACTTAAGTTTCTTCATTCCATAATACTTTCTTAGATTTACGCGAATATTTGACATTTCAAAATAAAACTATCTTTTCGGATTATTTCATGGATTTATTTTGATTTTTGGTTCTCGACGTTTCGAATGCTTTACAGCAATCATGGTCACGGGAGAGACTAAGGTTTTTGACGTCTCAAAGGCGTTATATAATTATTGACGTTATATAGTGGACAGGCACTGTCTGTAACAAGTATATAATGCCTTTGAGACGTCTAAAACCTTAGTCTCTCCAGTGACCATGATTGCTGTAAAGCATTCGAAACGTCGAGAACCAAAAATGAAAATAAATCCGTGAAATAATCCGGAAAGATAGTTTTATTTTGTATTTAATTTATTAACTTACCTACAAAATGATTTTCCAAAGGGTTGAGAATACGATCCTGTGACGCCCCATTAAGAGGAGGTTCCGTTGGGCTCTAGTGGATAGTACTGGCTTTGTCGATGAGCCCAACACTTCGCCCCTAAATGCATTTCCAACGCAAAAAAAAGGGGGAATACAAGAAGATGGCATGATCGCTGATGGGATGCTTTCTGTTTGAGACATGTTGGGAAGTTGATGATTACACCTTGGGAGATAAACAACTCCATTTGATTGAAAAGATCTTAGTATAGTATGTAATGACTGATAATGAATATTTTACGTAACGGAAATATTGATCATCGATCTTGGTGTAGTCTTTATTATTTGGGCTCGAAATGAACATTCAAATGCCTAAATTATGTTTAAAGACTTCTCTGTTTTTTCTTTTCCAATCTTCTGAGTCTAAATTCTTCTTTTTAGGGCCATAAGCATTGCTATTTAATGTTGCCATCCTTTTCAGTACTCCCCTCGTTGCAAATTGAAATGCCTCATACTTTACAATTCTATCAATATTTTTATCATTCCGTTTTTTTTAAATAATCCTTAATTTATGCAGTCCTTTTATTTTTTTTAAATATTTAACATTCACAATAATAACCGTATTACTTTTATGTTAAACATTAAAGATGACTATGGAGGATATATGAATAAAACGAAATGATTAAATTATGTTTTTTTTTATTTAACAATAAATAGTGTTTAAAGACGTGCGCTAATCCATGAATTGAAGGAGGTGACACGTGCGAAGCCGGCGGGCAAACCAGCCTGGCATCCACGTAGAGCGACGAATGACGTAACTCCAATCTGGTGAGTGTAATAAAAAAATAATTAAAGTCCGAGCCACATTTAGATCATGGCAGCCAACCTCACAAGTGTGTAGATGATATTAGACTGCAGTTAAGTTTGCTCAAAAAAGTCTAGTAAGATGACAAACAGAGACGATTGTTACAAGCACTTTACGTAGAGGAAGTTCATTAGGACGACAATCGGTTTTACGTCTTATGGAAAACGTTACGTATAGCTCAGTTGCTGCTACTGAGATTTTCTTGACAGGAAACTCAACAACTATTTTTGATCTGACCCGGGATTTGAACCCAGAAACAAATATCAAAACAACTAACACTACACTGCAACTTCTAGTTCATTCAATTGCACCAATGAAATAATTGATTTAATAATAAAAATTATTTAATATTAAAACAACTGTGAGCTGTTCTATAAGAATTTAACTAAGTATACATTTTTGTAAAGAGAACATGTCCACTACTAATTGTTATCTACTGAGAGTCACTAACTCATACTAAATGAAGAAAAACTTTTATGAATGATGTTAAAAATAAAGTGTAAAAAAGGAAAATTACCAATTGTCCGCCTGCGACGAGAGAGCCGCCCGAGTCACCTTGGCAGACGTTGCGGTTGCTAGCACTGCTGGTGCAAATGGTGGACGCTATGATGGTTGAACCATAAACGCGCGCGCAATCTGCGTTCGAGATCACTTGGAGAGTCACATGACGTAGACTACCACTGCTACCACCAGCTAGAAAATTTAATCGTTGTCACGTTATTAAGATTCATATTTAAAAAGGGACAAATATGTGTATTATAAATAAAAATAACTTTGAACTTACAATCAGCAGTCCTCCCGTAGCCGGCAGCGACCGCGTTCGTTCCAACGTAGGCGTTGCTGCCAGACGCCAGACCGATGTTGCGGATATTGTCTGAAATCCACAATTACATTTAAAGTCTCATTTTCAAAGATTATGTCTACAGTATATTTACTTTTAAGCAAAACGAAACAAATTCCTACGTAAGTACTAATATAAACAATTCATGAAATTCAGTGACCCGCATTTAAAAAAAAAAAATATAAGAAGTTTTTATTTGATTTGTCCTCCTAACCGATTCCGACAATAGCGGCCAATCTCATTGAGACTTGCCATCTGCGCAGGAGATATTATAGTGCAGCGCGTGTGCGCGCAGATACAAGTGCACTCTCTATTCCTTTTTACTCTCAAAGCTGGATGGGTCATAGGACGATACTTCGAAACAACCGGTCAGAGTTAAGGCACAAGACCGTCGGCTTTACGTGTTCTCCGAGACACGGGGGTGTAACGATAAACTGATCAAAACACAAATATTTTAAAATTGTAACAATTAAATTAAAATTGTATTCAAAATACTTACTGTTGTAATTAACCCATGGGATAACAATGATGGCAATATCATTTTGCAAATTATTCATATTGTAGCTAGCATGCATTTGAACGTTAGTCGAAGTGACACGAGTTCCTCCAGAGAAGAGAGTGAGTGATCCAAGGACGACAACTACGGATCTGCCCTGCATATCTCGGGTCCTCCAACAGTGGGCGGCGGTGAGGACGCGGTTGTTGGTAATGAGAGACGATCCGCAAATGGACTGGCCACCAGCTACGAGTGTAACAATGAGACCACCCTGAAATAGAGGAAATATCAAAAATTAATGATCTACCAGCTGACTCGACATACTTTGGGCTATCCAAATTATAATCCAAGTTTGTGGTCTTTGAGTTCATACAAAAATATAGTTTCCCCGAATTTTTCAATTTTTTACAAGCTTTTATTTAACTTGTCGTCTTATGGTACGTCAGTTTGGGTCAAATCCTAAAACTGAATTTTAAAGCAGTTATCCTTAAGTTATTTGTTTCTTATACCTTTATTTAGACGACACAATTTGTGAAATGGGTCATCTATCAGAAAAAATAAAATAAAATATTAATTTATTACAGAACATGTGCATGTCATAGCATTTTAGAACTTTGATGAAATCTACCATCTTTTGATTAAACTTGCCTGCTCGGCTTAGAGTATTTTTTTTAGTACGAGTAGTCAAGGTTAAGGTATACTAAAATTAAAGTACATTTAACGATGATTTACTTATTTTTCTTTAAAAAAACATTTGTTTCCTATTTGTTTGATTTCCCAACAACTAGTTTGTTTCGCAACAGCATTAAAACCTACAAACAATTCAAAATCCTAGTCATAATGCCGAAAAATTCCACTCCGGGTAGTTTATTTTTTATATTTCAATGAAATGGTTGGTACCTGAGTACTACTGTGTGTAGAACGCAGTTTTTTTTACTGGATCATCATAAAAGGAATTTTCTCCCAATGCCAGGTTATCGTTACGTTCTGGGACAGCCTGTATATAATTCATCAAAATTGGCTCCGTTCAGTAATTATGATGGAACACAGACAATATCGAACATCTAACTTTTGGCATTGCCAAATTCGGGTGAACATAATATAATAAATTGACACCCGTAAAGGAATATAGAACACAGACTACTTTTGAAAAATATATTCAAATCACTAATAAATCTTAAGTTAATTACCAAGTGTGGGTGGTTTCCTAAGCTAGACTGTGATCCTCCTATGATCCTGCCGCCATCGAAGTCCTGAGCCATCTCGGCTTGCTTGATCCGTTCAGCCAATGGAATACCCACTTTGGTGTGGTAGTCCAACTCTATTGGCTCGTAGGGAACCCTGGCATTGGCCAGAGCCAGACTGACAAGTAGAAGGAACAGCTTCATTTTGCTTTGAGTTGAAAACAGTCTGTAGCGTAACAGTATTTATAGTAAATTAGTTCTACACTTATTTGACTATCACAGTTTGATTAGAAAAACTTACTGGATTGAACTAGATTATGATAAGATAAATGAATTAAAGGTGCTTTGAAAAATCAACTTAGGTTTGATATTAATAATCTGGGAATTCCCACATTAGATTCTCTTAGTGTGACTTAATAGACATAGTATAAAAGGGCTTGGATTGTTCAAACTCGTGATAGAATTTATATAAAAACAACTAAAATACATTTTTTGTTAGTATTATATATAGTACTAGCGGCTCACTCTTGTTTCACGCAGGTTCACCTCTAGGGAAACAAAAACAATCCTATCCTACGGGAATCGTACATATTTACGGGATAAAAAGTTGCCTATGTGTCATTCCAAACTATAATCTATTTCTATACCAAATTTCATCCAGATCTGTTCAGTAGTTCTGGTGTAAAAGAATAACAAACATCCTTACATTCATACTCACAAACTTTCACATTCATAATATTAGTATAGATAAAGTAGCAGAACCCGCGGCTTCACTCGCGATTAAACTATAAAAACAAAATAAACTTTTTAATTCATTATTACATTCCCCTATTTCATCCCCTTGGGGGTTGAATTTTGAAAAATCCTTCCTTAGTGGATGCCTACGTCATAAGAGGAATACGATTTAACCTGTGCGTTTATTAAAAACTTACATCCCCTATTTTACCCTCTTAGGGGTTGAATTTAAAAAAAAACTGAAAACCGCAACTATTTATTTTTGCCGTACTCAATTCATACGAAATTTCATGCAAATATGTACAAGGAATAAAAAATTTCATACAAAATTTTATGCCCTTTAGGGGTTGAATTTTAAAAAAATCCTTCCTTAGTGGATGCGTTCGTCAAACGAGGAATACATGTGCGAAATTTCAATTTTCTAGCCTTAAGGGTTTGGTCTGTGCGTTGATACATCATTAAATATATATATATATATATATATATATATATATATATATATATATATATATATATATATATATATATAATGTATATAAGATTAGAGATTAATAGTAAAATCAAATGATAAAAGCTTTAAAGATAAAGAGTAATTAAATAACTACGTCCTGTTTCGCTAACAAAATATATGATAATATCATAAAATAGTGTTATCTATTTAATATATTATATGCCGTAGCCAGATCGTAGAATTGACCACTTCATGATGCGGCTGACCATTTCATGGAATGGTTGTAGTTTATGATACGGTCAGTTATTAAATCTGACCGTATCGTTTAAACGTCAACGTTTGATGATAATATGTCAATCACGTTTGGCCATATAATGATATGTAGGGTGTCCACAATATCAAAGGTTTAATAAATAAAAATTACAAATAAAAAAGCAACTTATATATATTTTTTTGTACTTCCAACTCTACTGATTCTGCCCGACATCTATAATTTTCGCGTCGAAACTGTAACTAAATTTAAAATAACATAGCACTTATAATATTAGAGGTTCTGGGTTTGAAATAAAAAAAGACCTAACAAGAAGGCTAACGCTTCTCTACCTACGTTATACAAGTCGGACCTGTTACATAATCAAAAATTAAAACTTACAAATATATAATCCACTTCAGATATAATGTACTTATCCATACTAATATATAAATGCGAAAGTATGTCTGTATGCCTGTCTGTTACCTTTTCACGCTTAATCCGCTGAACCGATTTAGAAGAAATTTGGTATGGATAGTTCTAACCTTGAAAATCACGCTTTAAGGAGGTAAAAGGGGGGGGGGGGGGGATGGAACTTTGTATGGGGAATCAATCATTTCTCGAGTAAGGGATATATCATACCTATATACCTGTATATCATACCTCAGTGTATGTATATATATATATATATATATATATATATATATATATATATATATATATATATATATATATATATATATATATATATATATATATATATATATATATATATATACATAGATATATATATATATATACATAGATTATATAGTCTATGCATTCTATACTAACCGTCATAAGGTATCTAGGGACGAAACCGAGCGAAGCGAGGGTCATTCGGTAGTAATTTATTGTGTCTTGTGCCTGTATGTCATAATGTTTTTCCATGGTAATTATACGAAAAGTAGGATCGTCAACTCTTTCCTTTTCTAAAATAAAATCTCTTCACCCTATTCCATGAAGTCCCCCAATTTCCATGAAGTCAAATTTGTAATCTAATAATAGTTCATTGATTTTCCTTGCGTGGTCACCCCACTAATTGTTTGAATTATTTTTTTGATTCATTCAACATTTTTCAACAACAAAAAAAATATTTTTCGCACATAGTAAAAGTGATTATTATTAACAACAACAATTATGAAATTTGATTCTTGTTGAAGTTATACGTACTTCTTTTGGCATGTTTAGAAAAAATTATGACAGTAAAATTATTACGATGCGCGTGCACACTGACAGCCAAAAAGCGACATAATGAAGTTAGCTGAAAGTCCAAAAACCATTTTGGAATCCTGGTTAGTAGCGTAAATCCTTTTTTTTTAAATCTTATGCTTGCGTCACATTGTACATATATTGTATAATACATATATTATTTTTTCGCAAAAAAATAAACAATTACGTAAAAAAACAGTGATAGACACATATTAAACACAAGGAATAGAAATAAGCATGTTACACCCAGATTTCGACTCCAAAAGGTGAATAAAAGCCTTCATGGAACTGAGTATACGCATTTATAATAAGATTCTACAAAATGTCCTAGATTTACGCTATCAAAAAATAAGATAAAATTTAAAATATTTTAAATGTATATCAATTACTCTTTTCAAGATTTTTTCGTTGATGGTAAATGTGTGGAATTGATAAATATCGACTTATATGCGGGCTATCTATATTGTTATGTTAAATAAAAAAATAAGTGTAACTTCGATGTTTAAAAGAGCAACTATTGAGTTTTTCGCCGGCTCTTCTCAGCAGAACTGCCTTCCAAGCTGGTGGTAGATTCCTCACGGATTTTTAGTTAGTAGAAGTTTATTTCATTTTATTTCAAAGAATGTGTAGAATCCTTCCAAGCCTTAAATCACATTTCTGAATGGTTATATTTACGAAAATTAAATATGAACTGAATTGCAATATTCTGGATTCGCTCAAGTTTATTTAGATGGTCCTTGGGTAAATTAAGATCGTCCGCATAATCGAAAACCGGAAGGAGAAGAGAATTTACTAATATAATTTTGAGGAATACGAAGTATAGAACGAAGACGCCGCAAAGCTACTCACTTATTTCATTACTCCTGACCAAGATAAAGTTTGGTCTACATAAGTGAACACCAAGATCTTTAACTGTTGAACAATAAGGTATTACAGCTCCATTATACTCTATCGCAGGTAAGTTCAAACATTCGCCCCTTGCAATCAGGCTTGGGCTACCAATAACTTATCGGATTAACGTTAAGGCTGTATAGTTTTCTCCAATAATTAATAAATTGCTTAGACGGCACGTTTGGCTCAGTTTGTAGTGACCCTACTTTCTGCGCCAGTGGTCGCGGGTCCAGTCCCGCTGGGGGCATTCATTTGTGTGATGAGCACGAATGTTTGTACTCTAGTCATGGGTATATATTTATAATATGTATGTATTTAAAGTTATGTATGTGTAGTGTATCAACTACCTGGTATCCATAACACAGGCTTCGTGACTTACCATGGAACTAGATGGTGCTATGTGTTTATTATTATTTATTACATTAGATTCTCAAAGAGGTTTGATGTCAGGCAGGTGGCCGGTCGTAAAACTTTTGCCAAATGCTACCAGCAATACGGAAGATGTGCTGCAGGTACCCCAATAATTGGGAAATGGGCAGGGAGATAATAATAAATAAATTTCCTAGATCACTATTCATCGTGTTGATGGAAGTGCTCTAAATAAAATTTGCAAACACAAGTGCACTGTCTATTCCTTTCATTCTTAAACTCCAGTGGGACGACAGTTCAACACGAACGGTGGGAAATCAGCAGGACCGACGGTTTTACATCCTCTCTCACTCTTACACATGGAAATTTACGATTAACTGTTCTTGTCTAAATCTCAAAGCTTCTAGTAATTTTGATGCGACTCTGGAAATGTTTTGACAACTGTCTTAGGATGCATAAAACGTGCTTCAGACGTGTCTTTTTGATTATTATTTTGGTAAAATGACGTTACACACTTTCCATTACGCAGTATTATATTTATACCGACTTAGAGTATAGCTCATGTATACTCTAAGAGCCCGACCTATTTATTAGCACCTCTAGATCGGCAATCGTATGCTAGCCACCACATCACCGACTACTGAGGCAGTTAATATGAGTATCTTACGCGTAAAAAAGCAGCTGTTGTTCTATGGGTATAAGTAAACCTGAAAACTCTTTACAAATTGGCGTTCCACAAGGATCTACGTTTGGGAACTTTTTATTTTCTATATACATAGTTAAATAATTGAAGTTTTTTGTTAATAAATGATATGAAATTATATTTTATTCTAATGAAGCGAATTGCTAATTTTTAAAGTTATAATTCAAATTTTGTAAAAATTATTATATTTTATGTTTTTGTGATTTCATTCATATTTTATAGGAAACCATCGTGTCTAATAAAAAGTACTCTGTAGTGGTCTTTGTATGACTAGAAAAATAATAAAATATAGAGAATATTCAAAGAAACAAATAGTTTCAAAATTACATAATTTTGTAGGAGGTTATATATTATAATTTTTTTTTTGCGGAGCACAATTTGATTGCTTGTTAACTGCAAAGACAGCCCTTTTTGAAACACATTTATCATTTGATTAGTTTGCTATAATCTTTAGATATTAATAAAAAGGAATTGTGTTGTTTATCATTTTTTTATTATAAATAGGTTCCATATACATACATATATACGTAATCAGTACTAGTTTTCTCCTGATTAACTGCCTCGTCCTGGGTTTGAGTCTCGGGCCGGGCCTAGTTTAGTTATTGAGACTTCTGTTAAGAAATTCTTAGTATCACTTAGTCCCGAAGTTGAGGAGTTGGCGGTGTTACACAACTCCGTGCTTTGTAGAGCACGTTAAGCCGTTGGTCTTACGCCAGATCTTTTACCATTGGACTTTGAGAGTGAAAGCAATGGAAAATACGCTTGTGTCTGGGCAGATGGCTAGTCTCAATGAAATTAGTCTCCATGGCCAAAATCAGTCAGGAGGACTTATTAAATATAAACTACGATGAGAAAGACTTTTTAGGAGTAATCGATACCCTTTCACGCGATGCTAATAAGTCAATATTAAGAAATCCTTTAATTATGTATACATACATATATTTAATTTATTAATTTTAATATATTTTAAAATTAAGTTGGATTTTACATAGCGCATGTAACTTATTTATCTTATCATAATTTTACGCATTTTTCTAATCACACTGCGATACCAAACTAGTACAAAACTAATTGACTATAAATACAGGTGCGCCACAGTCTGTGTACAAGTCAAGGCAAAATGAAGCTGTTCCTCCTACTTGCCAGTCTCGCCGTGGCCAACGCCGGGGTTCTCTACGAGCCAATAGAGTTGGACTACCACGAGAATGTGGGTATTCCATTGGCTACCCGACTTCAGCAGGCTGAGTTGGCTCAGGACTTCGATGGCGGCAGGATCGTAGGAGGATCACAGTCCGCCTTAGGGAACCATCCACATTTGGTAATTACATCTTAAAGTTCATTTGTGAAGTTCTTTACTTTCGTCATTTACTCAGAATTTTTTTTTTTTTTAATTTACTTTTTTGGTGGAATACTCGAGATACTCGTATATGGTTATTTTCGAGCGCTTTATTTCAAGATTTAAAGAAGAAACATTATTTATTATTTAAATCTTTCAGGGAGGTCTCCTTGTTACTGTTTCGGGTGGACGGTCTATCTGTGGATCTACTCTCCTCACCAACACCCGCGTCGTCACCGCCGCTCATTGCTGGAGGACCCGAAATATGCAGGGCAGATCCGTGGAAGTCGTCTTTGGATCACTCAATCTCTTCTCTGGAGGCCGTCGTGTCACCTCAACCAACGTTCAGATGCATCCCAACTACAATATAAACAATTTGAATAATGATGTTGCCGTCATTGTTATCCCATGGGTTGGATACAACAGTAAGCATTGTAAACCCGGTATTGTTTACGCCGGCATTTATTTATGAATTTGTTTTGTTGGAAAAGTAATACTTTAAAATGAGTATTTTAAGGATATTGTGATTTTCAGACCACATCCTCAACATCGGTATGGCTTCTGGCACTAACGCCTTCGTTGGAGTGAATGCGGTCGCTTCCGGCTACGGATTGACTGCTGATTGTAAAGTTCAAAATTATTTTTATCCAAAATGCACATATTTGTCTGGCTTTAAATATGAATCTTAATAACGTGGCATTCATAATTTCTAGCCGGTGGTAGCAGTGGTCAATTACGTCACGTCACTCTTCAAGTAATCTCGAATGCAGATTGCACACGCGTTTATGGACCAGGAACTATACTTGCGTCCACCCTCTGCACCGATGGTAGTCAACGCCGCAGCACCTGCCAAGGTGATTCTGGCGGTCCACTCGTCTTCAACAGGCAATTGGTAATGTTCTATTTTTGTCTCATTCTTATATGTCTGTCAGAAGATCAAAGATGTTTGGTGTAGGTAATTGATTCTCAATCGATATCAAACAGTATTTTACCTTTTTAGCTATAGTTTTATTTTACTATTGAAGAACAAGTTACAGCCTTTGATTTTAGTGTGCTAGTAAAGATTGAGTCTTGATATATACCATTATGATGTTACTAACTTTTATATTATCACCAGATCGGAATTACATCGTTCGGCTCCATCCGTGGCTGCCAGGCCGGCCAACCCGCTGGTTTCGCTCGTGTCTCCTCCTTCAATGCATGGATCAGTGCCCGTCTGTAAATTATAATAATTAAAAAATAAAAACAAATAATGATTTATTTTTTTTTTTCATTTAAATCTACCCTCCATAGTTAGATATGTTCGTTTTTTTCTATTATTATTGCATATAAATGCAAAATATGTATAAAGTTGGGAAAGTTATAGACTGGAAATGTATAGGGCGATCGCCAAAAATGTCCGATGAGGTATTAATCATCGCAGTTTTAGCTCAAGAGTTTTTAAGATGTTTTATTGCCAACAACCTATTATCAGTACTGCCTCAGTTATTCGTCAAAGTGCACTGCGAGGGGTCTGTCTACTGAGTTTATTATTCTCTTCTAAGTCTATTACTCTCCCTCACTCTTGATACATCTGTATTTTGTTTCTAACAGTATTTAAAATAAAAAATAAAACTATTCAATGAAATGAAAACTTACTTTATTCAGTTACTTATACAAGCACTTTTGAATCATCAATTATAATACTTTCTTAGATTTACGCAAATATTTGACATTTTAAATAAAACTATCTTTTCGGATTTTTTCGCAGATTTTTTTTGAGTTTTGGTTCCCGAAGTTTCGGAAATTTAAGTTTCAGCAATCATGTCACTGACAAGATTGGCTACATCCTAAAGCGAGCTTCAATTAAAACTTACTTCAAGCCACTTTGGCCTCTTGAGCCGGCCTAATTGTTATTCAGAAGCGGAAGGAAATAAGAACATGTGAGTTTTGCTCGATATTCATTTTGTTTATTTCACTATCAATATACACCATACAATCAGCGATTACAGAGATACTTAAGAATTCACAATTTACTATAATATTTTTATAATATATAACGATCGCACAGATTATGAACAGAAATATGCCGCGAAGCAAATGTATTGCGTCAGCCATGTAGTTATAATTAGTCTATACTATATACTATAGAGTAAAAAGTATAATGCAGTGTTGCCACTTTATTTCTACACGGTGTGTACTGGATGTGGCCATCCGTCACTCCGCCAAAGAAAATTGGCGCCAAAGAAAATGCACATCCCTCTGCAAGATGCAGGAGTTTACAAGCTTGATTGTGATTGAAGACTCTCTTACATCGGGCAAACAAAGCGATTGAAATGAAATGAAAATTTATTAAGTAACAATTTATATATATATATATATATATATATATATATATATATATATATATATATATATATATATATATGATGATGAATTCAGCCCTTTTTAACGTCCCACTGCTGGGCACGGGCCTCCCTTCATGACGAGGGGGATCAGGCCATAGTCCACCACGCTGGCCAAGTGCGAATTGGCGGACTTCACACGTCTTTCGAAAACTTGCTAGGTTCTCTCAGACATGCAGGTTTCCTCACGATGTTTTCCTTCACCGTAAGGCAAGTGGTAATCAAGTTAGAAAATGATTCGCACATGAAAATATCAGAGGTGCGAGACCCAGGATTTGAACCCGCTTCACTCGGTTTCCCAAGCGAGCGCGTTACCACTGGGCTACCGCTGCCTGCTGTATATATATATATATATACAGTAAAACAATGGCTACGATGATACTGCAAAAGTATAAACAGCGTTGCAGATATCAACGCCCGCCTCCGTACAATATTTAAACTATTTTATAAAAACTGAATAAACTGATTCATTAGAACCCGGGTCAAAGAACAAATAGCTAATCTGAAACACCGTCGTAATACAACATCTGTTGTTTGCAAACATAGTCAGGATCGCCCAAGCCATTATATTCGCTTCGATAGACCCCAAATCCTCGCGAAAGAAAACGATATCGCCCTAGAATGATTCGGGAAGCCATAGAGATTAAAAAACATCCAAATTTTAAAAGGGAAGATGACTGGGTATTACCATCGTCGTGGGATTCTGTTATTAATATTATAAAATCAAATAAAAAATCTAAACATAACAGACAGTTAGATGTAGTAAGTTCTTACTGTGCGGATAAAAATAACAGTATTTCAAATTAATATTTTTTATTTGTAAATGTAATTCTTGATTAATTTTAACTTTTTAAATTACACCTAGAACAATAATATGGCTTAAATAATTAATATTTTATTTTTCTTTATAGTTATAAATATAGATTACTAATCAATAAATTAACAAATATTGTAAGGTACTTTTGGGCCAATTTTCAAGTTTTTTGAATTCATTTTGTTATTTTGTGGATAGGCTGTCTTGTGTGTCTACTATGTATTAAACATGTGATTAAAAATTACTTTTAATCGCCTTTTTAATATTTATCAATATACGAATATAAATGATTCATAATTATCTTTAGATAATAATGAAGTAAATGATTTTTTTTATGAAAATTGGTTCCGTACACTTTATACTGGTTTTGCAAGCGGCTGCAATCATGAGAATGGATGATAAAATCTGTTTTAAACTAAGTCTGCAAATTATTTCCATTTAACTCAAATCTTTTTTTTTTTTTATGGTACTCAGTGATAAACGAGCAGACAGTCCACCTGATGGAAAGCGGTACCTGTCGCCCATAGCACCTACGGTTCATGCACTTAGGTTTTAGGTAACAAAACTGCAGAACCGCTGGTACGTTATCACTGTGAGGACTAAGATAATATGCCTCTTGCCTGTAATTGCGCTGGCTACCTTATCCTTCATACCCGGAACACAACTATGCAATCATTGTTGTTTGGCGGCAGAAATAGATAAGGGGGTGGTACCCATCCAGTCGGACTCCTCAGGCTTGACAGAGTCTACTCATTACATCAACTAACGTCTCAACAGCTTTGAGTATTATGAAACAGCAAACATACACACGTTTAGTTATTTTGCACTTATAACAATGTCGTGTATAAATAATAGTAACGTCAATTTCGTCTTACAATTTTTGTATTTTCTTGATTTTACTAAATATGGTTTTTTTTTCACACAACAATGTTCATACAAATACTTATGTTTTTTTAAAAAAATAGGAGTGATCAACACAGTAAAACAATGCTTTACATCAGGACACCGCCTTTGGTTGTATAAAACGCAGGTACATCATCGCCCTCTCATGAAATATTCTAATCTCTGGGCTGGCGTCCCCCAAAACCATTTGACTCTATCCAACGCCGGGCAGTTCTTACTGTCGAAGTTCCCATACTCGCAGACGATTTAAAACCCCTAAGCCTCCGAAAAGATGTTGGCTCTCTGTGTACAATCGTTTGTACAATGGAGAGTGTTATGATGAACTTTTTGCTGTAGTGCCACTGTCACGCTCTATCATCGCACCCTTCATCGTCAGGTTTGATATCATCTCCACATCCTAGATGCTTGGCATCCCAAAAATTTCCCAAAAAAATTAATTTCTGCCTCGCACGTGCATATTGTGTAACGATTTTCATCCTGAGGTTTTCCCTGGGCGTTATAATATGGGGCTCTCCATAACTCGTGTCTTCAGGTCTCAGAAAGACCGGCAACACATCCGCAACTGCTCTTATTTTTCAAATTTCTATAAGCGAAAATTTCACTTATCATCAGATGGATCGTTTGCTTTTATTAAAAAGGGACAAACAAGCAAATAAAAAAAAAAATGAAAATCGCACAACTATTATAAATGCGGAAATTTGTATGTTTGTCACTCCTCCACACTAAAACAGCTAGACGGATTCGGATGTTTAGTATATTATGAGATATACTCGTGTCTATACTATGATAAAATATGAGAAAGAGGGACACATTTTTAGGCACGTAGGTACGCACCTGAGTGAAGTGAGCATATTTAGGTCGCTACTAAGTATACATTGTAATGTGGTGCCCTGAGAGAGGAATGAAAGCCGAGACTGCTGAGTAGATACTGTGTTTATTTCTAATAAATCGTCCCTTAAATAGGTACAAAAGTAGGTTATAATAATAAATATGTTTAATAAATACAATCTATTCACTACATCTCATCTCCCCCGCAATAAAAAAAATAAAATAAACACTACAATTTATTTTATTTTAGCTTATATTACGAATGTTAATATAGTATAATGTCATATTATAATTACTGTCTTTACTAACCTTTGAAGTAAATATTAGTACATAAACTTTTAACAAAATTGTTAGGTAATTGGTTCAAAATACATTTTTGTTCTGTTTTTATGAATAACATAGTTTTTATTATCCTTAATTATTTCTACATTGGGTGAACATTCCCTTATTACTTTGTATGGACCTGAATATATGTTTTGGAACTTACTGCCAATTTCATTTTTTATTAAGATCAAATCATTCTGTTTATAAGTCACAGGGTTTATATTACGATCATACTTATCTTTTCTTTTTAATTTACTAGCTATTAAATTTTCTCTAGCCTCTTTTTGTGACGTTTGTAATCTGAATTTGAGTTCTAAAGGATAATTATCAAAATTGTACAAAGGGTCAACTTGTGCTGATTGCAAATTAGATGGTAAAATACACTTCTTACCGAACACCAACTCATAGGGAGTAAACTTAGTCTCCGTATGTACTGCAGTGTTATAGGAAAAACACCAAAATGGAAGCCACGTGCTCCAAGCTTCTGAGTGATTCCCTGTCTGTATTCGCAAATAGTTACCTAGATGTTTATGAGAATTCTCCAAGGCACCGATACTTTGATGATGATATGCGGTAGACTGCAGCTTGTTAATATGCAAAAGTTTACAAACCTCTTTCATTGTGTCCGATAAAAACTCCGTTCCCCTGTCTGTAGCTATCTCCTTCGGGATACCATACCTGAGAATAAAATTATTTACGAAGTTCCTGGCTACCTCACTTGACCTTTTTGACATTAATGGGTATGCCTCAATATATTTGCTCAACTCACATTGTATAGTTAAAATGTACACATATTATTGTAATCTCTGTCTAACGGCCCTACTACATCTAAATATATCTTCTCAAACGCCGATGTTGCCGTTGAACTTATTATCATAGGTTCCTTAGTATAATGTGAGGAATGTTTTTGTTTTTGACATTTGTCACACCTTTTTATAAATTCTGTAACATCAGCTTCTAATTTTGGCCAAAAATAATATTTCTTTATGTTATTTACCATTCGTCTTATGCCGGCATGGCCACTTGTGGGTAATATATGAAAATCGTTTAAAATTACACACTTATCGTCTTTATCAGTAATTCTCTTTGTTCCCCTTAAAATACATATACGTGGTCCGGACCAATTACTTATGTTATTTACTTCATTTATTAACTTTTCCACAAATTTATTATTTTTCTCAGTCTTAATAAAGTACACTTCTTTAATATTTATTTTCCCACAAAATATATTCAGCTCCCTCACAAATTCGCCTGGCGATAGTTGCGATCGAGAAGCTAAATTAATAAAAATAGTGTTCATCGAGGGCACGTAACTCAAACATCCCTTTTCATGCGTTATCCCTTTCAATTTACGATATCGATTTAATTCATAAGCGCTTATGAAACGTAATTCCGTGAAATATTTCGGTTTGCTATGTATTTCTACAACTTTTGGTTGATCAGGCCAATCGTTTTTAGAAATAATAGCATCCCGTTGTTGCTTAGCCATCTGGCCACGCGTCATTACATTCATCACCGTTTGATTCATCTCTTTCAAGTCCTCAGAAGTTAAATGCAAACGTGAAAGTGCGTCAGCGGCAGAATTATTCTTCCCTTTTAAATATTCAAGTACAAAATCATATTCTTCTAATGTTAATCTAAATTTAATTAAACGGCTAGATGGATCCCGCATTCCAAATAAATAGATAAGTGGCTTATGATCAGTCTGAATTTTGAATGTCCTACCATACAAATATGGACGAAAATGCTTCACGGCCCATACAATCGCAAGCAGTTCTTTTTCAATCGTTGGGTACCTTTTTTCTGCTTTGTTAAGACTACGACTAGCATAGGCTACAGGCCTACCATCGCTGTTGCACAAAACTGCACCTACCCCATATCCTGATGCATCTGTTTGTAAAATAAATTGATTAGACTCCGAAAAATCTGGGTATTGTAATACAGGATGGGATATTAAATTTTGTTTCAATAGTTCAAATGACTTTTGGCATTCCTCATCCCATTTAAAAGTAACATTTTTTCGACACAAATTATTTAATGGATGTGCTTTTGTTGCAAAATTAGGAATAAATTTCCTGTAATAATTTACAAAAGCAACGAATCTTTTGACTTCGTCGACTTTAGTAGGAACTGGGTAGTCTTTAACGATTTCTATTTTAGCAGCATCTGGTATAACACCCTCTGCTGACACAATATGACCCAAGTAAAGTAGTTCCTTCTGTAAGAAAATACACTTTTGAGGATTTAACTTTAGATTAACTTTACGTAATCTTTCAAAAATGGATTGTAAATTCTTAATATGACTTGGTAAGTCTCTACTATAACAAACTAAATCGTCTTGGTACACCAAACATTTTTCGTATGTTAACCCTGTCATTGCCATAGTCATCATACGCGAAAATGAACTAGGACTGGTCTTTAAGCCCATAGGCATTCTACTCATCTGAAACTGTCCGGAACAAAAAGCAGTATACTTGCGACTGTCTGGGTCTAAGCTTACATTATAGTAACCTTGATATAAATCTAAATGAGAAAAATACATGCAACCAGATAACGAATCTAAAATTTCTGTTATATTTGGAAGAGGAAATTTATCATCATGTATACTGTTATTAAGTTTTCTGTAATCTATGACCAAACGCCATTTTTTGTTTCCATTTTGGTCACTTTTCTTTGGCACCAACAAGATTGGACTGGACCATTCACTTTGACATGGTTCAATGATATTTTCTTTCAACATTTGAACAATTTGGTTTTTAATTTCATTTTTTAAAGCATGAGGCAATCGATAAGGTTTTGAAAATATTGGTTGTATATCCGGTTTTACTTTAATTGAGTGTTGATAAATATCAGTGGTTGATAACTTGTCCCCTTCCAAATAAAAGATATCGGGATATTTCGCACATAAACTTTCTATATTAATCCTTTCCTCTTTATTTAAATTATTTAATTTCAATTTTGACAAGAGTGTTTTAACTCGCGATGCACTTTTATCGATCTTATCAAAGTTACAAATATTAAATTCCTTTAAATTTTCTATATTAAGTTTAATTTCAGACAAAGTTATATCTTTTGAGGTCGTATTCAAAATTCGAACTGGTATTTTGCCATTAATTGGATGTACTAATGTACTTGCTATAAATACTCCCTCACATACTTCTTTCGTACATACCACACATTCCTCTGTTAAACTGGTATTAATATAGTGAATTGATTCTGATCTAGCAGGTAACGACAATAAATGACTACACGAGTCTATTAATTGCAAAGATATTTGTTTAGATTCACTGATCCATAAAGACAGACTATTATGTTTCATATCAATTACCGCTCCATACTTTCCTAAAAAGTCTTGTCCTAAAATACCATGCGATTTACAAGGTAACGTGTCAAATACATAAAACTTATGACTAATATACTGCCCGTGTACTGTCAACTGTAAACATACGTATCCGATAGCCTGTACTTTTCCACCTATCCCGTTTATGGTTATGTTTTCTTTGTTAATTGGAATGTTGAAATCTAAAACATGTTTATGTTTTATAGCCGAAATTGAGGCTCCTGTATCTATGAGCCAGTTAAACGCGTATCTGTCTTTATAAAATAATTTTATGAAGTAACTACTATCGCTGGCTAGAATACTATATGTTGTAGGCACGAAAAAAATCATTTTCAGGTTCCGAATTCTGGGTGGATGAACTCGATTGAGGCTGTGGTGACTCATCAGTTACTACTGTCCGAATCTGTCCTCTGCGTGGTCTATGACCCCTAGAATAATTATTAAAAGTTCTACCTCGATATGGCGCTCTACCCCGGGGCGCTCCCCGTGGCTGAGATTGTGGCTGCTGGGCCCATTGTCTAGTCTTGGTATGCGACTGTCGCCCGTTGTAGCTAGGGTTGCCTCGCCAACGGTCAGTGTTGTACGTACCTCTTGGAATGCTCTGATGAGAAGGCGGCCTGGAAGTGTTTTTAAAGAAACGATTATTATTATGCCTCGTTAGTGTAAACACTTCAGCAGTTGAACTTGAACCTGAAATGTCCTCATCGATTGCGGCCTGAATCGCGTCTTTCAAATTTTCAAATTTTTGAGCCGTAATAATAGTGCCAATCCTACGATTTCTCAATCCGTCGCTAAATTGACGAATTGCCTGTTTTTCGTTAATAGATTTTAAAATATTAAATTTTTCAACATTTCCCTCAGATTGAGAAATTGTAAGATCAACGAATAATTCGGATAAGGTTTTTCCGAAAACATCTATAGATGCATCATTTTGCCTGCAATTAAGAAATTGTTTTTGCAAGGCATTTGTAGATTTTTTTGGTAAAAGTAACCTTTTCATATCATTTAAAAGATCAGGTACAGTGTCGTATTTTGTTGCTAATTTTAGCTTAGCAGACTGCGACAATCTGCTTTTCAAAACAAAAGATATTAAATACACCTGTGACTCAGTATTGAGAACCGAACTATAGTACTCAATACCATCGATAAGTTGTCGTAAATTAGAAAGCTCATCATTCATCACTGGCAATAAGTTCAAAGCGACCTTCAGGTCAAATTTATCCATCGTTGAAAAACTACTAGAACCCCCTGAAATTCGACACAACTCAGTAATTTCATCAAACAATTTCTTAATATCCGTACAATATTTTTCAAAAATAAGAAGCTCGTCCTCACCTATGCTTTTCCGTTCAATACTTCCTATATAATTATTATATTGTGCAATAATACATTTAGCTTCGTCTAACTTAGTCTGCAATATTTTACCTTGTCGTCTAGCAGGTCCTATTTTAATTAAATACTGTCTCACTACTAATAAATCTTCATATAATTTCTTTAAAAATGTTGCCATAGAGTTAAAAATACATAATATGCATAATAGAATATTAACATACCTGTTTGAAACCCTGGATCCTCCGCATATTATTAAGAACTGTAATATTTATAACAATACACGAGTATACATTATATATTTAGTTACATACATTTAGTTATACATATTTAATTATACTAAGTTAATATATTTATATAATATTCTTAACTAATAAGTTTTATTACTTATTATTTTTTTTTTTTTATATATTATATAATAACAATATTGATTATACGTTGGTAAATAAGGCTACAGTCCACTAAATAATGTCCATAAACTTGCCGAAATTCCGATGTACGCGAAAAGAAATACACATATCTATGTAACCGCACTTTACTTCACACCACTTTATACGCTTTTTAACACTTTTACACTTTGCTATCATCGATCTTCAAATCGGGGTAACCCTGGCGCCGTCGAAAGGAGAGTTGTCGCACCCTGCTGCCACTCGCGTTCAGCTCAAATTCCTGCCGTATCCATCTCATATGACATTTCCGATACATCCGAAATACTCCATACAGGACTCCCAAAACTAGGCAGAGTACCACCACGCATAACAGGACGCTCGCCGTTTTCATATGAAATCGGAACTCCTCAATTGGTGCATCATTTGTGCCCCCAGCTGCATTTTGTGCTATCACGATGTTCTCTTCTTTAGACTGCTGTTTCCCCATTTTCGAAGCACACTTTTACCACACTAGCGTCGCTGTCGTAAGTTTTAATAGAATTCGTTTTATTATCCGACGATTGCATTGTGACGAGAAGACGTTGTTTATAAATCACTGTCCATATATGTAAAATCGGTCGGCGACGCGGCGGCGGACGGTGTCAGAATACTCGCGCGCGTGAATCTACTTTAGGCAGGGTCGCCATGTAATGTGGTGCCCTGAGAGAGGAATGAAAGCCGAGACTGCTGAGTAGATACTGTGTTTATTTCTAATAAATCGTCCCTTAAATAGGTACAAAAGTAGGTTATAATAATAAATATGTTTAATAAATACAATCTATTCACTACATCTCAACATATAAATTCTATGAAGAGTGCTAAGAAGGAGAAAGCTGAGGTTAACTTCTTCTATTGAAGACGCTACATTGCAATATGTTTAACTTCTTTGCTTTCTTCGTTGGTCAAGTAAATTTTTGTGTATTATCTACATTAAATTAATTTTGAGTTATCGTACGTATCTAATTAATCATATTATAATCTTGCTAATTCCAATCGTCGTTTCTCCAACGTCACTGCAATATCCAACTGGGCTTATGCGTGATTGACTATATATACTGGGACACTGCAGAATGCACCCACAATACGTCAAAATGAAGCTGTTCCTAATACTTGTCTCTGTTGCTCTGGCCCATGCCGGGGTTCCATTCGAACCCATCAATATAGACTACCACACCACTGTGGGTATTCCACTGGCTGCCAAGATTGAACAAGCTGAGTTGGCTCAAGATTTTGATGGCAGCAGAATCATTGGAGGATCACAGTCTTCACTAGGTGCACACCCATATATGGTTAGTAGTTATTTTAAAACTCATTTATTATATTAGTATACTTTTAACCATTTTTTTCCAGTATTTCGTCTACTACGAGTGTCAGTATATTATTATTTTAAGTTAAATCAGGATGTTCTATGTATGTACATTTTCGAGCATTGTATGTAATAATAAGATAGTTGAAAGGACTTTTTTTATAGTACACTATTGTTGTGCCAGCGGTCGCGGGTTCGAGTCCCGCAGGGGGCTTTCATTTGTGTGAGCACGAATGTTTGTACTCCAGTCATGGGTGTTTATATTTATAATATGTATGTATTTAAAGATATATATGTGTAGTGTATCAACTATCTGGTATCCATAACACAGGCCTCGTAGCTTACCATGGAACTAGATGGTGCTGTGTGTTAATGTCCCAACATATTATTATTATTATTATTTTGTGACTAAAACATTGTTTAATTATATTAAAAGATTACGAAATAATACAATACTTTAAAAATCGTGGATGAAGCCTCATGGGTGACGCCAGCCTCAGACTGGTAAGGAATAAATCTATAAAATATATATATTTATTTTCTCTATATCAGGCTGGTCTCCTTGTTACACTTACAACTGGTGGTCGGTCTATGTGCGGAGCGTCTCTTCTCACCAACAACCGCGTCGTCACCGCCGCCCATTGCTGGAGGACAACCAGACACCAGGGCAGGGCCATTCAGGTCGTCCTTGGATCGATCAATCTCTTTTCTGGAGGAACTCGTCTCAACACAAACAATATTCAGATGCACCCTAATTACAATATGAACAATTTGAACAATGATGTCGCCGTTATTGCTATGTCATGGGTTACATACACCAGTAAGCGTTTTTTTGAGTTTTAATTTGTTATTTGATATTCGTGTTGTGTTTTAATAATTTAAATTTTCATGCTAGTGACTCCATATTTTATTATAAAATATTTTAAAAGTAGGTATCGCAGCGTAATTGTAAATAAAATCGGTCAAGTGCGCGTCGGACTCGCACATAAAGGTTTCCGTACCATAATTGATTTCTTTTATTTGCATGGCAGCCTTTTTGAAATTCGCTATATTGATTTTTTTTATATTTACTGTTATAGTGGCAATAGAAATACACACTCTGTGAAAATTTCAACTTTCTACCTATTTTGTTCATGAGATACAGCCCTCTGACAGACGGATAGGGGAGGCTCAGTAATAGGGTTCCGTTGGCACCCTTCGCGTATGAAACCCTAAAAAGACTCCAAATCTCTAAAAGTTCCTCACTGAATATTTTTAAATTTTGACACAACTGAGAATTTTGTTTTTTTGAGTGCTGTTAAATATGAATTTTATTTATTTATATGAATTTCGTTTTGCAAAAAACTATTATGATTTATATATGATATATAGCACAATGAATGTTAAGAGGATATTGTGATTTGCAGACAATATCCGCAACATTCCTATGGCTTCTGGCAGCAACAGCTTCGCTGGACAAAATGCAGTAGCCGTCGGCTTTGGACTGATTGCTGATGGTATATTCAAGATAATTTTTCAATTGACGTACACATGTTTGTCCGGTTCAGAATATAAAACTTAATAACTTCAACTTAAAAATTTCCAGTTAATGGTAATAATGAACGCCTGCGTCACGTCACTCTCCAAGTGATCACAAATGCAGAATGCGCCCGCGTTTTCGGTACATCATCCGTTGTTGGGTCCACCCTCTGCACCAGCGGTGCTGGAGGCCGCAATATCTGCAATGGAGACTCTGGTGGCCCTCTCGTCCTGAACAAACAATTGGTAATGTTTCTATTTAAGTTCTTCATTTTCTATATCTCTCAAAAGACCAAAAGTCTTTCATATGGATAAATGTCTATTAGTCAATTATTAATTAACTGTCTCGGTGGTGTAGTGGCTAGCATGTACACGTCCTGGGTTCGAGTCTCGGGTCGGGCCAAGTTTAGTTATTGAGTCTTTCTGTATAGTAAGCCTCAGTAACAGCCCGAAGTTGGGGAGTTGGCGGTGTTTCACCCCCGTGCCTCGGAGAGCACGTAAAGCCGTCGGTCCTGCGCCTTAACTCTCACCGTTCGTGTCGAGTAGTCGTCCCCCCGGAGTATGAGAGTGACAGGAATAGAGAGCGCACTTGTGTCTGCACGTACACTTGTGCACTATCCTGCGCAGTTGGCTAGTCTCAATGAGATTGGCCGCCGTGGCCGGAATCGGTCAGGAGGAAATTAGTCAATTATAGCACTAGTTTATGTTTCATACGTCCTTCAATTTCCCAAGTTTAACTTATCCTATGGACTAAACTAAACATTGTGTGTTTGATCGCTTTGACCAAAATATGGTTAGGAATATTAATATATATTGTTTTAATTTCTCGCCAGATTGGAATTACCTCGTTCGGGGCCCGACGCTGCCAAGCAGGTCTGCCGTCAGGATTCGCGCGTGTCACCTCCTTTAACAGCTGGATACGTGCCCGTCTATAAACTATATTTTACTGCAAAATAAAATTCTTATAATTTAACCATTTTGATTCTTTCATACATATCCTATGTAGGTTCTTAAGTTTCATTACAATCGATAATTTAATATTATTTTTACATAAACGTTTACTAATGGGATGATAATTGCCTGCATAAAGATACGTATTATTATATAAGCCTCAATCGACCGATGGCCTCAAAGTCAACATAACCCACTACCCAGACCATCGCTCGAATTCAGACAGATTTATGAGGCAGAGTCAGGCTTGTTTTATTCAATTTTAACATCAAGCCGCTCATATTGGAAAACCCTTTATTTATTAGATCTTATGTATACATAAAAAAGTAAAATAAATTATTTCAAGCCTTTTTACACGATATAAAAAATAATATTAATAATATATAAATATGTTGGGGCATTAACACACAGCACGATCTAGTTCCGTGGTAAGCTTGTGTCATGGATGCCAGATAGTTGGTACCCATATATAACTTTAAATACATACATATTATAAATATAAATACCCATGACTGGAGTACAAACATTCATGCTCATCACACAAATGAATGCCCCCAGTGGGGCTCGAACCCGCGACCGCTGGCACAGCAAGTACGGTCATTACATACTGATCCAAACGTGTCGTCATACCGATAGACCGATTAACATTAAATATTGAAAAAATCAATGATCAGATAATAATTTATCAAGGTCGTGCTTTTGTATTTGATCGATATGAATAGTTTTAAGCTTTGATAATTAACTAATGATTAAGATATGTATAGATGAGGTGTGAGCAGTAAAAGTAAAAAAAAACAAAATTAAAGGTTAACATTTTGCTTCATTACAAGTAATGCCCATAATCACCACGCTGGGCAGGCACGTTGGCAATCGTAGGACGTAACTTTGCACCGGTGAGGCCTCTGACTGTCGCCGGTCTGTGACATTTAACTACGCTTTATTTGTTTGTTTGTTTTGGAGAGGTTAGAACTTAGACTGGCGTCGATCGATAGATCGTCAGAGCCTCGTTCATCGGTGAGAATGCACTGCGTGCAGGTAAGGTCGGCTGGGAGTACTAAGATGGAATTCGCACTACCTTGCTTACCAACGAATAGCATTTAATTTTTAGGGTTCCATGACCAAGAGGATAAAAAGGAACCTATATAATTTTCTTATCAGACAGGTGTCTGTCAGCATCCGGCAGTTGAGCCGGGCGCAAAGCTAAGAAATGCACAGGGAGGTGGCTCACATCGGTGGGCGGTGGGAGGTTGCCCACTTCAGTGGGTGGTGTACCATGCGGGTTGCTCCTGGTAATTCTCTGATAGCAGAGTGAACTGTGGAGCAAACCCATAGTTGTTATGGTCTGCTTCGGCAGACCTGCCGCCGGAGCGTCGTAGTTGAGTGCGTAAGCGATCCTGTGACGCCCCATTAAGACGGGGGAGGTTTTGTTGGGTTTGAGTGGGTAGTACTGGCTTTTCTAGCCGGTAAATCCCACAGAACCACCTGGTATGCGTACATGCATTTCCCAACATTAAAAAAAGGGCATTTGCGAATCATTTCCACCGCGATTACCTACTTACGGCAAAGGAAAACAACGTGAGGAAACCAGCGTGGTGGACTTTGGCCTGATCCCCATCGCATTGAAGAAAACCCTACCCCCAAAATGGGACAGCTGATTGAGATTTATAAATACCAGAAATTACGTAAAGTTATAAATAACATAGCCTCATAAAATCTATTATATATATATATATATATATATATATATATATATATATATATATATATATATATATATATATATACTGTTATCGGTTTGAATGTGAGTACTTACAATTACAGATTAATACATCATATTTGATAAAAAAAAAATTTATACAATATACAAATTATAATTATAATGATAGTAAATTAAGATAAGTATGTTAGCTTAATTTTATATTATATTTTAATAAGTATTTCAATTGGATGTAGATATCAATGTGTGGAACTAATATCTGGTTGAGTCTCACGTAGCATAAATATATATTAATTATTGTATTACAATATTGTACACAATTATTATTAAAAGAGCAACTGTTGAGTTTCTCGCCGGCACTTCTCAGCAGAACTGCCTTCTGAGCCGGTGGTAGATTCTTCACGGACAGACTACACTGACATTTAATTTAAATGTATAATGTAAAATTGACGATTCAAAAGTGCTTGTAAAGGTCTATTTGAATAAAGTATATTTTGATTGATTGATTGATAGAAACAAGATCATGCCAATAGTTTTTATATAAGGATTTCCACGAAGTGCGACAGATAGGAGTGAAACAGATTACATGTAAAAATTCAAAACGCAATTAATAAAGACCCAAAATTTTCGGGAATTGCAGAAACATTAATCCAAAAAGTTGAAGAAATATGGCAAAAGACATCTATTCCTGACTCATAATTTTAGCAGACATAGTCATATATGTTAAAAAAAGTCTAAGTAATGTTAATGAGGTACTTGTTAGAGATAACATTTGTCCTTTACATTATACCATTTGATTAAATTAAGGTTTAGAAGATAACGAAAATTCGTCGGGTTGTTTTTCTAATTGTATTTCTGTTACTTTTTATGTTGAGGGTTTTAAATTTTTTTAATTATTTAAAAAAACGCTGGAGATTTAAAAAAACGCTTGACCAGAATTTCACTCTGATTGCGAATGCCATCATTGTTTCTTTTATAATAGTACCTGGGCGACCAGGACCTGGAGTTCTTTTTTATTATATCGTATTTTTTAGATAAAAAAAACTAAAAACTTGAATAAATACAAAAACAAAAGTAAAAAAACTTTGTATTCCAACTGAGATTTGATCCCGAAAAAATGTGTTGTCTAACTTACGCGTTGACCGCTTGACCACGATGCTTTCAAACGTGTGTAAGAAATTATCGACCATATTCTGCGTGGAATAATGCACAAAGCAAACAAAAACTGCATGCAAACTCGAAAACACGCGTTTTTCCAGACATGAAACTAATCTAGATCAATTCTTCGCCCCCGAAAGCCCCCATGTACCAAATTTCAGTGAAATCGTTAGAGCCGTTTCCGAGATCGCCGGTATAAATATATAAAGATATAAATATACAAGAATTGCTTGTTTAAATATATAAGATATTTAACGAGAACGATCCCTGATCGGCTCTATAGTGTGCATCCATATAAAGAAATGAACAAGTGAAGTTAAATTAAATGATTGCGCTTCAATTTCCGACAACCGAACCATAATTCGTAACAATATCATGAAAAATATCCACTTGTCATTATAAATAACTGGATTTAATTAATAATCTTAATCTCTGGTTTTCCCAATATGGATAATCAATTTAAATTACCAGATGATTAATTATATTATCTACAGGCGATAATATTTGGAACAGCTAATTATTAAGTACTTATCGTAATTATTGTGACTTTTGAATTGATATCTGTTGAAAATCTATATCCATACTACAATATAGTATTATATAAATGTGTGTGTTTGTTTCATTGTTTGTAATATATATGTATGTTATGTTGTTTGTTTGTCCTTCTTTCACGTTGAAACAGAGTGACGGATTAGCGTGATTTTTTTTGTGGAGATAGTTGGAGGGCTGGAGTGTCACAGGCTAGTTTTTACCGCGGGAGATTGTCTCATTTCAACGGGAAAACATGTTATAATACAACCCACAACAACTCATCATATGTAGTCTTATCTAATCCATACTAACTGTTAAAACGTACATACTTAGGGACGAAATCGAGCGAAGCAAGGGTGAGCCGCAAGTATTTTCATATTTTGTTTGTCAACCTCTCAGTCTGCGCGCGCGCATTATAAGATTTCAGTTGAATTGAGAAAAGCTTAAATATTTTTTTCTCTAAATTATACAATGATATTTTTTAAGCATGAATTAAGTTACTACATATTAAAAATTAGAGTCCGCTTAGTTTGTATTTGTCCGAGCTGATCTCAGGAACTACTGTACGGATTTTCGTACGGTTTCCACCAATAGAAAGGATTATATCTGTACCTGAGAAGCATAACACTGTAACTCCATTTTTTACGAGTTTGTGTTTTTTACAGTATACTATTGTATTTGTCCTTTTCTATAATGGCATAACAATGTTTGTAGCGAAATTAACTGTCTATTTAATACAATTGATAATAATAAGTCAGTAACGAAGTTACAATGTTACTTAAAATGTAAATACTAATAAAAATGATGATTCTCAGGTACAGATAATAGGAAAGTGTATAGGGTCTAATGTAGGAACATTTGCGAAAATATTATAATAGTATAATGATATTTGTCAGTCAGTTTTCCTGACTGACAAATATTTTCCTTTAAATATATTTTTCGCTCAGGAGATATTATTATATTTAACGTAATAATTTGCTTGAAATCGTTCCAAAGCAAATCTCGAACAGACCAGGCTCTTAGTAAAGCGAAGCCCACCGCGTCGTACACACTACACAGATATTGTTATCTTAGGTACGTAATGCAACATAGATACTATAAGGTTTTTTAATCTTTTTATTTTTAATTAATGTTTGTTTAGTTAAATACAGGTCCGCCGCTACTTCTTTAAATGCATGAGGTTCAATTCCGATTATTCCGCCCCCTGTTTAAACGACTGGGCTAAGATTGGTAAAAGTTGTTCCACAAGGAGCTATTCTAGGCTCTTGTTTATTCTTCCTATTTAAAGAACATATGTGTTAGTGCCGATACTCTATGCCGATGATAACTCGTTAATTTATAAAGTCGTGCGTAGTAAAACAAATTTAGATGAAATAAAGAATACAAATTTTGAAAGCGTTCGCTAAAGTTTGTATTTAGCATTTGACAGCAATTTCGTTCGCTCGATTGCTTACTGTACCGAATTTTATTCTGTGGTATTACTATGAGAAAAAAAGTTAATTTTGCCGGCAAATACGGCGAATCGGAATATATCATATATCTCAAAAACTAGTCAACAAATCTTCTTCCAAATAATTTTAGTTGAAAGTATTTTGGAAGCTCTAATAAAATGTTTAACCATGCTTCAAAAGTATAACCGTGCGGGAGACAGTATCCGAGCGTAGGACTGAAAAATCCTGCCATTTTATTTGTAGGATGATGTGAACATTCAATTATGCATATATTTAACTAGCGACTTACCCTCGCTTCGTTCGGGTGCGTCCCTAGGTACGTTTTAATTTTTTTGAGCGAAACCCTAATTCTTTTTCTAAATTAAAAGTAGCCTAAGTTACTCCTTATAATATCAGTTATCTGCCAGTGAAAGTTCCGTTTAAATTAGTTCAGCCGTTTCGGAGATTACCAGGAAAAAACAGACAGACAAAAATTAAAAAAAATGTGTTTTTAAAAGCTGTTATTTTGACATTACAAACAGACACTTCAATTTTATTTATCTGTATAGATAATAAATACTATGAAAATCAGCCGGTTATTAATAAATTTTATGACGTTGTCATTTTACCAAGTTCGGAGAGAGGGACGATTTAAACCAAACCATCTGGTTAGTAGATTTTTTTCTTATTTTATGTTAGATTATCCCAAGATTAAATTGTAAAACTTGTTAGTAATAAATTCTAGCCAATCACTGTTTTGACATATTCCATCTCAATCCACAATTTTAGCTACTATGAATCGTCCGTCGTCGAATGCGAGTATACAGAGCTCAGAAAAGAAGAAAAATTAAAACTGCAAATATTGTTTCTTCAACTATAAATCACCAGAACGAAAAT
The DNA here is from genome assembly GCA_033884665.1 of Argynnis bischoffii washingtonia. NCBI lineage: Eukaryota > Metazoa > Arthropoda > Insecta > Lepidoptera > Nymphalidae > Argynnis > Argynnis bischoffii. Next base: position 6,997,735 of record CM066636.1, read on the forward strand.
ATTATTATACCGATGGTAGGAATCTGTCAAGCCTGAGGAGTCCGACTGGATGGGTACCACCCCCTTATCTATTTCTGCCGCCAAGCAACAATGATTGCATTGTTGTGTTCCGGTTTGAAGGGTAAGGTAGCCAGCGCAATTACAGGCAAGAGGCATATCATCTTAGTCTTCACAGTGACAACGTACCGGCAATTCTGTATTTTACTTAAAACCTAAGTGCATGAACTGTAGGTGTTATGGGCGACAGGTACTGCTTTCCATCATGTGATCTGTCTGCTCGTTTGTCACTGCATCCCATAAAAAAAAATACTGTCGAAACTACTCTTGTTGTTGATGCCATTGAAATTATTCCGTGTAAAGTGTCCAATCGTAACTGACATTGAATAATTATCATGTTAATAATAAAATTAATATTATCTTAACACCATCTACACGATGTGAATAATAAAATATTGTTTTCCTTTTTAAATCGATAAAAAAATTTTTACCCGACTGTGCGACGTAAAGGAGGATAATATGTTTATCGGTCTATGTATATATGTATGTTCCTATGTAGTGGTGTGGATACCAAACGCGTAGGCCGATTTTAATGATTCATATATCATTAGATTCGTCTTATTTTTATAAAAAAATTTAAATATCTCTTCTATCTTTATTATTTAAAATAAATTAAATTTCATAAAAAGTACCGATAATGTACAGAACTTTCACTTCTTGTGCGTGTACACATTGATACACGCACTCTTTTTAATTTTTAATAATAAAAGTTAGCTATTTTTATTTATTAGCATTTACTTTCTTATCTACAGTAATGAATATTCTATTAATATTTTGTTTATATTATACATTTATGATATTCTTGCGATTTGCCCTCGCTTCGCTCAGTTTGTCCCTATGTTGATTCCCCATACAAACTTTCATCCCCGTTTTCATCCCCTTAAGGTACGATTTCCGAAATAAAAACTATTATATGCCCTGCAAAGGGTCTCAACTATCTCCTTATCAAATTTCATCTAAATCAGTTCAGTAGTTTCGGAGCTTATTCAGTACAAACACACAAAATATTTTTCCTCTTTATAATATTAGTATAAATATATATTATTATTTTAAAATATTACTGTTTGGCTTCACGTTTACAGTTTTACTTCTGTGACACTCTGTCTATATTTTTTCTTTATCTGAGGCGTCAAAATAGCAAATTCACCACCGTGCACATATTCGTAGTTCGTACACCGTCATCAAGTTGATTTATTTCACTGAAGTGAAATATTCTTTAGTCGCACAGCTGATATCCCGAACGTGGAAAGCAACCCTTAAAAGAAACAATTAAATCCATACTAATATTATAAACTAGCGGCTCACCCTCACTTCGCTCGGGTTCGCCTCTAGACAGATAAAAACAAATCTATCCCACAGGAACCGTACATTTTTCTGTAAAAAGGATGAAAAGTACCCTTTTTATTATTCTGATATATGAACTATATAATTGTAAAGTTTCATTAAAATACAATCAGTATTTTTTGTGTACTAAGTTGTATAAGTTACTAAAGTTTTTAATCATCCCTCGGGTTTTCTTTAATTTTCTGGGATGAAAAGTAGCTAAAATATTGACCGGGGATATAAGGTACCACTATGCAAGATTTCATTTAAATTGATCCTACAGTTTCAGAGATTAGCCCGTAAAAACAGACAAACAGATAGAGATACAAAAAATCTGAAAAAAAAACTGGACTTGTTCTATTTCTTTTCTCTCTCCCCCTTACTCGTTTTTTTTTTCTATGTACAGACATTCGACCTCTACAGTTTTATTATATGTATAGATGTAATATAGAATGTAAGATAGACTCTATTTGTCTATCTTACATTTTCACGCCTAAACTGCTGAACTGATTTTGGTAAAGTTTAGTATAGAGAGGGATGGGATTGGAGAAGGACATAGGATACTTTTTGTCGCAAAAAAGAAACTTGAAAGGGGGGAAATAGGTACATACGTATAAGACTCTATCAAGCCTGAAGAGTCCGACTGGATGGGTACCACCGCCTTATCTATTTCTGCCGCCAAGCAACAATGATTGCATTGTTGTGTTGCGGTTTGAAGGATAAGGTAGCCAGCGCAATTACAGGCAAGAGGCATATCATCTTAGTCCTCACAGTGACAACGCACCTGTGGTTCTGCATTTTTGTTACTTAAAACCTAAGTGCATGAACCGTAGGTGTTATGGGCGACAGGTACTGCTTTCCATCAGGTGGTCTGTCTCCTCGTTTGTCACTGAATCTCATTAAAAAAAAAAGAAAAACACTTTTTTTAATTTTTTTGTGTTTGTGTTATTTTTTAATCTCCGAAACGGCTGGACCGATTTTCACGTGACTTTTACTTGCAGATAGCTGATGTTATAAAGAGTAACTTAGACTACTTTAATTTTAGAAAAAGAATTAGGGTTCCGCTTAAAAAAATGAAAACCTACCGAGGGGCGAACCCGAGCGAAGCGAGGGTGAGTCGCTAGTTTATTTAATAAGGTTATTATTACCTACATGTTATACAAAAACTTATAGTTGCAAAATTAACATAAAAACTATTAATTATAGATATTAAAATAATTTAAATACAAATAGAACAACAATACAAAACAAATAATATAATTGAGCGCCTATTTTTAATTAAAAAAAATCTCTGCTTTATTTTTTTATGAGGCTTCATATATTGGGTATTTAATTTAACTTTAACTTTAATAAAATATACATTACTGTTACAAAACATATTTCTAAACACATCTTTTATTAAATAGAATCGTATTAATAGTGCTGTATTTAATTAATTGCTATATTTAATTAATACTAAATTATATTTCAAATATCTTAAAATAGATTAGCGTTTTGTTTCCGAACGGGTTTTGTATTATCTTTCCAATTCACTCGTGTGTTTTATTATTTTGTATAAATAATTACTATTTATTACAGTTATAAATTATATGCATAATTACATATCCACTATTTAATTAATGTTAAACTTATATTCAATATTTAATAATATAACAGAATGTATTATTTCTAATAAGTTGCTTTTTGATCATTCCGGCGTGAGTGCGGGTAGTTGTATTTAAAGCCGTGTAATGGTGAAATGGGGGTTGAGTTGAATTCAGGCGGTGATAATAACGTTTTGCTATAACGATCCACAAGTGCTGTTCGCCATCTTCGTCTTGCTGTCTCGCTGCGCGTTTCATTACTTACTTTTTGCTTTATTACAAAACAAATAATTACAATTAAAAATCTATACAAACTACAAATATTTTTTGGAAATTCTTATTTAAGTTCTTTTTTAAATCTTTTTCGGTTTATGGTGCATTGCTCTGGAACAAACTCCCGAAAGATATCAAATTAAGTCCCTCTATAACTGCTTTTAAAAAGAAAATAAAACAGCACCTTCTCTCCCAAGTTAATCCACATTTATATTAACTACTATTATTATGGATTATATTATATAGATATGTATTTGTGTATGTAGTAGTATGTACATATGTTATAGTATATAGTATGTATAATATTTTATTATATATTTATATTCTATTTATTTAGTTAATTATTTATACTTGAGTAACTGCACTTAAGCCTGCTTTTTAATACTATCTCTCTAACTCACTTAGGTTGACTGGAAGAGATCTCTTCTAGAGATAAGTCCACCTTTGCTAACTAATTTTATTGTTTGTTAATTTCTGTGTTTTACATATAAGTGCAATAAAGAATAGTATATAAGTAGACTTTATTATCGATACAAAAGCTAAATCTATAATTTTCAGAATTTGTCTGTCTGTCTGTCTGTCTGTTACCGCATCACGATAAAACCACTGAACAGATTTTGATGAAATTTAGTATGATGATAGCTGGATATCCGGGTCGACATATAGGATACTTTTTACTGCGGGAAAATAACTCATCTCTGAGCTAAAAGTTAAAACGTAGCGTAAAACGTAAAGTATTAAATAAAATTATATTATCAGATTATTTCACAAATTTATTTTGATTTTTGGTTCTCGACGTTTCGAAGGTTTACAACAATTATGGTCACGGGAGAGATTAAGGTGTTAGATGTCTCAAAGGCGTTATATATGGTAAGTCCGGGAGAGTTGCCTATAGTTTTAAAAAACGATCAATATTAATTATATGTGTAAGATATTACATAAAATAAGCATAGTTTATTTTAATTCAATTTTTACTAATGCCATTTAGATTAAATTTGGAACTATTGTGCATTGTATTATTCTAGAATATTGTAATATTCTAGATCAAAAAATGATTGTTAAAATAATAGAAAATAGGCATCTCACCCAGACATGTGTGTTAGTTGCCTATGGATGTCAGGGATAGATGGTCATGAGTAATTAGCGCATAATCAGACGTTATACTTTGGGCATTCCGCTGAATCTTCACTGCAATTTTCATGAAACCACAATGAACACACTATAATCAGTCGCTTTTATTCTTAGTGGCGTTATAATACTGGCAAATATCCTTTTTTTATGCATTTATACATACTACTTGTAGACGTACAGGTGGTTATGTAGGACTCACCGGCTAGAAAAGCCAGTACTACCCACTAAAACCCAACAAAACCCTTCCCGTCTTAATGGGGCACCTCGACGGCAGGTCTGCCGAAGCAGACTACACACAACATACAACTACGTGAGGTTGCTCTCACGGTCCACTCTGTCGTCAGAGAAGTATTAACCAGAGCAACCCGCATGGTACAGCGCCCACCAAAATGGGCCATCTCCCAATGCGTTTCTTGGCTTCGCGTCCGGCTTAACTGTATATATTCAGCCCTTTTTAACGTTCTACTGCCTCACTGGCACAGGCCTCCCTTCAATACGAGGGACATTAGGCCATAATCCACCACGCTGGCCAAGTGCAGGTTGGCGGACTTCATAATATGTCTTTCGAAAACTTGCTAGGTTCTCTCAGATATGCAGGTTTCCTCACGATGTTTTCCTTCGCCGTAAGGCAAATCGTAATCATGTTAGAAATGATTCGGACATGAAAGTATCAGAAGTGCGAGACCCGGGATCTCGCTTCACTCGCTTTCCCAAGCGAGCGCGTTACCACTGGGCTACCACTGCCTTAATTAGCGTCCGGATGAACTGCTGATCGCTAATGAGCACCCCTACCACAACAAGGTGAATGCACGTTGGGGAGGAACCAATTAATATACTTGGCATTTAACCCCGAAATATCGTTGGGCATCTCTTCCGATAATTAGAGAGAGATGCCTATCGACTCTGAACACACCCTAAAGCATTTACAATACAAAATGGTGGATTGTTAACAAAACAAGATCATAATGTTACATTATGAAACAATTTAATACTATTTAACTAAAGGATTTTAGGGAAAAAATTATTGCAAAATATTAACTGTAAGTAAAATGTCTTAATTAATTAATTTAATTTTTAAATTTATTAGGCGTCTCTCCCGAGTTTACCCTATTTGTTACAGACATTGCCTATTCTCACAATTTTACAAAAAATGATTTTAAAATTTCAAAAATGGCACCAGAGTACCATACAATATTTGTTGATTTTAATTCTAAACATTTTAAATTATTAAAAAATATTACATAAAATCTGTTTTTCAGCCATAGTTTATGACTGAAACAGTCGATTTAAAAACGAGATGCAATCAAAGGAAACTTACTAGCGTCAGAAATAATATATTTAAAAACCTTGAAACAAATAGCAAAGAAATTTATAAATTGCAAAATCAAATCGAGCTTTGTTAATTAGAATAAATTGAAAAATACGTTGATGACGTTTTTCAGAGTGAATTGGAGGAGTTGAAACTTGAAATATTTGAGTCATAGGTATCCAGCAACTAGAGGGCTTGGCCATGTTGACTATCTACAATTTATTTATTTATTTATTACATAGGTCGCTAACAGAGCGTACATTCTTACAATTGTATAATATCAAACCCGTATAATACCTATAATATAACCTGTATAATATAAACCAAAGAAGATCTAGACTAAAGATTAAATGTTTAATAGGATTGAATCATTACGATACACCTTAATAACAATATATCACATACCATTTAATATAATTCACTTACCTACACTTTTATTTTCTGGAGGAAACACAATTTTTATGCGATGACGCTGCGAACACAATTGACCACATAGAAAGAAAAAGTACATTACTTTTACAATTAACAAAGTTGCCAGCTTGAAAAACTTTTTGGGTTACCACAATTTATTATAAAATCTACCAATATAGCTAAAATTGTGCCAACTCCTACATTTAAAAAAATATTCAATGGGAACTAGTATAGTACTAAGGTATGCTTAGGTAAAGATGCTCACGGAAAGTAAAGATGCCACAGATGACGGTAGCTATATAGAGTTTTGGGTTTTTATTTTAATTTTTAATTTAATTTCTTGTCACACATTTTACATTCATATAAAAAAGAATAATATTAAAATATCAAAGGTAAAATGGATGGCTATGAAGAAAAAACAAAATGATGAAATTGTTTTTTTTATTCAAAAATAAATAGCGAGCTTAAATTTAAAGACGAGCGCGAATCCAGCTGTTGAAGGAGGTGACACGTGCGAAACCGGCGGGCAAACCAGCCTGGCATCCACGTCGGGCGACGAATGACGTAATTCCAATCTGGTGAGTGTAATAAAAAAATTAATACAAGTCCGAGCCAAATTTAAATCATGGCGGCAAACCTCACAAGTGTGCAGATGATGTTAAACTGCAGTTAAGTTTGCTCTAAAAAAGTCTAGCAGGATGACTAACAGAGACAATTGGAGAATTGAAGAGAGATAAGATTGGAGAAAGTTAAGGTGCATATCTGATGGTTCTATGTCTTAACGAAGGCGTTGGGTATAGCTAAGCTCTGCTGCTGCTAGTGAGACTATCTTGACAGAAAACTCAACGACTATTTTTAATCCGACCCGGGAATTGAACCCAGAAACAAATATCAAGACAGCTAACGCTACAATACAACTTCTAGTTCATTAAATATTAACAATGAAACAATTGTCATAGGTTACTTATACATCTACAGTATGGAAACTTCTTGCACTTTGTTTAATAATATAAAGTATTTAATATTAAAACAACCGTGAGCTGCTAGTTAAAAATTATTTTTTTTTAATTTCATTTAACACTGATACGTGACACAGAATTTTTTTTTGTCTTTTAACGCAATTCCAAGCCATTACGGAAAAAACAATAACTAAGCGTAATTTTATTCAAATTTAATAGAGCACCAACCACAAATGACTAACTGTTATCGACTGCGAATCACTAACTCGTACTAAAGACTATTCTATGACAAATGTTAAAAATAAAGTGTAGAAAAGGAAAATTACCAATTGTCCGCCTGCAACGAGAGAGCCGCCCGAATCACCTTGGCAGACGTTGCGGTTGCTAGCACTGCTGGTGCAAATGGTGGATGCAATGATGGTCGAACCATAAGTGCGCGCGCATTCTGCGTTCGAAATGACTTGCAGAGTCACATGACGTAGACGACCACTGCTACCGCCAGCTAGAAAATTTGAATGCCACGTGATTAAGATTCATATTTCAAATGGGAAAATGGGACAAATCTGTGTATTATAAATAGAAATAATTTTGAACTTACAATCAGCAGTCCTCCCGTAGCCGGCAGCGACCGCGTTCGTTCCAACGTAGGCGTTGCTGCCAGACGCCAGACCAATGTTGCGGATATTGTCTGGAAACCACAATTACATTTAAAGTCTCATTTGAAAGGATTACGTTTACCTACAGTATATTTATTTTTAAAAAAAAAAACAAAAATATTTGTATCTAAGTACTAACATAAACAATTCATATTTTGTGACTCACATGTCAAAAATTTTAATAAGAAGAAATTTTATAAATTTCAAAGCATTTGTTGAAATCTTTACATTTTTATTTGATGATGTCCTCCTGACCAATTTTGACCATAGCGACTAATCTCACTGAGACTAGCCAACTGCGTAGAATTGCGCTCTCTTTTCTTTTTTACTCTCCAAGTCCGAAGGGACTATACTTCGACACGACCGGTAAGAGTTAAAACGCAGGGCTAACGGCTCTCCGAAGCAAGGGCAATTGCTATTGAGAATTACTAAACAAAAAACTCAATACCTAACTTGTCCCGAACCGGGACTCGAACCCAGGACCTCCAGATCTGCCGCCGTACATATTAGCCACTAGTCCGAGGCAATTGTATATTTATTTATTGATATCCTTAGATTATATTGCTAAGAAACTTTAACAGTTAATTAACTGATTAAAACACAAAAATTCTGAAACTGTAGTAATTAAAATTTTAAAATGTCTTACTGTTGTAATTAACCCATGGGATAACAATGATGGCAATATCATTTTGCAAATTGTTCATATTGTAGCTAGCATGCATTTGAACGTTAGTCGAAGTGACACGAGTTCCTCCAGAGAAGAGTGTTACTGATCCAAAGACAACAACTACGGATCTGCCCTGCATATTTCGGGTCCTCCAGCAGTGGGCGGCGGTGGCGACGCGGGTGTGTGTGATGAGAGACGATCCACACATGGACTGACGACCATCTGTAAGTGTAACAATGAGACCACCCTGAAATAGAGAAAATATTAAAGATTAAAAAAAATTAAAGAGTGCGTGTATGAATGTGTACACGCGCAAAAAGTAAAACTTCTGTAGGCTATTGGTACTCTTTATGAAATTCAGTTTATGTTTCAAATAATTAGGATAGGTGAGATACTAAAAATAACGCATATTAGGCATATTATAATCATATATTTATAGAATATCATTTAAGGAATGAATACAATATTATATATATAAAATATATTATATATATAAAATCAGTTAAGTCGTTCAGTAATTACGATGGAACACAGACATCTAACACATACGCGTAACTATCGTCGTAAAGGAATATAGAACAGAAATTTTTTGAAAAAAATAATAATTAAATTAATTAATAAAAGCTGTTAATTACCAAGTGTGGGTGGTTTCCTACGTTAGACTGCGATCCTCCTATGATCCTGCCGCCATCGAAGTCCTGAGCCATCTCGGCTTGCTTGATCCGTTCAGCCAATGGAATACCCACATTCTCGTGGTAGTCCAACTCTATTGGCTCGAAGGGAACCCCGGCGTTGGCCAGAGCCAGACTGACAAGTAGGAGGAACAACTTCATTTTGCCTTGAGTTGTAACCAAACTGTGATGCACCTGTATTTATAGTCAATTATTTCTGCACTTATTTGAGTGTCGCAGTGAGATTACAAAACCGAATTGGATTGGACAAGATTATGATAAGATAAATTAATTACAGACACTATGTAAAAATCTACTTAGGGTTGAAATTGACAATCTGGAAATTCGCACAATAGAAGATTCTCTTAGCATGGCCTAGTACTTATTAGCACAGCGTAAAAGGGCTTCGATTCCACGAACTCGTGACAGAATTTATATTATATTTGATTATATACTTTGTCGAGAAGAAAATAAATTATGCAATTACATTTCATTTCCACTGTATAATACTTTACATGCTATTTGTAAAAAAATTCCGCTATATAAACTTTCATTTCATCCGTCATGTAGTTTTTCGGGCACTTTTGTACAGCAGTTGGAGTTGAAGCAGGCCACCGAGTCACCCCCTAACATGCGTTCACCTTGTCGTGGGCGGGCGCAAAGCCAAGACACGCACAAAGAGGTAGCCCACTTTGGTGGTCGGTGTACCATGTGGGTTGGTCCTGGTACTTATCTGATAACAGAGTGGAGTAAAAAAGGCGACCGATTCAACCCTTAGCTAAACGAATGACATTTTCATTGTCTGTATCGAATGAAGTGATCATAGTTCGGTACCTACTGAATTAATTTCAGATAAAGTGGAAAGTTTGTATTTTCTAATATATATATTTTCCAACGCACGTTTAAAGAACTTATTTTAGAAAAATGTGAAGTATAATCGAATAAAAGTGCTCGCAGCTTCCTATATTGAATAAGAATGTTAACAACGTATTAATAATGTTAAATTTAGATATTTACTGACTTTTTAGTACGCAGTGTTGTATATAAATGGCGTTATTATGACGACACGTTTGACTCAGTTTGTAGTGACTCTACTTGCTGTGCAGCGGTCGCGGGTTGAAGTCCCGCTGGATGCCCATTTACTTGTGTGATGAGCACGAATGTTTGTACTCCAGTCATAGGTGTTTATATTTTAATGGGTGGTTATATTTATAATATCTATGTATTTAAAATTATATATGTGTAGTGTTAGACGAAAACCAACCGCGCGAATAAGCGGGCTTTCGTAAAGGATACTCGACTTCAGATCACATACAAGTCATAACACAATTAATAGAAAAAGCCAAAGAATACAGGAAGACGCTGTATATGTGCTTTATAGCCTACACGAAAGCCTTTGACTCTTTATATTTTGATGCAATATTTACGTCACTAGCACAACAAGGTGTTAACTCAACATATATAAATATACTAAACAGCATCTATTCAAAATGTTACGGTAAAGTACGGTTAGAACGTGAAGGTTCAGAGTTCTCCATAAAAAGAGGAGTGAGACAGGGAGACCCGCTCTCGCCGAAAATCTTTTCAGCAGTACTTGAATCTATATTCCGATGTATGGATTGGGAAACGAAAGGCGTAAATATAGACGGGGAACTACTGAGTCACCTACGCTTCGCGGACGACATCGTGGTATTTGCTGAAAGTGCGTCAGAGCTTGAGAACATGGTCAGGGAACTATCATTAGAAAGCAATAAAGTAGGACTGTCACTCAACACTACAAAAACTAAGATCTTAACCAATGGAGACCCGCAAGACATTGTTGTAGAAAATGAAAAAATCGAATATGTAAAAGAATATATTTATCTGGGACAATTAGTATCTTTTGAAAATAGCACTGCAAAAGAAATACAACGAAGGATAACTCTAGCATGGAAAAAATATTAGGGCTTGAGAGAAATAATGAAGAACAATACAGTAAGTATAAGTATAAAGAAGAGAACATGTCTAACATACGGTTGTCAGACGTGGTCAATGAGAAATGAGGATGAAGAAAAAATTGGTATATGTCAAAGAAAAATGGAAAGGAGCATGCTGGGAATAAAATTATCGGACAAAATTCGCAACAGCGACATCAGAAACAAAACAAAAATAATAGATGTAAGAAAAAGAATTAGATTACTAAAATGGCACTGGGCAGGGCATATTTGCAGGATGAATAATAGATGGACAAAACGCTTAACAGAGTGTATCCACTCTGTCCAAGGGACAGGAAAAGGAGAAAAGTGAGACCTGGTAAAAGATGGAGAGACGTTTACAGTCACAGGTGTGGTAATCATTGGATGCAAAAGGCTCGGGAAAGAGAAGTTTGGAAAGGTTTAGGAGAGGCCTACGCCGCAGAGGCGACTACTACTAGCATATACTAATTATTATCAATTTATGTTAGGTACTAATTATTATTTTATGCTACATACACATATAGAGAAATATAGATTTACGAAAATTAGTACACATATAGATAATCATATAGATTTATATAGATAAGTAAACACATTTATAAATACATACAGAAAGTTTCAAAGATTTGTATAAGTTGTGTTCAAATAAAGAAAATGTTAACGATAGTAGTAAGTTAATAAAGGCCATTTTTATTTTATTCATTTTATTTTATGTGTAGTGTATCAACTACCTTTTTTTACCCCATCTTAATGGAGCGTCGTAGGATCGCTTACGCATTCAACTACGATGCCCCGACGATAGGTCTGCCGAAGCAGACCACAACAACCATGGGGTTGCTCCACAGTCTACTCAGCTATCAGAGAAGTACCAGGAGAAACCCGCATAGCATAACGCCCACTGGGATGGGCCGCCTTTCAATGTATTTCTTGGCTTCAAGCCCAGCTGCGTTGGCACTTGGCACTGGTCAGGCACTCCTGAGCCCCCCCCCCTCCCCCCACCCACACTACGACAAGGTGAACGCTCGTTGGAGGGAGTGTATCAATTACCTGGTATTGATAACACAAGCCTCGTAGCTTACCATGGAAGTAGGTGGGGATGTGCGTTAATGTCTCAACATATTTATTTATTTATTATTAAAGAAAAAAGTTGAATAAATGTCTTTTTTGCAAACATTCAAAATTAATTATTTTATAACAGTCCATTTATCGTATTTATATAACATGTTATGTTGTGATTTGTATATTAAATGAATTTATTACCATTTTTTTGTTACAAAAACTTTACAAATATACCGTCCATATTCTACAAACAATATCCTTAGTAGTTTCACGGTTTTAATAGTGAAAGATTCGCTGTATTTAGTATGGGAGAAAGGTATTTCAAGCAACTTTTAACTACGAGAGCGAAATTCTTGAGTAAGCTGGGAACTTGCCCCTAGTAAAGCAAAGCGTTCATTATTGTTGTTTAAATCCACCATGTTATGTTGCTTTCGCCAGTGGTAGCCCAGTGGTAACGCGCTCGCTTGGGAAACCGAGTGAAGCGGGTTCAAATCCCGGGTCTCGCACCTCTGATATTTTCATGTGTGAATCATTTCAAACTTGATTACCCTTGCGTACCTTACGGTGATTTCTTACCTTACTGTGAAGAAAAACATCGTTCGGAAACCTACATGTCTGAGAAAACTTAGTAAAGTTTTAGAAAGACATCTATAGTCCGCCAACCCGCACTTGGTCAGCGTGATGGACTATAGCCTGATGCCCCTCGTATTGAAGGGAGGCCCGTGCCCAGCAGTAGGACATTAAAAAGGGTTGAATACAATACAATATTTATTTCAACTATAATTATAATTGCCTAAACACAATTGGAGACACTTTAAGAAATCTTTTCCATAGAGGACGGTATCTACTACTTTTTTGATCGATGACTCAAAACTAGCAAAAGAACAGCGTCCTCTAGAACCTCTTTCTTTTTATTTAATTACTTTTATTAAAGATGTCGTTGTTAGAGTCATGAGAAAAAATATGTAATATACAGAACCTATTTATAAAATAATGATAAAAAAGTCACTTTCATAGATTCACTTTCAATATCTAGAGATTAACAGCAAAATGAAATGATAAATTTGGCTTCAAAGATAAGAATAATTAAATCCTGTTCCGTCTAAAAAACAATTATAATCACAGATGGCATCATAAAATTGTATTATACTATGTGTTACTTTATTTATCAAGGGGACTCATTAGGTATATAGAAAAAATAATCCAAATGAATGTGCGTAGATGGCACTATAGGTATTTATTTATTTATTTGGGAAACAAACAGTATTTAAAACATTTATAGAAAATACATAAAAAATTGTACACACACCAATAAAGTTTCCACTAATATACATATCATATTAAAGAGCAGTCACATAAGAGGCAAAAAAGGAGCAAAAAGCTTACAAAACCTTACAAAAAAAAACTAATTAAGAGAAGAACAAAAAAAAAATAAACATAATTATTGCTAAACTAAATGAAATTACAATCACAAGCATTCTCTAATTTTATTTTTAAACTGTGTGATCGAGCAAGTATGCAAATCAATATTATTGAATTTTTTATTATACGTATTACAAGCCCGACACATAAAAGTATTTTGAACCTATTTAGTTTTTAGTTTTTAGTTTAGTATCGATTAGATTTTAAAATTTGTGTAAAATTAACAAAGATAATTGTTAAAAACAATTATATAAATATTTATAAACTAGCAGAACCCACGGCTTCGCTTGCGCTAAACCTACAAAAAAACTCTAACAAACTTTCATCCCCTATTTACCCCCTTATGAGATAGATTTTGAAAATGCTAAAATGGGTATTTATTTAATTTTTGGTTTCCAATGCTTTACAACAATCATAGTCACGACAGAGACAAAAGTTTTAGAGTTGTTACAAACAGCAACTACCCCCAAAATAACAAAATGATTCTAAAAAATACAAAAATGGCACTAACGTACCTTACAATATTTGTTATTTCTATTTTTAATCATTTTTTATAATTTTTAATGGCTTAATGATTAAATTTATTATTTATTTAATTAATAGTTATAAGTATTACAATTTTTTTAAACTTTATTAATGGGGTAGATTTCTTGAAAGGAGGACGCTACACGTATAATTTATGTCCATTCACTTTTGTACCTGGTTTTATGCTTCTATTGTATTTGCATCTTATCTGTGCAATGTATTGTACCTGGAAGTTAGACCAGCTGAAGGAATAATTGAGAAGGAGAGGTGCATTCCAGGAGAGATGGTGGTCCTGACTGACTGATGGATCAACACACAGTCTAAACTGCTGATTAAAGAAACGTGAAATTTGAAGGACGTATTCCTTATATGATGTAGGCATCTGATAAGATAATGGTTTTTCGAAGTTCATTCCTTAAGTGGTTAAAATAAGGGATTAAAGATTGTATAAAACTATCATTCTTAAAGTGAAATACATAGAAAGGTTTTTAGCCTAGGAAATTAGCTTTAAGAAAAATAAGAAATATATTTATTTGTTTTTTTTTTAATTCATCCTTTAAAGAGGTAAAAGGGGGTAATAAACTTTATACATAGGCAAATAATTATTTATGTTCAGAATTACTTGAAACTTGTATTAATGGTTTTCAATACAAATAAAACAAATAAATAAAAATAAATAAATATATGTTTTAGCATTTTATGAAATTCAATCTCGTAAGGGAGTAAAATTGGGGATGAAAGTTTGTGTGAAACTCTGTAATTAATATGTAAAAAAGTACAAAAAAAAATATTCACCTGTAGACGGTTTAAGAGTTTCAAAATTATTTTCTGTAAAATGATGACCATATAGCCTTATATATAAAGATTGGGATATCAGCAATTTTGGTCGTCTTATTACTTTAACACACAATTTTAGTTTTTGTCTTTTGGGAACAAATGATATCTATTTTATTTGAATCCTGAGACTGAACCATTTATCATCTATACTAATATTATAAAGAGGAAGGATTTGATTGTTTGTTTGTTTGCACCGAATAGGCTCCGAAACTACTGAACCAATTAATATGAAATTTGGTAAGAAGATAGTATGAGACCCTGGGAAGGATGTAGGATAGTATTTATTCCGGAAATCATCCCTTAAGGGAGTGCAAATGGGGATGAATCAAATAAAAAAAATCCATCTACACTATAGAGCTTTACAATATACTGAGGATCACAGTGAACGCTACACCAAGCAGGCCAAGTGCGGGCAGACTCAAACTTCTTTCGAAAGCTTGCTAGATTCTCTCAGACAAGCAGGTTTCCTCACGATATTTTCCATCACCGTAAGACAAATGGTGATCATGTTGGAAATGATTCGCACATGAGACTATCAGAGATGCGAGACCCGGGATTTGAACCCGCTTCACTCGGTTTCCCGCGCGAGCGCGTTACCACTGGGCTACCACTGCCCCTACGATACATGCCCTTACAAATATAATAAGCATATAATATTTTTGACAAATATATGTAATTGTAGGTGTAGCACCTTTTGATCCACAGTTACCTAACTTTGACGAGTTTTGTAAATATGAGGTTTTTGCACAACAATCTGCTTCCAAATACTAATTTTAACAAAAAATGAGAGTGCTCAACATTTGCTGTAGGTACCAGGCCCTCTCATGGAAATTGATCTCATCTCGGTGCTGGCGCCCCAATACTAGCTTCCTTCATTAGACTCTATCCAACACCGGGCAGTTCGTGTTGTCAATGACTCCACATGGATGATTTAGATCCTCTACATCTCCCAAGCGATGTTGGCTCTCTATGCATCTTCTATCGTTTGTACAATGGAGAGGTTTCTGATGAACTTTTTAATCTGATGCCACCATCGCGTTTTTATCATTGCACCCTTCACCATCGGGTTTAATGTCATTCACACGTTCTGGTTATTTGACATTCCACAACTGTTGCTGTAGTTTACCTTCATCATTTTTAAAAAAATGTGCAAATAATTTATATAAGCCGTTATGTAAAATTTATAATAAGTCTTTGGAAACTGGGATATTTCCATCTGAATGGAAAAAAGCTTATCTATCACCTATTCATAAGGGTGGAGATGTGAGTGATGTGAGTGTTTATCGTCCTATTTCGTTATTGTCAAATTGTGGAAAAATATTGGAATCAATAGTTAATAAACATATACTAAATTATGTACGTCGCGTCGTCTAACTAATTATTATCTTTTTAGTTATTGAGTATACATATATTATGTATATAGTACATATAAGTATGTATTTATGTATACATATATATACGTATATATTGTACATGTATATATTATACATGTATATATTTTTGTCTTGTGTATGTATTTATGTTTGTAAACGTAGTTTATCATGCTTGTATTTAGTATTAATAGTACCGTCCCGTTTACGGTTCCAATAATCCTTTAATCAAAGGTTGTCTGTAAGAGATTGCTCATAGCAATAAGACCGCCTTTGCATGCCTCTTTATTATTTTTCTTTTCATCTTCTGTACTCTTTTCTTGTGTGTGCAATAAAGTATTTATCTCTCTATCTATCTATTATTGCTCAGGTGTTCGGTAACAACCTTTGGACCGAACAGCTAAAGAACAGGCGCCTGCTTACTTTGCAAGTCTAGTAGTTAAATCTTTGTCGTGTATAGTTAAAAAAATATATTTCTTTCTTCGTTTGTATAATATTAAGTAAAGCTTTATGTTATATCGATACTGAATTAATTTTAACATATCGTAACTAATTAATCTTATTATAATCTTGTTGATTCCAATCGTTGTTTGTCTGACGTCACTGCCTTGCCTTGACTTGATTATAAATACTGGTAAACTGGCCTTACAGTATACACCCACTACACGTGAAAATGAAGTTTTTCCTCCTACTTGCCTTTATTGTCCTGGCCAACGCCAGGGTACCCTTCGAGCCCATCAATGTGGACTACCACACCACTGTGGGTATTCCACTGGCTGCCAAGATTAAACAAGCTGAGTTGGCTCAAGATTTCGATGGCAGCAGAATTATTGGAGGATCACAGTCTGCACTAGGAGCACACCCACATTTGGTAAACAGTTATTTTAAAGTTCATTAGATCATATTTTTATCATTTTTTTTTCTTTTATATTTCATCCACTACGGATGTCAGATTTTAGGTACGTTTATTTGCGAGTATAGTGCGAGTATTTTTTGATAAGAAAAACTGTTTAGTTTTAATCATATTACGAAAATAGCATAATGCGTTTATTAGCGTTGATAAAGCCTCGTGTATATAGTATGTAATATTTTCTTTGGTTTAGGCTGGTCTCCTTATTACACTTACGAATGGTCAACAATCTATGTGCGGATCGTCTCTCCTCACCAACACGCGCCTCGTTACTGCTGCCCACTGCTGGATGACAAGCAGACACCAGGGCACTTCCATGGTGGTCGTCCTTGGATCAATCAATATCCACTCTGGAGGAACTCGTGTCAGCACAAGCAATGTTCAAATACACGCTAATTACAATTCAAAGACTTACAACAATGATGTTGCCATTATTGTTATCCCGTGGGTTTCATACTTTCTTAGATTTACGCGAATATTTGACATATTAAATAAAACTATCTTTTCGGATTTTTTCGCAGATTTATTTTGATTTTTGGTTCATCAATCATGGTCACGGAAGAGACTAAAGTGTAAAATGTCTCAAAGGTATTATTTAGTTGTTACAGACAGCCTACCCACAAAATAACAGTGGGGGAAAATATAGTCTTACAAACACTAATAAAGTTTATTTAAAAAAAATACACACGGAGCTACAATCGATATTTATTACAAAATTAATTATTACACAACTAATCGAACTAACGCTTTTACAATTTACACTGATATGCAACTACTAAAGTAAATAATAATTGATTGATAAACACAATGTCCTAAACGTCCGACCCGTCCAAGTGACAACCACCAATTGAGCCACCGCGCCTTGAGCCTTCGTATTTATGCTTTGCCGCTCGGTCCGGGTTGAGGAGAGAGGGGTACTTGTAAGACGGCCGTTCCTGACGCAACGTCGTCCTCGATCGTTTCACCAGCTTCAACCTCGTCCTGACTGTCTCGCCCATCCTGACCATCGTCTTGTAAGCTCTCTAAAAACACATAAGGCACAAATATAATATAAGTCGGATAGTATTAATTTTAGATATGAATTTAAAATCGCGTTATCATTGCTGCCGGAGCAAGCGTGCACTCAAGCGTCCTTAAGCAACGATTTTCATGTTTCAACTAAATGAGATTCGTTGTTAAATGTTTAAAGAGATGAAATTTAATTACTAAACAATGTAAGCGATTGATAAGATTCCGGACTCTCATCATTCGCCATACATAATAATATGAGATGAAAACTCTATAAAAGATACCGTAGTATCCTCATACAGAGTATTCGGCATACTTTTATGCTGGTTTACGAATGTACGACGTTACTCACATACGTCATAGATTCGTAAAGGAATGAAAAATATTGCAGCAGAGGCCCCACGTTTGCATGCTGATTAATGCAAAATATAGCAGAGGCCCCACGTTTGCTTGCTAATTAATGCAAAATATAGCAGAGGCCCCACGTTTGCTTGCTAATTAACGAATGTACAACACTAAGAAATGTCGTAGTTCGTATGGTATGTATGTTTTGGCAGAGGCCCCACGTTTGCATGCCCATACCGTTACCATGGTGGTGTATACTAACCGCTATCGAAGAATGCAGAGCACGTGTCCGGCGTCCACTCGCCGCGCCATCGAACCATGTGTTCAGAGGCAGCTTGCGTCTTTTTACCATAGGCGCCTGCTAGTAACTCCAACTCGTAGCGGTGATGCGGGAGCACGCTAAGCACTCTGTAAGGGCCACGCATGCCGGAGTCCAGCTTCCCGGTGCTTTGCGAGGTCTTGATCACAAAGACGAGTTCCCCCACAGCAAAGGTTCGTGGCTGCCGACGACTCTTGTTCACGTAGGAGTCTTGACTCCGTTGGTTGGTGCTAAGCAGTTTGGACGCCCGCTGTCTATCGAGGATGAGCTGAGCCTCCCGGTTAGATGGTTGAGAGGTCTCCAGTGCTACGTCCCGTACTAGGGACCTGATGACCGGAGTAGCGGCGTCCACGCCAACAAGTAGCTGCAGCGGTGAAGTCTGTGTGGTAGTTTGTCTGGTGATGTTGAGGGTTAGTTGCACTTTCCATAACACATCAGACCATTGTACGCCTTTGGTCTCCACGTCAACGCGAAGCATATTTAAAACGGTGCGGCAATACCTTTCTACTTGACCGTTTTCGCGATGCATACCAGGCGTGATATAGTGTATGGAGGAACCTAACTCGCTTATAAAGTTTTGAAAAGCTGAGCTCTCAAACATCCTCCCACGATCGCAAACAATGGTGGTAGGCGTTCCGAATAACGATATTGCATTTGAAAATACCCTTTTAACCTCATTACTGTCTTGTCTATAAATCGGGTATAATAGGCAAAATTTAGAAAACGAATCGATTATAATTAAAATGTATTTGTAGCCGTTTGATTCTGTTAATGGTCCTAAAACATCAGCATGTAACACAGCAAAAGGTATATCGGGTTTAGTCCACGATACAATAGGCAGTAAGGGAGCTCTAGGGACCTTTTTATGGGCCAAACATATAATACAATGAGTTATGTACTTTCTAACAAATCGACGTAAGTTAGGAAACCAAAAGTGTCGTAATATAAGGTCTGTCGTACGGTCAATGCCAATATGATTATGGTCATCGTGAAAAACTCTTAACAAACTAAGTCTATGTCCTTTCGGTATAAAGCACAACAATCTTGACTCTTGCCCAATTGGCATATACTTATAAAATAACAAACCATTCTTAACTACATACCTAGTAGGGTCTAGTTGCCCGTCTCTTACTTTAGCCATTAAGTCTTGCGTTTCTGCATCAGCTGTCTGAGCGATTTTCGCCCAGTTATTCGAGTTACGAATATGGGATACCCTTGCAGGAGGATGTCGACTCAGGAAGTCAGCGTGCTGCATTAAACAACCTTTCCTGTATTCTAAAGTAAACCTAAAATCTTGTAGATACACCCACCAGCGCGCTACCCTTGGTAGAAGGTCTTTTTTTCGCTCAGTCAATTTTAAAGAATTACAATCGGTCACTATTTTAAAATCAATGCCAATTAAATAGTGGCGGAAGTGCTGAAGAGCTCGAACAATGGCTAGAGTCTCGAGTTCGTAACTATGATATCGCGGTTCTGCACCTTGGGTGGATCTACTAAAATAGGCAACTACTCTCTTCCCCTTACCGTCATGCTCCTGCAACAGTATTGCTCCCAATCCTATGGCACTGGCGTCCGTGTGGAGCTCTGTAGGTAACCTGGGGTCAAAAATCGCTAAGACTGGCTCATTAGTTAAACAGTTAATTATATACTCGCGGGCTTCGTCTTGCTCAGGCCCCCACAAGAAAGGTTCACCTTTTCTTAATAATTTGGCAATACACGCAGTTTTGATTGAATAAGACGCAATATAACGGCGGAAATAGCCCGCAAGACCTAGAAATTGGCGAACCTGTCTTGTGTTGGTAGGCTTCGGCGATTGAACAAGTGCCTCAATTTTACTGGGGCTCGGCCTCACCTGGCCTTGGCGAATTAATCGACCCAGATATTCTACCTCTGTGTCTAAAAAGGTACACTTTTTTAGGTTAACCGAAAACCCGGCGTTCTTAAGTGTGGTCAAAACCTGTCGTAAATACTGTAAACCCTCATCTATAGTGTTAGACAAAATCAGAACATCATCAATATATGTAAGGACCCTCCCAGAATCTATCAGGGACTTAAGTGTCTTAGTTATAATTCTCTGATAGACTATCGGAGCATTAGCCAGACCATAGGGCATTTTTAAATATTCATAATGTCCCTCTGGTGTGACGAACGCGGTTTTACTTATAGAGTCATCATCTGCCCGCATTGGAACTTGGTGAAAACCAGTTGCCATATCTAAGCTGACGAAGTATTTAAAGTTACCGAGTTTGTCAATATGGTCATCGATAAGTGGCAATGGGAATTTTTCTTTAACGGTGATAGCGTTAAGCGCACGGTAATCGACGCACATCCTGTCACTCCCGTCTTTCTTTTTAACCAGAATAACAGGACTAGCGTACGCGGATTGTGACTCGCGAATTATACCCTTGCTAAGCAAATCGTTGACAATATTGCGTACCCTACACTTTTCGTCTACGGATAACTTATAGGGACGATGACATATTGGCGTAGAAGAAGTTAATTTAATTTCCATACTACCCGTATTAACCGTAGATGTCGCAGTACCCGAAATAAATATGTCAGAAAACTCCTGAATAAGATTTATAAGACGTATTTTATCGTCACCTATTAATGGCGTCCTAATATTCTCAAATTCGACTGTCTTTACGTGACATACTGACAACGGACTATTAGACCTAGTTAATATTTGCTCACCGTCAATTCGAGTGTATTTTATCCCCTTGCGATTAAGTACATCGGTGCCAATTAAGATTGAAGCATTAATACACTCTGGACAAACAACGTACAAATCTACTTCAAGCTTTAATTCCGGGAATTCAATAATAGTTGTTACATATGATGTGGACTCGATATCCTGACTTCCTATTCCACGCAACAAACGATATGTAGGTACTCTGTTAAAATTAAAATATTTAACAACGGACTGAGATATGAGAGAGATATCGGACCCGCTATCAATTAAAACATCTACTTTTACACCTTGAACTATGGCTGAAATTAGGTTGTTTCGTTTGGGGCTAGATCTTTGCAAAAATTTACCTCACTACCATTATTATTCGATTCTGTAGTAAGTGAACGTTTCTTTGAAAAGCATGAGTCAACTAAATGACCGTTACGTCGGCAAAAGGTACAAAATATTGCGGATCGCTTATCAGTAGAAACCGAGGGGTATGATTTTGGTTTTTCAGAGAGACGCTCGGAATTCGAAATGTTTACCTTAATCTTCTTGGGACAATGCCATTTTTTATGACCCTCTTGACCACAAACAACGCACTTATTAATATTATTACCTACATTCGCATTATTAAAACGTTTTCGAGACAACGAATTGTTATTCTGGCGAGCGGAATTGTTAAAATTACGTACTTCAATCTTAGGTTTAACGTACGCGGCAAGATGCTCGACTAAATTATTAGGTGATAATTTGGCATTAATTGCTGCCGCCTTAACTTGAGGGTCGACTATACCACGTAAAATAATTGAAGTTTTTAATTCGTCTGGCAAATCCTTAATAATATTAAGACGTAGAAGTGACCTACGAGCGTATTCGGCATAAGTTGAGTACTTATTAGAGTCGGTACACATAACGTCGAATAAAACCGAAGCTGAGTCTATGTAACGGGGACACAATGACTTAAATTCTACTTTAAAATTATCCCACGTTCTATCCTTCGTCACCCAATCATTTAACCAAGACCGCGCTTCACCCCGTAAACAACTACCTACACGACCTAGACATTCACGATCACCCCAATTATTTAAGTTACGGGCACGATCAACCTCCGCGCACCAATCGTCAAAATCGTGAATATTTGGATCAAATGGCGAAATATAAAAACTATGAGTATTCACTCGTAAAAACTCTGATAACACCCCAGCGATCCCGTTCGATACGATTTGCCTTTCGTCCGCAACACCGTGTTGCGATCTACCCTCCGTCGTTGTTTCGTCAACGGTTCCAGAGCCCTGCTCGTTACTAATAACAGACGTAGGAACCGATAAAGGTAACAACGGCGGTTGTGATGGTTGGTCGTTTATTGGACGGGATGGACTATGACTACACGATGGTTCGGATTTTGATTGAATTCGACTTTCAATAGCATCTAATCGCGAAAGTATTCGATCAAACGCACTGTCATGTTCATGAGAACGATCCCGGCTGTGACGGGACACGTGTCTACGTTTAGAACTATCGCGATAACGACCGGAATAACTCGAACGTTCTCGATGTCGACGTGTTATCGGAGGCGTATTATTTCTACTCGACATGCTATGCCTGTCACTAGATCTAGACCTAGATCTGATACGATTTCTAACGTATTCACGATCGATAACTCGAGACGAACGACGAGACATTATCACGCAACAATGTGGGTAGAACACAAAACAGCAAAAAAAATGTGAATAAAATCAAATTATTCCAACGGAATTTTAAAAAGCAAAACTACGTAATTAAGTCGGATGAAACCAGCGGTAGGATCACGTATTTTTGTGATCCCATTTCTGATCTTACAAACACTAATAAAGTTTATTTAAAAAAAATACACACGGAGCTACAATCGATATTTATTACAAAATTAATTATTACACAACTAATCGAACTAACGCTTTTACAATTTACACTGATATGCAACTACTAAAGTAAATAATAATTGATTGATAAACACAATGTCCTAAACGTCCGACCCGTCCAAGTGACAACCACCAATTGAGCCACCGCGCCTTGAGCCTTCGTATTTATGCTTTGCCGCTCGGTCCGTGTTGAGGAGAGAGGGGTACTTGTAAGAATAGTTTTATTTAAATTGTTATTTGATGTTTGTATTTTGTTTCAATAATTTAAATGATCTTAAAAGATTTCAGTGATTCCATTTATTGTTTAAAATATTTGTGTAATTAAAGAAATATATTAAAATAAAATTTTTAGCTTGTGCGAAACCGCAAATCTCCAAAATTTCCTCATTAACTATGTATGTTGACATAGTTGAGCATTTCTAATTTTGTGTGCTTCTAAATGGAATTTTGTTTTGGTTTTCTAAAAACTTATTATGATTTACATAATATTATATCCAGTATAATGAATATTGAAAGAATATTGTAATTTGCAGACAATATCCGCAACATTCCTCTGGCTTCTGGCAGCAACAGCTTCGCTGGACAAAATGCAGTCGCCGCCGGTTTTGGATTGATTGCTGATAGTATGTTCAAAACAATTATTTTTTCCATTGACACGTTTGTACGATTCTGAATGAAACTTAATAACTTCGACTTAAAAATTTCAGTTAATGGTAAAAACGAACGCCTGCGTCACGTCACTCTCCAAGTAATCTCGAATGCAGATTGCATACTCGTTTACGGTCCATCGGTCATCATTCCGTCCACCCTTTGTACTAACGGTGAGAGAGGCCGCAACGTCTGCAGAGGAGACTCTGGTGGCTCTCTCGTCCTGAACAAACAATTGGTAATGTTTCTTTTAATGATATTCTTTTTTATATAAAAAAAACTCTCTCAAAAGACCAAAATAAGTATTTCTGAATCAGTTATAATCAGCATTTAATTTTTATTTCATACGTTTTTCAATTTCCCAAAATTCTAACTTATCCTATAGACTGAAATTAAAATTGTGAGTTTGGCCGCTGTGACCAAAATATGGTTAGGATCATTAACATATTTTTACTCACCAGATCGGAATTACGTCGTTTGGAGCCCGACGCTGTCAATCAGGCCATCCCGGAGGATTCGCACGTGTTACCTCCTTCAACAGCTGGATAACGGCTCGTCTGTAAATTAATTTTTTGTGTAAAATAAAATAAGAACAAACAAACATTTTGTTTCATTCATACATAATAATAATAATCCTAGGTTGTTTTTAAGTTTATTTTCAAAAAGTAATTAATATTGTTACTTGGGTTCTAATTGCTTGCATAAAGATCTATGCACCTGACATCACAATTCTTAAACCGTAAAGGGGAAAGTCTGATTTTTGCCATTCATCAGAAAATTTACCTTTTTTTATTACTATTTTTTTCTATTCATCGTCTCAATGGAGCACTACAAGATCACTAACACACTCGAGCACAATTCCGATGATTGGCTTACCAAGGCAGCTTACAAAATACATAGGGTTGGTCATACTCATAATGAGGATAAAGTCATTTAAAAATTACTCTAAAGGAGGTTTATGTCATGTAACATCACATACATCTTTACGCCGGCTCTTAATTGGGCAGTTGAGCAGCTTTCTGTTTCTGTTCAAAACTTTTTCGTTCAAACATAATGACTTCTTCAATGTACTGGTCAACATAATATCTGACATATTCTCAACTTGGTGTGCCTTTTGTAATGTAAATCAATTGTTGACAAAATATTTTCTGGTTTCAAATTTCTCTCACCCAACTGCATCGTCGGCCCTTATTTGGCAATATTGATGGGTGTGTCTGTAACTCATTTCTTGCTTTTCAGAGCATCCTAGATATAATACGAACTCAATTCATCTTCAATAAGCTATGCATCATCACTATCAAATGAACTATACAGATAAATAAAATTGAACTGTCTATTTGTAATATTAAAATAACAGCTTTTTACTAAATGCATATGGATATATACACGGTACATATACCAAAACAACATTTTTTACAATTTTGTCTGTCTGTCTGTTTGTTCCGGCTAATCTCCGAAACGGCTGGACCGATTTTGACGGGATTTTCACTGGTAGATAGCTGATATTATAGGGAGTAACTTAGGCTACTTTTATTTTAAAAAAAGAATCGGGGTTCCGCGAAAAAAAAAAGAAAACCCATGAAATTATGAACAAAATCCGTGTACGACCTACGCACCCGAGAATAGGATCATTGTAATGTCTTTTTTATCATGTGTCTGAACATATTCGAATCACAGAATCTATATGTATTGTATTGTATTGTATTCATTCCTTTTTTTACGTCTCACTGCTAGGCACGGGCCTCCCTTCAATATGAGAGGGAATTAGGCCATAGTCCACGATGCTGGCCAAGTGCGGGTTGGCGAACTTCATATATCATTCGAAAACTTACTAGGTTCTCTTAGACATACAGGTTTCCTCACTATGTTTTCCTTCACCGTAAGACAAGTGGTAATAGTGTTAGAAATGATTCGCAAGTGAAAATATCAGAGGTGCGTTACCTAGGATTTGAACGCGCTTCACTTGGTTTCCCAAGCGAGCGCGTTACCACTGGGCTACCACTGCCTTCATCAATATGGTCATCTGATAATACCGAAACAAAGAAAATACCAATTCAAATCAAATCAAATCAAAATATACTTTATTCAAATAGACTTTTACAAGCACTTTTGAATCGTCATTTTACATTTTAAATTTAAATTAAATGTCAGTGTAGTTAGTTCGTGAGTCCGGAAGAATTAACGTTATTTGCAGCGACTTTCTGAACCCTATCACTAAGATATGAAGCAATGAGATCAAGACCAATGCCACGAATACCATAATGACTTAGTTTAAGCAGGAGGGTTTCATGTTCTACGCAATCAAAGACTTTAGAAAAATCACAAAAAACACCAATTGCATTTTGTGAGTTTTCCCAAGCGTTATA
This sequence comes from Argynnis bischoffii washingtonia, assembly GCA_033884665.1. Taxonomy (NCBI): domain Eukaryota; kingdom Metazoa; phylum Arthropoda; class Insecta; order Lepidoptera; family Nymphalidae; genus Argynnis; species Argynnis bischoffii. The sequence goes on from CM066636.1 coordinate 7,024,111, forward strand.
AATGTGTTTAAGAAGAGCAACTCCCGCATCAGTTGTAGACCTACCTTTGGTAAAACCATGCTGTTCACTATGGCAGATGCTATTAATATTAAAATGAATTAACAATTGGTTTAGAATAAGTTTTTTAAAAATTTTACTCATAGTTGGCAATATAGAAATCGGTCTATAATTGCCAGGATCATTTTTATCTCCGCTTTTAAAAAGGGGTATTATCTTACTGAGTTTCATAAGATCAGGGAAAGTTCCATAATCTACACATTTATTGAAAATAAGGGATAAATGTGGTGCAATATCAGTTATTATTGAGTTGAGTAATTTAACAGACATGCCCCACAAATCACCAGTTTTCTTAAGGTTAATGGTTTTGAACATTTTATAATATCTTGTGCATCTACATACGTAAAATTAATCTGGTGATCACAGTGATTAGTATGTTTATGTAAGAGGTTATTCGGGAAGATGGAGGGAAGATGATTTTAAAGAAGATGTCACCTTTATTGGGATTTCAGAAAAATAATTCTCGAAAGTATTTGCAACATCTTCGTCTGAGCTCAATACTACGTTATCTATTGTTAGATTAACAGGTTGACTATCGATCTTAAATCTTCCAGCCGTATGAGTAATTACATCCCAAATTGTTTTAATTTTATTATCTGAATTTATAATTTTATATAGGTCAAGGCTTTGGTGCTTTACTTATAAAGGCTTTGCACCAAAAGCACCAAAGCCTTGACCTATTTTATCAGACACAATTGATATTTTTTTTGGACGGGGGACTTTTGGGGACAATTGGTAAAAAATGCCTATTTCCTAAAGTTTTCCATTTATTCAATAAGTAATGAATACATGTATACTATATATATACAGGATGAATTTTTCAAGTGGGCGTGCATGGCTAAATCCGAAACTGTGAGGAATAGCGAAAAGTACTCAAAGGAGTCTCGGGCCCGATTTTCATGAAAACTAAAACTGCATCATTGGATTTTTGAAAAATCAATTTTCCTAGCCAGGAATCGAACCTGTTGATTTTGAAAAAAAACCACATACTGTATAATTACACCATTCGATAGTGTTGCTAATAAGGATCGCATTCTGGGAAGTAATGACATACGGCAAACTTAAGAAAGAGCTCATTTTTAACAAAATGTTTTTTATTGTTCTTTGTTATTTACTTAGTAAACCTTAACAGATCAATTGTTCAAAATGATAGCCGTTGTTTTCAATACATAGCTGGATTGGATGTTTCAAGGATTGTACTGCATTTAGCATTACAATATTATTGATTCCGTTTAGAATATTTTCCAAAGACCGTATCAAGTCATCAATTACATTATACGTGTCTTTATAGATTTCGTTTTTTACATACCCCCAGAGAAAATTATCTAAGGGTGTAAGATCTGGTGACCTCGCTGGCCGTGGCACAGGACCATGCGTTGCAATAAAATTTTCGCCAAACTGCTCAATCAACATCTCTTCTACTGTACGGTATTGCTTTAATAAATTATTCAACACAATACAAAACAGTACGCAAACGGTTAGCAGTAATTAACGAAACGTCGAAAAAACTTAAAATTATTGGCGCCAGGAATTGTGTGGAAAACGTTTATAACGTCCCACTGCTGGGCATGGGCCTCCCTTCAATACGAGGGGGATCAGGCCATAGTCCACCACGCTGGTCAAGTGCGGGTTGGCGGACTTCACATGTGTTTCGAAACTTGCTAGGTTCTTTCAGACATGCAGGTTTCCTCACGATGTTTTCCTTCACCGTAAGGCAAGTGGTAATCATGTAGAAATGATTCGCACATGAAAATATCAGAGGTGCCGGATACCGAAGCGAGCGAGTTACCACTGTCTGGGCTACCACTGTCATATATATACAAAATACTATAATAAAATTGTAGAAGTCGAATGTCTGTACAACCGAGTCAGGGTGTTGTAAAAAGAGCAATAGAACAAATTTTTATCAATTTTTTTGTTTCTTTGCCTGTTTGTCTGTTCGGGCTAATCTCCGAAGCTGTTAGACCGATTGAAATGAAACTTTGCATGGTGGTACCTTATATCCCCGGTCAACATTTAGGATACTTTTTATCCCGAAAAATCAAGGAGTTCGCGTGGGATAGTTAAAAAACTGTAGTAACTTATACAGCTTAACACACAAAAACTAGGGATTGAATTTTAATGAAACTTTACAATAATATAGTTCATACATCAGAATAACAAATAAGCGACTTTTTATCCCAGAAAAATGTACGGTTCCCGTGGGATAGATTTGTTTTTATTTGTCTACAGGTGGACCCGAGCGAAGCGAGGGTGATTCGGTGAGATTATATATATTCCTGGCTATGTGCGTAGTGCAGGTAATGTGCGTAGGGCAGGTAGCAAAACCCGCGGCTTCGTTCGCGCTAAAACTACAACAAAAAAACTTTAAAAAGGTAGGTTTGATACAAATTTTCATCCCTTATTTTATCTCTCCTTATGGGATGAATTTCAAAAAACGCTAAAACATGTATTTATTTAATTGTATTGAAGAGCATTAATACCAAGTTTCAAGAAATTCTAATCATAAATATTTTTTGGGTTGTGTTATAACGTGTTTTCCCGTGGAAATGAGATAATCTCCCGCGGTGAAAAGTATTCTATATGTTGACCCGGATATCCAACTATCATCATACTAAATTTCATCAAAATCCCTCCAATGGTTTTTCTGTGATGCGGTAACAGACAGACAGACAGACAGACAGACAAAAATTCTAAAAACTATAGATTCGGTCTTTGTATCGATAATAAAGTCTATTTCAAGAAGATTTTTCAGAAAAAATATTTAAGGTACAGATTCGACTCAGTTAGAATTTAATTATATGTATAAATTATTTGTCGTTTTCTTTTCTTTTCTATTTTATTTGCGCTATTGACAAGGAAAATAATATAAATGTAAATATATAGAGGTCTTACAAACAGAACTACTTCATGCTTCATATTTATCAATTTTTAACCCCCGACGCAAAAAGCGGGGTGTTATAAGTTTGACGTCGATGTCTGTCTGTGTGTCTGTATCTGTCTGTGGCATCGTAGCTCTAAAACGGATGGACCGATTTCGATGCGTTTTTTTTTTCATTTGAAAGCCAATTTCCTTGCGGTGGTTCTTAACTATGTTTGGTTAATATCGGCCCAGCAGTGTAAGAGTATCAGCTCTTTTTAAAAAAATATATTTACTTTTTAAGGGTTGTTCCTTAAACTATAAGTATTTTTGCGTAAGGGGTTTCTTAAATTTTTAATTTAATTTTATTATCCTGAATAAGATTGATATTGATTTCATAAAGTTTTGTGTTTAATTCTGTATATTCTTAACGAAAAAATAATTTATTTAATCTCGTTAAATATTTTAAACTCTTTTGATTATCTATACAGATAATAAAATTGGAGTGTCCGTTTGTAATATTAAAATAACCGCTTTTTACTAAATGCATATGGATGTATACACGGTACTTTACCAAAACAACTTTTTTTACAATTTTTGTCTGTCTGTCTGTTTGTCTGTCTGTTTGTTCCGGCTAATCTCCGAAACGGCTGGACCAATTTTGACGGGACTTTCACTGGCAGATAGCTGATGTTATAGAGAGTAACTTAGGCTACTTTTATTTTAAAAAAAAGAATCAGAAAGATCAGAATCATGAAATTATGAACAAAATCCGCATACGGCCTACGCACCCGAGCAAAACGAGGGTAAATCGCTATATAATTTAAATGAACATCTTACTCGTAGCAAGCTACTATTTATGTATAAACATAGCTAACCGTGAAAACGTACCTAGGGACGAACGCGAGCGAAGCGAGCGTAAGTCGCTAGTATATAATAATATTTCTAAAATCTAAACTAATATTACAAAGCTGAAGAGTTTATTTGTTTGTTTAGTTGAACGCGCTAATCTCAGGAACTACTTATCCGATTTGAAAAATTCTTTTTGCATTAGATAGTCCATTAACTAAGGATATCATCCCGGAAAAATGTATGGTTCCCATGGGATAGATTTGTTTTCGTCAAGGCACGAACCCGAAGCGAAGCGAGGGTAAGTCGTTAGTTATAATATTCTACAGTCACCAACGGGATTTTTTAAATGATTAATAACCAGCTAAAACTTCACGAGTAGCTTCATTTTGACGAGATGCCCAAGTTTTCTTTGTACTTAAAATTTGACAGTGGAAGATGCAATTGTGGATTGATATGGAACATATCGATTGTCTAAAATTTATTACTAACAGAGTGTTTTACAATTTAATTTTGAGATAATCCAAGATAAAACAAAAAAAATGTAGTCCTACAATACAGATGGTTTGGATCAAATCGCCCCCATCTCTGAACAGGTTAAAGTAATAAAAAAATTATTTACAAAAATAAAAAACCGAACATAAAGAGCGTAAAAAGCGAATTACAAAGATGAAAACAAGTTGACGAAAAAACATAGTATTATGCAGTCGGAGACATGTAAATATTTTTTTTATTTACAGCTTTTTTGTTTTGGTCAGTAAGACATTTTTTGTTTTATTTAACAATTTCTTATCCTAAATTATTTTTAAACATATAAGGTATGTATATTTTTGTAATCGCCTCTTAAAAACCTGAATTTTGATAACCCTACTGCTCGGTTGATTCGAACGAAAAAAATTTTCTAGACACAAATTGGTGCCTAGGTTCCATCATTTTGATTTTTAGTAATATCTATGTAGAATCCTCGCCAAACTTTTTGGCCGCCCTGAATTTGGCGCTTGCAAGGCCTCGCGCAGATATATTCGAGCGGACAATAGTTAACGCATTTATAAATATACTAGCGAATCACCCTCGCTTCGTTTCGGTTTCGTCCCTAGACAAAAACATGTCTATCCGAACCGTACATTTTTCCGGGATGATATATAGCCTATAGCCTTCCTCAGTTAACGCGCTATCTAATGCAAAAAGAATTTCTCAAATCGGATTAGTAGTTCCTGAGATTAGCGCGTTCAACCAAACAAACAAACTCTTTAGCTTTATAATATTAGTATAGATGCTAATAAAATAATATTGTTATTTATTACTTTTTCATACACAATGATTTGATTGATATAGTTTTAGTAAATATAATTATAATATCTATACAGATAAATAAAATTGTAGTGTTGTGTGTAATGTCAAAATAACAGCTTTATACTAAATACAAATGGAATTAAATACGGTACTTATAAGAATAATTATTATCATCGTAGACTGATGATGATGTAATATTTTTCTTAGTATTATGGTAATGATAATCATGATATACCTTTTAGAAATCCTTGTGTCTATTTTATTGAGCCCTCTAATTTTATATCCATATGTAGTTCTAGCTTTTGCCCGCAACTTCGTCTGCATATTTCCTACTGAACCGAATTTGATGAAATTTGGTACAGAAGTAGATTAGACCTTGAGAAAGGACATAAGACATACAAAACTGATATATCTACGCGGACGAAGTCGCTGGCATAAGGTAGTCAGTTTTATATAGCCTATACCCTTCTCCCAAACTCTAGCTCTCTCTACCACCTATCTCTGTACCAAATTTCATCAAAATCGCTTTCGTGGTTTAGGCGTGATAGCTTAACAGACAAACAGATAGACAGAGTCACTTTCGCATTTTAATATTAGTAAGGTTTACTAAAGACTCGAAAAAATTTTTTTTGTCATTGTATTATATTTTAGTATTACAGTTATGATAATCATGATATACCTTTTTGAAATCCTTGTTTTGAGCCCTTTAATTTGATACCCATATTGCAGTATTCGAAAAAAAAAATGATTTTCGCCAAGTTCAATGGCGTCGCATAGCCGCCATGTTTGTTTTTTTAACGTCACCTATCTAAGAACACTCGGCCTGCTAAGACGAGTCTAACGATACCTCAAACATGTAAATCTGTTTAGCGGTTCTGGAGATAAGAGGTAATAAAGAATATTACATACATACACACAAGATACGCGCGAAAAACAATACCCTTCCTTGGCAGTCGGGTAAAAAGTGATATATATTCGTACAAACCGATAATAGTCAGACGAATAATATATTTTTTATTTATTTGATTATCGTACAAATAGAAACAGCCTCCTTTATTTATTACTAACTAAAACAAATCTATCCCACGGGAACGGTACTTTTTTCCGGGATAAAAAGTAGCTTATGTGTTATTCTGAAGTATGAGCTAAATTATTGAAAAGTTGCAGTAAAATCCATTTAGAACTTTTTGCGTGTAAGAATAACAAACATCCATACTTCCGTACACACAAACATTCACATTTATAATATTAATATCGATTTATCCTTATTTTAATTACGAATGGCAACAGCAATGTTAATTATTAAGTGCTTTGAAATCAGCTTAGCTATGTATGTTGTATGGAGTTCAAACACAAGATATACTTTGTACAAATATTTATTCAATATTATAAATAAAACTATCTTTTCGGATTTTTTCGCGGATTTATTTTGATTTTTCGTTCCCGACATTTCGAATGCTTTACAGCAATCATTGTCACGGGAGAGACTAAGGTGTTAGACGTCTCAAAAGTATATAGTTGTTACAGACAGCCTATCTACAAAATTACAAAATGAATTTAAAAATACAAAAATGGCACCAAAGTACCTTACAATATTTGTTAATTTTAAATGTTTTTTTTTTCAATTTTAATAAGTTTTTATAATTGAACACGGAAATATTATTTATTTATTTAAAGTTTTTATTGTTTAGTAATCTTATTTAGTGTTGCTATTATTATATTTATAACCATAGAGAAAAAAAAATTCAAGCCATCCAAGCCATTGTTCTATATGTGATTTTAAAAAAAGTTAAAACAATAAAAAAATTAAGAACATTAATTTTAATTTAATTTATTAATATCTGAAATATTAAGCAACACTATTGCTATATTTGTAGCAAATAAAAAATATTAGTTTGAATTATTGCCATATTGATCCACACAGTAAGAATTTAATACATCTAACTGTCTGTTATGTTTAATTTTATTATTTGATTATTAATAACAGGATCTCACGACAATGGTAGTACCATGGGAACGAAAAAACAACCAAAAATAAAAATAAATCTGCTAAATAAATGCGAAGAAAATGTTTTATTAACCGACTTCCAAAAAAAGGAGGAGGTTCTCAATTCGACCGTATATATATTTTTTTTATGTTTGTTCGGGCATTTTTTCGTCGTTTATGAACCGATTTTGATAATTCTTTTTTTGTTGGAAAGGAGATATCCCAAGAATGGCTGATTATGGGATCTCAGAGAAATCGAGGAGAACATTCGAAAATTGTAGCGGCGACTAGTGCGTTTGTTAACATTTTCATTAGGTATTTTAAAGCACTACTATTTAATGAAGGTCTGGAGTCGATCTGATGATGGACCCGAAAGATAGTCGAGGGAACTCCTCAACGATTTACAGCAATTACCTGGTGTTTGGGCTTGATTAATTTGTATTGATGATACGTCTACACTAAAAATGGAAAAATAAAAACTTTTTAAAAAAAAATAAAAACCGACTTCCAGGCACTGAAAAGTAAAAAATAACTAAACGGGGGTTTTCATTTAGAATAGATACTTAATCAGATTTTTTCGAAGTCGGTGCTAGCCAATTCAAATCAAAGCACACCGACTTCGAGAAAATCTGATTAAGTATCTATTCTAAATGAAAACCCCCATTTAGTTATTTTTTACTTTTTTTATCGATACAAAGACCGAATCTATAGTTTTTAGAATTTTTGTCTGTCTTTCTGTCTGTCTGTCGGTCTGTCTATCTGCCTGTCTGTCTGTCTGTCTGTTACCGCATCACAGAAAAACCACTGGAGGGATTTTGATGAAATTCGGTATGATGATAGCTGGACATCCGGGTCAATATATAGGATACTTTTTACCGCGGGAGATTATCTTATTCCCACGGGAATACACATTATAACACAACCCAAAAAATATTTATGATCAGAATTTCTTGAAACTTGGTATTAATGCTCTTCAATGCAATTAAATAAATACGTGTTTTAGCGTTTTTTGAGATTCATCCCATAAGGAGATAAAATAAGACTGACTACACTGACATTTAATTTAAATTTAAAATGTAAAATTGACGATTCAAAAGTGCTTGTAAAAGTCTATTTGAATAAAGTATATTTTGATTTGATTTGATTAAGGGATGAAAATTTGTGTGAAACCTAACTTTTTAAAGTTTTTTTGTTGTAGTTTTAGCGCGAGCGAAGCCGCGGGTTTTGCTAATCTTATATAAATTTAATAATAGATACTAACTTCTGAACCAGCTTATAGTTAACCAGTGAATTATAGTTTTTTCTGGTCTTAACGGTTTAACCCCGTAAAAAGTGAATCATCTATCTATATTTATAATAAAATTGTAACTAAGACGAATCTGTACATTAAATATTTTTTGAAAAATCTTATGGAAATAGACAATATTATTGATACAGAGGCCGAATCTACAGTTTTAGGATTTTTGTCTGTCTGTCTGTCTGTCTGTTACCGCATTACGGGAAAACTACGGGATAGATTTTGATGAAACTTAGTATGATGATAGGTGGGATTCCGGGTCAATATATAGCATACTTTTTACTGCGGGAAAATATCTCATCTCTGAGAAATCTATACTAAACGTTAAAATGTAACTATGGACTAACCCGAGCGGAGCAAGGGTGAGTCGCTAGTATAAAATAGAAATAAGAATGGTCTCAAAATAGATCCTTGCGGAACATTTCGTATAGGAGATTAGAAGAATTTACATTATTTAAAGACCGGTAATTCTATCATTAAGGTTAAATCTAGATTTAACTCTACATTTTAGACAGATTTTTTCAAATTTGTACACTATTACAGTGGAAAGGGAAGAGGGGCAAAGTTTTGACTAACAAAAAGCTATGTACATTTATATATGAGTACAATATCAATACCATATAGGTAATATGAATAGAAAACTAAAATCACAGACAACTTATTATAATTACCAGGTGTAAGTGGGCCCCTAAAGAAGCTAGTGATCCGTTGATCCTGCCGCCATCGAATTCTTAAGCGAACTCAAACTGTTGAAGCCGGGCAGCCAGTGCATATAAAGCCAGTAAATATGGACTATCACACCACTGTGGGTATCCCACCAACAGTGGTGTGATAGTCCACATTTACAGGCTCGAAGCCAACTCTGGCATTGGCCAGGGCGAGACCGTTAAGGAAGATTATCAGCTTCATTTTGACTTGACATGATTGATTTCAAAGCGCCAGTATTTATAGACGTTATATCGAACGTCGATCATTTGGTTGGGTTTCGCGGAAACGTTAGAAAAACTATTATTGATTGTAATAAGAAAAGTTAGCGGCGTTACTTTTAATGTCTCTTTAATATATTATTTTGTACATATATATTAAGAATCAAAAAAATTACACAAAATTATTGAAATAATATATTGTCTTATTTTTAACCAGTTGTACTGTGACTTCACATGGCATAAATATGAAGTAAGCAATTATAATAAAATGTTTTTATCCTACTTGGCAGTAATTCTCGAGTGTGAATAGAGAGAAGGAAAGAGGGGGAATAAGGTAAATCTGTACATAGCTTGACTGTAATACTTTCTTAGATTTATACGAATATTAGACATTTAAATAAAATAATATCTTTTCGGATTTCTGGTCACGGGGGAGACTCTCTCCCGTGACCATGATTGCTGTAAAGCATTCGAAACGTCAGGAACCAAAAATCAAAATAAATCCATGAATAATCCGAAAAGATAGTTTTATTTAAATAGCTTGACCGGTTAGACGTACGTACGTAGATTGATGAACGATCAAAAAAGGATCAAAAATTCTAGCAGAAGTAATTTATTAACAAGTAATTTATAAACAAGTTGAGTTCAGACCATTGTGGTCAGTTAGCTTCATTTTCTTATACTTTAAATGACAATAAAAATATGTTAAAAAAGACTTTTGTCCCCATAAATACTACACGTATGGAGAAGTTCAGAGGTAATATTGTAGCAAAACTTCCTTATTTATCTTACAATAATGACCCCAACTTCTTATATAATTCTTTGTTTAAATTAATAAAAACAGAATTTTCTACAATATTTACTTCTAAAACAGTCAATTCAGGGGGTCTCTTGTCATTTAGTGAATGGGCAACTCCTGGCATCTACAAGAGCAGGCAAAGACTATATGAATTGTATGGTGAAAAAGCTTATAATCATAGTACATCGTTTGCTTCTTTTGTAAGTGCCTACTCAAAAATGTTTAGGAGAGTATGTTCCATGGCAAAATCTTTGTATATTAAAGACAAAATAAAAAATGCACATAATAAAGTAAAAGTGACATGGAACATAATTGCTTGTGAAAGTGGGAGAGTCACAGATCGCAGCTTCGATTTTAAGTTGAATATAAACAATAATTTTATTACTTCAAACCAAGAAGTTGCATCTGAGTTTGAAAAATTTTTCACTGACATTCCAATTTCAACAACGCAATCACTCAATTCATCTCCCGCTATTGCCGAATCTTTACTTAAGAAACATGTTAAAGAATGTAATGTAGTATTTAAATTTAAACCTGTATACCCCAAAGATATCATTGCAGCCTTCAAAAGTTTGGATCTCAAGAAAACCGCTGACCTATGGGGTATATCTGTAAAAGTTATTAGCTCGGTAATTGATGTTGTTGCACCTCATTTAGCTACTGTATTTAATAGCAGTATAGAGCATGGTGCGTTTCCTGATCTAATGAAACACAGTAAAATTATTCCTATTTTTAAATCAGGTAGTACCTTAGACCCTAATAATTTTAGACCAATTTCGGTACTGCCAACGTTTAGTAAAATTTTTGAGAAAATCATACTCGCGCAAATGTTAACGCATTTCAATGCACACAATCTACTTCATAAGAAACAGTTTGGATTTACGAAAGGCCGCTCCACGGCAGATGCTAGTGTTGAGTTAGTAAGAAATATTTTTGAGGCTTGGGAAAGGTCACAAGATGCACTTGGGATATTCTGTGACTTATCCAAGGCCTTTGATTGTGTGCATCATGAGACGCTGATCAGGAAACTGCATCATTATGGTATTAGAAATAAGGCACTCGACCTTTTGAATTCGTATTTAAATAATAGAATACAGAGGGTTGATGTTAATGGTAAGAGATCTCCTGGAGCTCCGTTAGATATGGGGGTTCCGCAAGGGTCTATTCTCGGCCCCTTTCTTTTTCTAATTTATATTAATGATTTGCCATTTTTTGTACAGGACAAACATGAGATAGTATTGTTCGCTGATGACACTTCACTTATTTTTAAAGTGAAGCGAAATCTGCTTATGTACGACGATGTAAACGATGCTCTCTCAAAGGTTGTCTATTGGTTTGATTCAAATAATTTATTATTAAATAATAAAAAGACAAAATTAATAAAATTCACATCACCCAATGTTAAACTTGTTGATAATGGTGTAATATTAAATAGGGAAATGTTAAAACCGGTAGAGTCCACTAAATTCCTGGGTATTATCATAGATTCCAAATTGCAGTGGGGCCCCCATATTGAGGGACTAGCGAGTAGACTCAGCTCTGCAGCGTTCGCGGTAAAAAAAATTAGACTTCTTACTAATGTAGATACAGCTCGCATAGTATATTTTAGCTATTTTCATAGTATTATGTCGTATGGTATCTTACTCTGGGGAAATGCAGCAACTGTTAATACGATTTTTGTACTGCAGAAAAGAGCTATTCGTGCAATTTATAGTTTAGGTCCTAGAGCGTCATTAAGAGATAAGTTTAAAGAAATAAAAATATTGACTGTTGCTTCTCAGTACGTGTACGAATGTGTTATGTATGTTCGTAAAAATATACACGAATTTCCCAAGAATTGTGACATGCATAACTTTAATACTAGGAGCAAACACAAACTTGTAATGCCTGTAACTCGTTTAAAGAGAGTCAGTAATTCTTTTTATGGACAATGTATACGCTTGTACAACAGGATCCCAGAAAATGTTCAAAAAGCTTCTATCATTAAATTCAAAAAAATTGTTAAAGAACGTTTGTGTGCTAAAGGCTATTATACAATAAATAATTTCATAGAAGATAGCACGCCTTGGGAATGAAGTGATCGCCTCCAGGCTACTTCAACTTTATAAAAATATTGTAAATTACAATTTATTAAAAAAAAAAAAATTAGTCCCGCTGAGTTTCTTTCGCCAGTTCTTCTCAGGTCTGAGGTTTCATTTTTCCGAACTGGTAGTAGACTCATGACGTTCAGTAAAAAATTGTAATAATTTAATGCTGAATAAAATATTTTGAATTTGAATTTGAAAAAATTCAAAATGATCGAATAAATAAACGTGAAGCCAGATATAAAAAAAAGCCTACAACATATTCTGACGAACTGGTTGTTGTATACAGACAGAATATAAACGAACCTTTCATATTCTTGTTTCAATACGTTTAATGTACATACTTAAATTATTAGGATTTTTTTTTATTGTCCTGTGTTCTGAGAGCTTGGACAAGGTGACATTCTACAATTGTCGTAGAATAGAATCTAAAAATATATATGTGAGGTTCTATGAGATAACAGTTTCCGCCGTTTCAATACAATTTTAAATATTTCTTTCCATAAGTGATAGTAGAATGGCATCTTGTATAGTTTTTCTAATTAAATTTATATTCGTCTTTACAATTTTATTATAATGTCCTCCCGACCGATTTCAGCCACGGCGGCTAATCTCATTGAGACTAACCAGATGCGCAGGAGATATTATAGTGCACAAGTTACTTATCCTTCACGACCCGTTTTCATTATATTTTGTAACAATAATATTATTTAGCTAACTTAACTACAATCTTCACAAACCTAATTTCTAACATAACAAAAATTCTTGATCTTTAGAATTTTTCATGGTATCAATGCATATTTTTATAGGAACTAACTAACTGAAAAAATCTATTCTTCTTATTAGAAGAATAGATTTTTTCAGTTAGTTATTATTATTTCCTATTGGAAAACACATTTTTACACTATAAAAGAAAATCTATGACGAAAAACATAATACAGAACCAAATTATATGAAAAAATAGTTTATCTAAAATACAATCAGAGATTAATTGAATCATTTATCGATTAATTTTTGGGTTTATACAACATTGGTTTCCCCAAAACTAGACCTTGGGGGACGTCTTCGATGATAAGAAGCGTTCAATTAGAACTATTGCGGCTTTAATATCAATAGCTAGTCCGTACAAGATACACCTATTATTTGCCAACGACATATCATCTCGGTGGAATCTCTGATGGTTTTGGTCCAGATGCTGAACAGCCTGGACAATTTAACGTATCTCCTAGAAAAATCTTTTACTGTATGATTTTAATGGAAGAAGGTAAGAAATTGGCAGACAGTTACTTTATTTATATTATTAGTATGGATAGTTTTTAATTCTTGAAGGAGAAGTAAAGCATGCGGGATCGGGATCTTAGGAGTAGCAAGCTACTATTTATGTATACCTAAACATAGCTAACCGTGAAAACGTACCGTATAGTTTATATATAGACGGTTGACTGTTGATAAAATTTTCTGTTTTTTTATACACCCCCATGATATGGATATCAAATGAAAAGGCTTGATGAGCAAAACACAATAATCAAAGTGACGTCCTTGTAAATCCTGAAACTAGGACAAGCCATGATATTTTTAATTTAAGCACAAAATATTTTTCAGCAATCAACAGTATATTTAACGTTACGACTCTTTCAACTGTTTAAGAAAAAGGCCAGAAATGAATTGCTAAAAAATGAGAAGAATAGCGAAAAGAAGCTGCGGAACTAAAACTAGGTCTTTATTTCTTCTCTAAATAGACGTGTAAATTACAATTATTCTATAGTAGAAATTAGTCCAGAGTGATAAAATGCATCTCTGATATTCTCATGTGTAGATTATTTCCAACATGATCACCGCTTGTCTTACGGTGAAGGAAAACATCGTGAGGAAACCAGCATGTCTGAGAGAATCTAGCAAGTTGTCTGCAGACATGCTCAGTCCGCCCGCACTTGGCCAGCGTGGTGGACTATGGACTGAACCCCCTTCCATTGGACGGTGTGGGCACACCCAGCAGTGGGATACTAAAAAGGGCTGGACAAGACTCATAAATACTACAAATTACGTAAAGTTTAAAAATATAGTCTCACAAAATGCGATCGGTTTGATTGTGGGTATTTACAATAACAGATTAATACATAATACTATTGATAACAAATTATAATGAAAATGATAATAAAATAGTACACCATTATCAATTAGTTATGTATTAAGTGTTAAAGATTTAATTAATTTAGTTTTTTTACAAGGTTTTATATAACTTGCAATGTTCTTAATTGGTATGTCTGTATGGGTTAAATTTTGTAAAAAAATTGCCTCTATGTACATATGTACGCAATAATCTCGAGACCTACTGAACAAGTTTGGATTTGGTTTGCTGTTATGATCTCTAGAAGGGATGTAGTGAATTTAAAATAACTTTAGTACTTATAGGAGGTGAGCATTGACGATACACACAGCAAGCACCATCTAGTTCTTTGGTAAGCTATGAGGCTTGTGTTATGGATACCAGATAGTTGATACACTACACATATATAACTTTAAATACATACATCTATACTAATATTATAAAGCTGAAGAGTTTGTTTGTTTGTTTGTTTGTTTGGTTGAACGCGATAATCTCAGGAACTACTAATCCGATTTGAAAAATTCTTTTTGCATTAGATAGCCCGTTAACTGAGGAAGGTTATAGGCTATAAATCATCCCGGAAAAATGTACAGTTCCCGTGGGATAGATTTGGTTTTGTCTAGGGACGAAACCGAAGCGAAGCGAGGGTGAGTCGCTAGTATAAATATAAACACCCATGACTGGAGTTCCACTACCTCTAATTTTTGCATATTTTGTACTCCACCTTTACAAAGTTAGAGCATGAGAGTACAATGATACAATCGCATACAATGTTTACGAGTTTATAATAATGTAACTCGGCTAATAAGGGCTTTTTACTAACTGAACTAAATGGCTAACACCTACGTTATTTAAAAAAAACCAATGCTATGTACACCTGAAGCTTACAATCTCCCTCCTTCTTTTTTTTTAAATTACATATATAAAGTGCCATTCTTATTTTGCTATTGCTTTTTGCCCTTGCAAATGCATTTTATATAAAAATATTAGCTTTCTGCACTTTATCTCCATAATTTAATTTATTTAAACGAGCAATTCTTGTATATTTATTTATATATTTATTTATACCGCCGATCTCGGAAACGGCTCTAACGATTTCGCTGAAATTTTGTATGTGGGGGCTATCGGAGCAAAAAATCGATTTAGATTAGCCTTGTGTCTGGGAAAATATGTATTTTCGAGTTTTCATGCGGTTTTCTTTAGCATTATTCCACGAAAAATATGTTAATAATTTCGCACATTTGAGTATAAACATCGTGGTCAAGCGGCCAAGGTGCGAGATTGACTATCACAAGTGTGTTCGAATACCAGTCGGATACAAAGATCTTGCTTTTATTTATTTATTTTTGTATTTATTTAAGTCTTTAGTTTTTTTTTAACACAATTAAAAAAAAATTACTTGTAACCAATAACTCTGAGCGAAGCTCGGTCGCCCAGGTACTTAAACTTTGTGTCAAATTTCACATTCCTCTGTCCGCGTAATTGTTTTAAAAAGGGGTAAAAACTAAAAAGTTTTTGCTTCACATATTAATATATAGATTAGTAGTTCTTAACAACTGTTAAGAACTGTTGAAAAAAAAAACTTAAAAACTTAAAAACTGTTGAAAAGAAGAACTGTTGAAAAATGTTAACTAGTGATTATAAATAACTGGATTTAATGAATAATTTTTATCTCTGGTTTTCCCAATATAGGTGATTATTTATATTATCTAAAGACGATTATATTTAGAACAGCAAATTATATATTCTTATCATAATTATTGTCGATTTTGAAATGATATCTATTGAAAACATTTTTAACCGACTTCCAAAAAGGAATAAATTCTATGTTCGTCTGTATGTATTTTTTTTGTGTATGCTCATCGATATTTTCGCCAATTGTGAACCGATTTAAAAAAATAGTTTTAAGATAGAAAGGGTATACTCCCGAAGCGGTCCCATTATCATCAAGCCAGGTTCTGATGATGGAATCTCAAGGAAATCGAGGGAAAACTAATAAATCTTAGAAGTCAATTTTGACCCACTTCGCAGTTTCTAATTGAGTTGAAATTTTGCATACTTATGTAAGTTTAGTATTAATGTAATAATCTGGTACTATTGAGCTGATCTGAAGATGGAATCAAGAGGAGAGGAGAATCAAGAGGAGTGGAACTCCTCAACGGCGAACAGCTAAGACACGAAATTTTGTAGATATTATTATTTATATAGATTAACTATAATATAGCTTTTGGACAATAATGCTCAATGGGACCCATTCAATAACAAGTGGTCAACTTTAGTTCTTGAGTTACTGAGTTATGCTGAGAATATTGAATAACCCTGTTACTGATATTCTCAAAACCCAAGT
The DNA here is from genome assembly GCA_033884665.1 of Argynnis bischoffii washingtonia. NCBI lineage: Eukaryota > Metazoa > Arthropoda > Insecta > Lepidoptera > Nymphalidae > Argynnis > Argynnis bischoffii. The sequence goes on from CM066636.1 coordinate 7,040,717, forward strand.
GGTATTTAATTTTATTCCTAATGTTCTTTTTTTTCTCTTTCCTTTTGTTTGTAATTAATCTATTCATATAATAAAATTCTAACTAAGTCGAATCTGTACCTTAAATATTTTTTGGAAAATCTTATTGAAATAGACATAATTATCGATACAGAGGTCAAATCTATAGTTTTTAGAATTTTTGTCTGTCTGTCTATCAGTGACAGCATCACAGAAAAACCACTGGAGGGATTTTGAAGAAATTTGGTATGATGATAGCTCGTTATCCGGGTCAACATATAGGATAGTCTTTACCGCGGGATAATATCCCATTTTTGAGACAAAATACAAAAACTAGTTAGAATAAAACCACGATGATCCTATAAACATTTTAGCAAGGTAACTTACTAAATATGGCAAAAACTATTAAAAAAAACTTATCTTGACAAAAAAAAAAGATTAATAGCACTATTTTATTCATTAAAATAACTCCAAAAATATTTATGTTTTATTTATACATTCGACTAAGATGTCACTGTGTTTTTAAAATGCGTGGTTTTAATTCCAAAAAATTGAATATATAGATTTTGAATATATACATACGTTTCTATGATTTTATTAGAATTACTACTAAATTACCCGCATCCCGGCCGTGTTCAAAATTAATAACATAGGTATTAGGAATATTTTGTTGGCCGAAACAATGTTAATGTTTCTAAATCTTTTAATGTAAAAACTGGGCAAATGCAAAACCAACTCCAGCATTATAAGGTTCCGTTTAGCAAAATACTTCGTTGTTTTTCTTACACCTACGTATTTTGCTAAGTTAACACTAAAATAAATACGAATAATACTAACGTTTCCACAATATACTCATTTTATCGACCGTAAAAATAAGTTCGATTCATATTATTTTTTAACATTTTATGAAAAATTTTTTTATGGTTGTTAAACTTAAACAAAGCAAGTGAAAGTATTTTGGAAACTGCTATACCTCAACTTTTTCAGATTTTTTTGAAAGGTGAAAGGCTTAAAGGACGCTAAAATGCTTATGACTTTAATCATATTAGACGAGCCGAAATAATAAAAAGCATTTGCTTAGAATTATTTACTTATTTACCTTTATTATGTACTACTGGAACCCTCACTTTCCCCAACATCTTTTGAAAATCATTTCGGAATATATTACTAACTAGCGCTAACCCATCCCTGTTTCGCGACAAGTTAACATTGACAAAAGTTATTATTATGTAATTTAAATAATCTGCTAAATATAAATTAATCAATAGCTCAATTGCTGTCTATTAGTAGATAAATGATTAAAATAATTTAATAGTTTGAGAGTTTACAGCGCAAAACTAAACAAACATACAAAACAGAAGTATAGACAAACTATAAACGTTATTGCTCAAACAAAAAGTGCAATATTACTAAATCAAATATGAAATGAACGGAGGGACCTTCGTGTCATAGTCAATCACTGCCATTATTTACCAAGCATGCGATGCGCAATGAAATTATTATATTATGTAAGATTATACTAATTTGTAAAACCCAAGAATTTGGTTTTTGGTCATCTGAACGCGGGCAGAGCCGCGGGCAATGCTAGTTTATAATGTATGTGTAATCTAGTTAGTGTAAGTGGTACTGCAGTTCTAATTAGATCTAAATAAATAAATAAATAAATGGCTGCTGCTCCCAGGGTTGACTTCCGGCGAGGGAACTCCTCAACACTGAATTGGAACAGACATGATTTTTTTTTGTACAAGCATTTTTGTATAACAAATATTTTCTTCTTACTTTGACACTACTATGTCTACACTAAAAAGGAAAAAATAACTACTTTAAAAAAAAAAAAAAAACCAAAACCGACTTCAAAAACATGTATTAAAAAGTAATAAAATAAATGATTGGTAGTTTTCATTTCCTATAGATATATGTGTATGTATACAGTTATTTTCGAAGTCGGTGTGCTTTGATTTGTATCGGCTGGCCTTCCAAAGCAAACCTTGAACAAACCACGCTCGTAATACATAAAGTCCGCCGCATCGTACACACTACACAGATATCGCTTTTAGATTAGATCTTATGTATGTGATATAATGTAGGGTTTTTAAATCTTTATATTTTTAATTAATGTTTATTTAGTCGAACACAGTCCCACCACTAGTTCCACGGCCGTGTTCAATTCGGATTATACAGCTCCCTGTTTAAACAAGTGGGCTAAGATTGGCAAAAGTTATCGCACAAGGATCTATTCTTGGCCCCTTCTTATTCGTAATATATATTAATCATTTACCTTCCTATGTAAAAAGTGTGTTATTCTACTCTTTGGTGATGATACTTCGTTAATTTATAAAGTCTAGCGTAGTAAACCAAATTTAGACGAAGTAAACAGTAAATTTTGAAAGCATAAAAATTGTTCTTTTTTTTGCATTTGACAGCATTTTTGTTCGCTCGATCGCTTACTGTATGGATAGGAAGAAAAAAAAAATTGCCTCCGAAAGCGTGAAACAGAAAATATCACGTATTTAAAAACTATTCATCGAATCTTCTTCCAAAAAAATTGCATTTAAAGTATTTTGGAAGCCGTATTATCCTAAATGTTCGAAATTTACAACGCTTAAAAAATCACTTAGATATATACATCTATATGATATTTAAAGAGAAAGGACCTCTGTTCAGCGGATACTTTTGTCGAGTTAATTTTTTTCTCACCCTTCAATTACATGTAGGTGCATCTAATATATAAATATCTCGTGTCACGGTGTGTGTGGTCGCACTATTATTTATTGTAACTAGCGACTTACTTTGCTTCGTTCTGGGTTCATCTGTAGACGAAAACAAATCTATCCCACAGGAACTGTACATTTTTCCCGAATAAAAAGTAACCTATGTGTTATTTCAAACTATAATCTATCTCTGTGCCAAATTTCATCCAGATCCGTTCAATTATAAACTTTCACATTTATAATATTAGTAGGACTCTAACTAGTAACGTTAATAAAATGAAATATTGAAACATAAGTGTTGTGCAGTGTGTGAAGTGTGCTAAAGCTAATAGCTATCATGGGGAAGGCGTTAACATAGCAAAGTCACCGCCTTGCACATATGTAGTTCTTACACCGTCTTCAAGTTGATCTAGAATTATTATAATATTTAATCTAAAACATTTAATCGAGATTGTTTAATACAGACGAGGTTTCCTGGATGATTGAAGAAGGTTCAAAGAGGGATTGGCAGTCGATCATATCATTTAAGATTTAATGTAAGAAGCATAGGTTCAGATGATTTCGTCTTTCGGCTAGCATTTTAAAATTGAAAATATTTTAAAATGCTTGAATCTATCATCGTAGAACTTAACATGACCAGGACCCTTAAAGCGGAAGGACAGACAATGTTGGAGAGATTGTAGGGCGGTGACCACGTAGTACTACAATAGTCTAGTCTATTTCTGACGACGCTGTTACATACTAAAAGTGTGGAAGATATTCCTTTAAACTCTCTACTGTTCCTAAAAACAAAATCTAGCGCTTTGTTGGTAGCATTGAGCTTTATTATCTACATGTTGCACGAACTTCAGCTTATGATCTACAATAACTCGTAGATCACGTATTTGATTTATTTCCTTGAGCTTTTCTCCTAATATGTTATAGCTGGTGATAGATCAATATCTATCATCAAATATTTCTGGATCAAAGATGCTGTTACATGTGCACATAGCCAGGATCGCCCAAGCCACTACATTCGCTTTGATAATCCACAAATACTAGCGAAAGAAAATCGTTATCGCCCCAGAATGATTCGCGAAGCTATTGAAATTTAAAAATGTCCAAACTTCAATAGGGAAGGTGGCTGGGTACTACCATCATCATGGGATCCTGTAATAAACATAATAAAAACAAACAACAAAAACAAATGTAACAGACCAGTAGATGTAGTTAGTTCATACTGTGTGGATCGCAATAATAATAGTAATTCTAATTAATATTTTTTTATCTATAAAGTTAACAATAGTGTTGCTTAATATTTTAACTTTAAATAATAACAATCTAAATTAATATTAAACTTCTTTTTAAACTACATATAAAACAATTATATTGCTTAAATAAATAATTGATATTTTAAAAAATGTTTAATAATCTTTATGGTTACAGATAATATAATAATAGCAACACTAAATAAGATTAGTAATTAATAAAGAAAATTTTAATATTTATTATAATAGCTACAATTAAGTAAATAATATTGCTATATTGAATTATAATACTTATTAAAAACTTTAAATTTTTTAAATGTTTAGAATTAAAATCAACTAATATTGTAAGATACTTTGGTGCCATTTTTAATTTTTTAAATCATTTTTGTAAAATAGTGGGTAGGCACTGTCTGTAACAAGTATATAGCGCCTTTAAGACGTCTAAAATCTTAGTCTCTCCCGTGACCATGATTGCTGAAAGCATTCGAAACGTCGGGAACCAAAAATCAAACTAAATCCGCGAAATAATCCGAAAAGATAGTTTTATTTTGAAATGTCAAATATTCGCGTAAATCTAAAAAGGAAAGATGCTGTTGTTTAATCAAGTCACTGAGAAAATAATAATTTTATATCTATTATGTAACAGTTCCTCGTCAGTTCCTAGACAATTTCGTTAGTACTCAAACTAAAACCCCTAACGTTTTAATAATAGCAAGACAATTTATTGTAACATAATAGTACATTAATAATAATTACATCTTTACTAATATTATAAAGCTGAAGAGTTTGTTTGTTTGTTTGTTTATTTATTTGTTTGTTTGGTTGAACGCGATATTTTCAGAACTACTAATCCGATTTGAAAAATTCTTTTTGCATTAGATAGCCCGTTAACTGAGGAAGACTATAGGCTATATATCATCCTGGAAAAATGTACAGTTCCCGTGGGATAGATTTGTTTTTGTCTAGGGACGAACCCGAAGCGAAGCGAGGGTGAGTCGCTAGTTTTTAAATATAATAATAACAATTTTAAAGTTTTACATTTATGAAATTCGAACTAACCACAATATACAAACGTGTATTCTAGAAATGTGAAAAATTCGATAGACAAAAAATACATTTGACTAATTAATATAATATACCGTTACAAATCAATTACAAATAAAATGTTGACTGACTTAATGAACTCGTATACAAACGTATATGTTTTATGCATGTACACTCTTCCATTTTTAACCTATACATACTTATAGCCTAGATCTTTCACCTTCGCTCTGGTTGCAGCTTGAAGATGTTTCATTACATGAAACACGTGCTCGCACACAAAGATGGCACGTCTTATACCAGTTATTCCTAGATAAGCTGTGTCGAATTTATCAACATTGGTCGCAGACTTTTTGTAGAACATAAGGTCGGCGGACAGGAATTCATCCCACACTCTGGGGTAGCTGAACAGGTCTTGGACATCTTAGCTTTTACTTGATAGTGCTAGCTAATTGTCTTATTATTGCAGTAAGATTCTCTGTCTTAGACTCGTGTATGCATTACAATTCTTATGTTTTGTAGCACGTGCATTAAGGTCAATAACGGTTGATTTCAATTCACTATATTCGATGACTAGGTTTCTGAACATAATTTATTTGTCGTCGAGTTCCTGCTTTATTTCCTCATATTTGAGTTGCAATAAATTCAATGCATCATCAACCCTGTTCAAGCAGTTCAATACCACATTCTTTTTAAGCTCAATCTGATAAAGCATGTTTGATTTAAATTGATCCAAAAGTGGGGACATTTCTCATTCATCATACAACGAGACAGTAACATCACTTCTAGGTCCACTAAAATGTATTACTCGTATTGTAACATTTGGATCATAAGAATCCAAATGTGCTAGACTTTGATCTTTTGCCAATACACGATAGACAAACCAAATGAAGATTTAAAGTTAACTGATAGGTCACTGTACAGTATACAGTGTTTTTCCTAACAATAGTGTTCTTTACATAAAACTTTAATGAGCGAACAGCACCTAGTTTTAAGATTTTTAGAAAAAAAACCGGCAACATATGAGATAACGCCTGACATAAAATAGGGACAATACGTGGGTCTATGTTACGTTGCTTAAAAATAATTAGCTTATCGAAATGGTGCTTCAACAAGCATTTCAGTAGATATCTAGCAAATGTAGGAATCGGCAGACGAATTTGTATGTCGGCATGTTTAAAATTTTGAGTAGGTGTACCATAATACCTATATTATTATAATACCTATAATATTATAGTACCTATAATTCTTACTATTGTATGATGATTATTCACAATTCGCGTGAGATTTGCTTAGCACTTTGAATACATTTCATTTAACTAAAAATCTATCCAACAGAATTCAATGAAACTTTTTTTGAAGTAAAACTTCTTTACGCACGCTTGACTTGGGATTACGCAAACATGGACGTACGTTCGTTGCCATGGTAACCATTGTTATTGTCTGACAAATGATATATAATATTATATTATTGCCTTAAATGATATTCTATAAATATATGATAAGACGTTACAATAACAGTGCGTTTCTTTTTATACTGACAATGAATACCGCAAAAAAGTGTGCTGGTTGTTGCGAACTTTTAAGAAAGGATTATTTAATATGTCACAAATGCAATGATTATTATGATCTTTTGTGCGCTAATTTAACGCCAAAAAAATTTAGTCAAATGAATAATGAACATAAAAACAGTTGGATGTGTCAAGTATGCCTAAGTAAAATACCTAAACGAGACAACACAAATACACCTCTACGTGGTGGTACAATACATACCTCGCATGCCCTTTCACTTCCGGGTTCTTCTAATGTTACCAATCGTAATAAAAACAGAGAACATCGGCGTAATGAAAATTTGGCTAACCCATTGAATGAAGACTTGAACCTGATCCCAGCATCGTTGGAGCCAGAAGTTATTAATAAACTTAATAGTACGACATGTAGTTTATCCAAGGACGAAATAAAGTCTTTAGTAAGGGATGAAATGAAATCGGTGTTAGCTGACTTCCAAGCAAGTCTTTTTAAGAATTTGGACGCCAAAAATAAAGATTTTATTGAGCAAATAGAGCAAGTAACATTGTCTTTAAATTTTATAGAAGAAAAGTATGAGCAAATAAGATTGGATGTTAATAATAAATTTGAGTCATTAAGGAAGTTGGAAGCTGAAAATATAGATCTTAAAAAAACTGTCATTGACCTCAGTTCCAGACTAGTTCAAATTGAGCAACATTCGAGAACTACTAATGTGGAGTTACATTGTATACCCGAACACAAGTCAGAAAACCTAGTCACGGTTATTAAACAAATAGCAAATGTTACAAATTATCAGTTGAATGAAACCGACATTCATCTGTGTACCAGAATTTCTAAACTGGATAAATCTAGTACTAGGCCACGGTCTGTTCTAGTAAAATTTTCAAGTCCAAGAGTCCGTGATGGATTTTTGGCTTCAACAATATCGTTTAACAAAAAAGCGAAAGACAAAAGTGAGAAACTTAACACAAGTCATCTCGGAATAGCTGGTGATCGACAACCTATCTACGTCATGGAACACTTATCTCCCGCTTTGAAATCTCTACACGCTGCTACTCGTCTAAAAGCTAAAGAAAAAGGCTACAAATTTGTGTGGATTAAGGCGGGACGCATATATGTACGCAAACACGAATCAGCTGAACATAAATATATTAAGAATGTTGAGTCTCTTAACAGTCTACTATAAAAATTTAAATAACTCAATTAGGCTAATATTTACATACATATGTGATGGTATTGTTTAAATAACATTCGATAGTATATCCTGCTATTATCAGAATGTCAGAGGACTACGAACTAATATTAAAGACGTGTCACTTAACATTCAAAGTAATAATTTTGATATTATTATATTTACTGAAACATGGCTGAATAATACAATATATGATTCTGAAATTTTTGATAACAGATACGTTGTGTATAGAAGAGATCGAATAAATAATAGGCTTGGAGGCGGTGTTCTCATTGCAGTTGCAAATAAATTTACTTCTTTTAAAATAACAAGTGATAGTAGTGAATGTGAAGATCTTTGGATAAAAGTTAAAATAGCAATAGGTAAGCATTGTAAATTTCTTAAAGTTTCTACTGTATATTTACCGCCTCCCCTTAATGAAATTACACTAAAGGCTTTTATTGATAATGCTAATAGAATTATTGACGAACATCCCTCAGAGTACACATTGATAGCTGGTGACTTTAATATCTCTAATGCAACCTGGCAAGTTCATAGCGCGGGAACATATCTCTTACCGGTTCTTAATATTAACACTAACGCACATAACCTTATTTTAGATTTTCTGGAATTAAATGACTTAAAGCAATTCAATTATGTCTTAAATAGCAATAATAAAATTTTAGACTTGGTAATGTGTAATTCGGAAATAATAAAAGTCAATCATTGCCTCAATCCAATACGCAGCATAGATTCTCATCATCCTCCATTGGAGATTTCCATAGCAGCGACAGCCAGCCGCAATAAGCAGAAAACGCTATCTCATAAATTAAATTTCTTTAAGGGTGACTATAAACAAATTACTCAAGCTTTAAATAAGATATCATGGGATAAAGAGCTCCTACTCTATGATAATGTTAATGAAATGGTGGACAAATTCTACCAAATCTTATACAATCTCATAAAACGTTACATTCCTTTTAGTAAAAAGTGTGGCAATAGGCATCCTGTATGGTTTAACTTGCATCTCATATATCTTCTTAAGCAGAAACAAAAATATCATAACAGATACAAACTATATCGAAACCCTCTAGACCTTATTGAGTTTCAATATCTTAGATCTGACTGTGAAAAATTTACTAAGGAATGTTACGAGAACTATGTTTCTAATATTGAATTCGAAATTGGTAAAAATCCTAAATATTTTTGGACGCACCTCACTAATAAACGTAAAGGATCTTCCGGCTATCCGTCTTCAATGTGCTTAGGCCAAAAGAAATCAAATAATAAAAAAGAAACTTGCAATCTATTTGCTACACATTTTGCCAGTGTTTATAATACTTCGGTGACTAAGGTTAATTTGCCCGATTTACAAGAGCAGCTTCCTGAAATATCACATATACACATTTCCCAGAGTAATGTCCTATTTAAAATAAAAAGACTTGTTAGAGATCAGGGTGCTGGGCCTGATGATATTCCTCCGGTTTTCTTGATTAACTGTGCTGAGTCTCTGTCATATCCATTATACCTTATCTTTAATACGTCTCTAGTAAAGGGTAGTTTTCCTGATAAGTGGAAGGAGGCAAGGTTAGTCCCCGTTTTTAAAGATGGCAATAAAGAATTGGTGTGCAACTACCGGCCTATATCGATCCTGTCGACTATGTCGAAGATTTTCGAATCGCTCGTACATCCATTTATTTTTAACCATGTCAAGTGCCATATATCATCCTATCAACATGGATTTATGCCCAGAAGATCCACAAATACAAATTTACTTAATTATGTTTCTGATCTTGTTGATGCAGTTGATGTAAATATGCAAGTGGATGCTATTTACACTGATTTTTCGAAGGCATTTGACATGGTTGATCACACGCTTCTTATAAAAAAGCTATCTTTGTTTGGAGTATCTGACTCTTTATTATCTTGGTGCAAAAGTTACCTTCATAACCGTCAATGTAAAGTGGTAATTGATGGAGAAAAATCAGATAGCTTTCAGGCTCTTTCTGGTGTACCGCAGGGATCAAATTTGGGGCCTCTCTTTTTTATTATATTTATTAATGACATAGCAAGAGTATTTAACAATTGTCACGTGTATATGTTTGCTGATGACATCAAAATAGCTAAAGTAATAAGGCAAAAGTCTGACATAGATGATCTTCAAGCTAATCTCGATAGACTCGTTGAATGGTGTAATCAGAACGGCATGTCGCTCAACCCTAACAAATGTAGTTTTATTAAATTCACAAGGAAAAAATACCCAATTATGAGTTCATATAATATTATGAACACAAAATTAAAAAATACTGACCACATTCGCGATTTGGGAGTTATTTTTGATAGCCAACTTAGGTTTGATAATCATATAAACTCAATAGTAACTGCCGCATTTAAATCACTCGGTTTTGTACTTAGACAGTCCAGAGACTTTAAAAAAGCTTCAACTGTTATACAATTATATAACAGCATGGTCAGGAGTAAATTAGAGTATTGCTGTCAGGTTTGGTCTCCTACTTCTAAAACCTGTATTACAAGTGTACGGGTTAACGCACATTTCTTTGAGTCGGCAGGATGTACGGGTCAACGCACATTGAGCAATATGATTATGTTGCAACCTCCTTAATTTAGCTTATTTATTACGAAATTGTTATTTGTACGAAACGTATGACGTCTGTACTTCTGCCTATATATACTGTAAATTTATCTTAATAAAGCAGTGTTGGATAGACTTTCATTGGGTTTGGTTTCCCTCATAACCTTCCCTCACATACGTCATCTCTCACTCAACTATAACTGTACCATACAGTACATTTTTTGGTCCTTCGAGAAAAAAAAAAAAAAAAAAAAAAATTTTTCTTCGAGAAAAATCACTCAAGACAGCAAGTCAATCAAGACTATCAACTCAAAGGATTTCCATCGACGTTTGGAGAATCCAGATACAGCGGCCATAACACTCACGTGGAAATTGTGTGACTGCGAATCGGTTGACTGGCTTCCCAGAAGCGGGTTCCACCAGTTCAATTGAGAAGGCGCATACAAGGTCGCACTATCCACTGACAGACTGGCCCGGACCACTGAAGACGGTCCTATCAATTATATCAGCATAATCATAAAACCATATATAATAATATGGAGAGTATACTGCAACGACAACAAGAAATTGTCGAAGCAATAAAAAGGATAGAAAGGAACTTTGGCAAAGATCCAGTATCCCGGAAGACCCGTAAATACTTGGACGAGCGACTCGATGCTCTTGATAAATTATGGGCTGAGTTCCAAGGAAACAACCAACGGTTGTCACTCTACCATAATGGTACTGATCCTTATTTTAAGGAAAATCAATACGAACAGGCAAGAGAGTACTTTGACTCTGTACGCATGAAGGTAGCGTCATTTTCGCCGGTAAGAGAGACTTCTGTGTCACCAACACCAGAAACTCGCCAACCGCTGGAATCACCCGCAGTTCCGACCATGCCTAAGTTACAGCCTAGACTCACACTGCCAACAATTTCAAATGCCGCTACGACCTCGCAGACGGATCGAGGTCAGGCAAACGAATTAATGTCACTACAACGAACAAACTTCCGAGCTTTTCATCGACAAGTAAGTCGCTTGAAAATCGATGAAATCCTGGACAAATGGGAGCTGGAAGACGAATTACGCAACTTACAAACGCGCTGGAATGCAATCGACGCTTTGCATTTACAAATAGACAATATCCTACAAGGATCGGATACCCAGTATGATAGTGAGTTTAACGACTACGAAGACTCATTCAAGTCAATCAAGAAGGCTTTGAATCTCAAGCTCACGTCGACAATTCATCAGCACAAATCGACTCCACAGATCGACTTGCCTACATTTACAGGCAAATATACACAATGGCCTACTTTTTACGATCTATATGTAGAAAGTATCCACCATAATAATTTGCTTACGAAAACTCAGAAGATGCAACATCTAAAGAGCAAATTACGAGGAGATGCTGAACGACTCATACAGCATCTAAGCATCTCAGCGGAAAACTACGATACAGCGTGGGAATTGTTAACACATAGATACAACAATCCACATTTATTATTTACTAAACACATAGAAATCTTGCTCAATCTGCCAGCCGCTCAAAAACAATCCGCATATGAGATTAGGCGTATTTATGACACGTCAATGGAATGTATCCACGCTATAAGGAACCTGGGTATCGACACAAGCACCTGGGACCCCTTATTGGTCCATATTATAACAAAGAAACTGGATACAGTCACCTACAGCGACTACAAAGAAGCCCGGAAAATGCCACGAGAGTTACCTTCACTCTCGGAGCTAATGGACTTCTTAGAGAGCAAATTCATCGCTTTAGAACCAATCGGCACAAGAGATAGAGAAACGTCGTCATCATTCAAAAAATATAATCAACAAAAATCATTGAATAACAAGATTTACAAGCCTCAATATCAAAAGGAACCTCGCTATGGCAAATTAATAAATAAGGAATTCCATAGTGTTGCGACATACATGTCAAGTTGTCCGATTTGTGACGATAAACATCCCTTATACAAGTGCGCCAAGTTTATCAAATATACACCGGGCGAGCGTTTACGAATTATCGAAGATCTTCTCTACTGTAATAATTGTTTGTGCGCACATAACAAGAATTTATGCGTGTCAACTAAAAAATGCAAAGTTTGTAAAGGAAGTCATAATACAATGTTACATGACGCCTATACAATGAACTTTAATAAACAGTCTACAAATACGCTGACTGACATGTCCAGTGGGTCATCAACCCAGAAGAATATTGAAACTCCGCAAAAATATCAAGTTTCAATGCAACAAAATACTAAGCAACATAGCGTTAATCACGTCGCTACGGATGAAGAAGAGATTTTACTGACTACTCTGTCTATCCGAGTTAAGGCCTTTGATGGAACATATATGACATTGAGATGTCTGCTCGACCAAGGCTCTCAGATTTCCCTGATATCGGAAAACGCCGCCCAGATGCTGGGCTTCCCTCGGCAACGATACCACGCTTCGGTATCTGGTATTGGTAATGGATCGAAACATAGCAAAGGAGTCGTCAAGCTCGAATGTCAATCTGTTTACCAGAACTACGCGTTTACGACGCAAGCGTTAGTCATCAATCACGTCATTAACAATTTACCCAACATATCTTTCAAGAAAGAATCGTGGCCTCATATACAACACATACAACTAGCGGACCCGGAATACAATGTATCTAGGCCTATCGATCTATTACTAGACGCAAGTATATATTCTGAGATTATAATGAGCGGCCTGATCAAGGGCCCGAATATGGCTCCAATAGCTCAACAAACGAAATTAGGCTGGATACTATCGGGTTGCGTGAAAACTTTTAAATGTCACGTGATTACTACCGACTTATCAGCGATTTCTCAATATTGGGAATTAGAGGAAGTCAATGATTCTTCTATCGAAATGACACCAGACGAAGAGTATTGTGAGCAATTCTATCAGTCCACGACAAAACGTTTATCAAACGGACGATATGAAGTTGCCCTCCCAATGAAACCGGGATTTGAACAAAACCTCGGTGAATCAAAAACAAGGGCTATAGCTCAGTTCTATAACTTAGAAAAAAGAATGAATAAAAATGATTGCTTCGCGGAAAGCTATAAAATTTTTATGAAAGAGTACGAACAAGTAGTCACATGGCTCCAGTTACAAAACGTAATTCGATAGTACACTATCTTCCTCATCACGGCGTACAAAAAACTGACTCCACAACAACTAAACTACGAACAGTATTCAATGGATCATCAAAAACATCGAGTGGATTCAGCTTAAATGACTTGATGGAGCGTGGTCCAAATTTGCAAAAGGATTTACAGCATCTCATCCTAGTATGGCGACAACACAAGTACGTCGTTACCGCTGACATAGAGAAAATGTTTCGTCAAATAATGATTCGAGAATCCGATCAACATCTTCAACGTATTGTCTGGAGAGACGTTCAAGAGGCCCCCTTAAGGGAGTACCAATTAACTACGGTCACGTATGGTACAAAGGCGGCCCCCTATCTTGCTATGCGTACTATAAAACAGCTAGCTATGGATGACGCGCACAAGTTTCCCCTGGCAGCTAAGGCGCTAATGACGTCACTATACATGGATGACCTGCTCGAAGGTTGTGATAATATCACTCAAGCTAAACAGTTACAAGGAGAGGTCATCGATATCTTGAAGGGAGCCGGCATGAATATTCGGAAGTGGTCCAGCAACACAAGGGAACTGATTGAAAGATTATCCGCTAATCAACTAGATACTCCGTTGGATTTTAAGGGTCTAGAAAACCGAAAAACCTTAGGCTTACGCTGGATCCCGTCGTCAGACATATTTATATTCAAAAATATATTCGAAAATGAGAACAGTGATGACGTCATAACTAAAAGACAACTACTTTCGAACATCTCAAGGGTATATGATCCCATGGGATTTCTCAGTCCTCTTTCTGTTCGATCAAAGCTTTTATTCCAACGAACTTGGTCTGAAGAAACCACTGATTGGGATACACACTTATCTAAATCCATAACGAATGAATGGATAAAGCTGAAGCATGACTATCAAAAAATAGACCAGTTTAAAATCCCTAGATATATAGGCGATAAAAATCATTATACAATTCACGGATTTTGTGACGCATCCGAAAAAGCATACGCTTGCGCTATTTATGCCGTCACGATAAATTCTAAGGGCAAGTTCACATCGACGCTTGTGACTGCTAAGACAAAATTAGCGCCCTTGAAGAAAAAACTATCTTTGCCAAAACTTGAGCTATGTGGAGCACTACTTCTATCACGGCTCATAAAAAAGGTAACCCAAACTATGCCTGAGAACCTACAGGTATATGCCTGGACCGACTCCATGGTGGTTCTTGGTTGGTTACATGGAGATGTCAATAGATGGAAACAGTTCGTGGCTAACCGAGTTCGTACGATACTCAATATAATTCCGTCATCGTCTTGGCATCATGTTAAATCTGAAGATAACCCTGCCGACTGCGCCTCGAGAGGACTGTCAACACAGCAGTTATTAGAACACCATTTATGGTGGCAAGGCCCGCAGTGGTTGCTAACATTTGATTCAAGTACTTTGAAAGAAGAAAAATATCAACCGCCACGTTTAGAAATAAAAGCATCCAGTGTAACGGCAGCCTTATCTTATAAAAATGATTTAGTATTGCAATTATTAAATGAATGTAGTTCAATAGAGCGTTTAACGACTATAATCGGCTGGCTCACACGTTATACACAATGGCTGCAACGTAAACAAATTCCTCAACAAAATTATCTGTCGTCATCAGAAAGGAAAAACGCAATGAACTTAATTATTAAAACAATACAAATAATTGAATTTGAGGATGAAATTGAACGACTACAAAAACAACAAGGTTTAAATAAATCTAGTAAGCTGCTAAGCTTACTTCCATATCTAGACCCCAGCGATGGGCTACTTAGAGTTGGGGGGAGATTAAATAACTCCTTTCTTAGTCAGTCAGCTAAGCACCCCGCAATACTACCCAGTCATGGCAAACTCACTGAGCTGGTTATACGATACGCTCACTGCACCACGCTTCATGGTGGACCTAGCTTGACTTTATCTTATGTACGAGAAAACTATTGGGTCATCAGTGGGCTTAGAACCGTAAAAAGAGAACTTCGTAAGTGTATAAAATGTCGCCGTTTCAAAGCAGAGAAGATAACGCAGATTATGGCCGATTTACCCGAGCCTCGAGTTACTCCTTCACGCACGTTCTATCATTGTGGCGTTGATTTCACTGGATCCTTTGACATCAAATCAAACAAAGGCCGTGGAATCCGAACACAGAAGGGCTATGTTGCAGTCTTCGTTTGTCTCTCGACGAAGGCCGTTCATCTAGAACTAGTGTCGGATATAAGTACACCAGGATTTATGGCAGCATTTCGACGTTTTTGTGCAAGAAGATGCACCCCGAAACACATGTATAGCGATCAAGGAAGGAACTTTATTGGGGCATCCAAAGAACTGAAGAAGGAGTATAACATTCTCGCTGCTATAAACACGGACGTGATGAACAAGGTCCATGAGTATGACATTCAATGGCATTTCAATGCACCGGCCTATCCCTCAGCCGGCGGGCTATGGGAAGCTGCCGTCAAAAGTTTCAAACATCACTTACGTCGTGTAATAGGTGAGCAAAAGTTAACTTATGAAGAATTCACCACGCTCTTGTACCAGATCGAAGCATGTCTTAACTCTAGACCTTTAGTCGCCTTAACTGAGAATCCAGAAGACGAGTACCTAACACCTGGGCATTTCTTGGTTGGAGGATCACTAATAGCAAGACCACAAACCGACCCTAACCACATGGACTTACGAACAAGATGGCAGACTATACAAGCAATGAATAAACAGTTCTGGAAAAGGTGGTCGTCTGACTACTTACAACAATTACAAGTTCGTACCAAGTGGAGAACACCCTCTAAAAACATCGAGGTTGACGATATTGTTCTAATCAAAGACGAAAACCTGAGTCCCGGCAAATGGTCCATGGGTAGAGTGGTTAAAGTTCACCCAGGCAAGGATGGATACGTACGAGTTGTATCCGTCAGAACTAAGAATGGCGTCATACAAAGACCCATTTTAAAACTGTCAGTGCTACCCGTAAGAGAAGAAAGTACAGAAACTCAAGCACAGACACGTATCGATAACATTCAAAAGAAATGCGATGACGTCACAAGAGCCGACTCGAAACCTCGCTGTAGACAAATAAGAAAGCCCGTCGGAACATTCTTTACTATGCTTTGATGCTAATTTTATTTCTTTTCAAACCAACTGAATGTTCCTACAACATAACAACTCTAAACAGCAATCAAAAAATTTATTTCGATAAAATGTATGACGTACACATAATACGCGATGAATGGAAGTTAATCGCTTATTACAATATGAGTACCTATTGGTCGGCATTACGTCATGTGAAAAATTATGTCAATCATTTGGAAGAGACTTACTTAAGCAGCGATCTACTTCCAACACAATACAAGAGTATTATATATCAATTACAACACGAAATATCGGAAATCGAACATTATGACACGATTTTCAAAAAACATATTTATAGAAGACAAAAACGAGGACTGATTAACGGTGTAGGCTATGTAGCGAACTCATTATTTGGCGTCTTGGATGAGCGTTTCGCCAAAAAATACGAAAAGGATATAGAGAAAATTTCTGTAAATGAAAACCATTTACGACTCTTATTAAAAAATCAAACAAGTGTTATAGAAGCGCAATATAACATTCTTCAGCGAAATGAAGAAATCATGAATAAGCAATTCGGAATAATACAGCAATGTCTAAAGAATAGCACTTCTGTGACCAATCGAATTGAGAAGGTGACTAACAATGAATTACAAATTTTATCATCCTCAGTCTCAGTCATGATTATTATATCAAACCTTCAACACCTGCAAGAAACCGTTATAAACACTTTAACAAGCCTCGCAAACGGTCATTTAGACGCACATTTGTTACCTCCTGAACAATTGGAAGAACAATCGAATATCATATATCGACATATACCGAATGACCTGACTTTGCCTGCCGATAAAAACGATTTAAAGGAACTTTATAAATTAATGAAGGTTAACGGCGACATCGGCTCTTCTTACTTGATAATCGAAATCAAGATTCCTTTGGTTATTAAAGAAAATTTTGAACTGGATAGAGTAATAACCCTTCCTCAGCAACATTATAACATAGAATTTATCGCACCATACATTGCATTCAACCTACAAAAGGATCTACTACTCGTCCTGACAGACTCCGATGTAGAAAGTTGTGTTCATATACAAACAAACAAACTATTATGCGCTCTCGATAAACCGATATACGAATTACAATTAACTAGCGGAATTTGTAATTTGAGTATACATAATACAACCATATGCAAAACAAAGGAGTCTCCGTGTCGCGTGCGCTGGGTCAAGTTACATAACAATAACATGTGGCTTTATTCTTGCTGTGGGAAATGCACAGTGCGCATATTTTGCGTTGACACTGGAGTTATAATGACGACACTGACCGGGAATGGCCTTTTACAAATCGGTCAAGGTTGCACAATTAAAGGTGACATGTTTTCTATATTCAGTCAAAATAGCTACATGAGCCAAGTTAAGGTCCAAGAAAATATAGCGATCCCAACAGATTATTCAATATTAAATTCTATAATAAATACTTCAGATTTCCAACCATTCACACCAGAGGATCATGAAGACTTGTGGCAACGAATGAAGTCTCAAATCATTAATCTCAAAGATCAGGAAACCGCATCACTTAGCATACACGATATACACCAGTACTCTGTTTTGTACATAATCTTGGGATGTATCATTGTGGCGGGATGTCTATACGGAACCATGCGATGTCGCAGAAACAAAAATATACGGAGTACGACTATGGCAGATGCCCCCTCGACCTCAGTTCCAGTGGCGGCAGGTACGGACAAGGACCAGGAGGCCCCTGCTCACCCGAGAGCGCGACCGCGATTCGTTCGACTGGACATTCCACTTAAAGTGTAGTGCAGTGATGATTAGTATATAGTTAGAAGTTATTTAAATCTATGTACTTAGTCTTAATTGTATTTTATTATTATAAACTTTAATATAGGTTATCTTCCTTCTTTGAGTCGGCAGGATGTACGGGTTAACGCACATTTCTTTGAGTCGGCAGGATGTACGGGTCAACGCACATTGAGCAATATGATTATGTTGCAACCTCCTTAATTTAGCTTATTTATTACGAAATTGTTATTTGTACGAAACGTATGACGTCTGTACTTCTGCCTATATATACTGTAAATTTATCTTAATAAAGCAGTGTTGGATAGACTTTCATTGGGTTTGGTTTCCCTCATAACCTTCCCTCACATACGTCATCTCTCACTCAACTATAACTGTACCATACAGTACAACAAGGATTGAACGAGTTCAAAAGAAATTGATTAAACACCTGATATTCCGTTTCAAAATTACAGGACTTTCTGAATCATATGAAAACAAACTTACTTTTTTCAAAATGAAGCCACTAGTTTCACGTAGATCTCTTCTTGAACTTAAGCTCTTATATAAAATTTTTAATGGTAAAATCGATGATGAGAAGCTGTTAGAGAGGCTCAACATTAATGTTCCTAGAAGACCACCTCGCTACCCATGTCCATTATTCTCAACTTATAGATGTCGCACGAAGTTGGGTAGTAATGCCCCATTATCGCGTATTACACATACTTACAATAACTGCGTAAAGCGCAACGCATCTTTGGACATTGGTAGTGACGGGGTCTTACAATTCATAAAAAAGTGTGAAAAGTGTTTTTTATAAGTTCTATCGTATTTTTTAAGGTAATTGTTTAATTTAATTGTTCTTAACTTGTTTTTTGTTTTGAATTGTTTTTTGAATTGTGTTTGTATTTTTAATTAGTAAGTACTTTTAGGCATAATAAAACACTGTTTTTTTTTTGGCGAATGATGTGTTCTCCTATAATTGGTAATACATAGATATATAAATTAGGTTTAAGTATATTGTAAATGTCAACTATGTATACTGTTGGAGATCCGAATAAATAAATAAATAAATAAATAAATGATTGTAATATGCCTAGTATGCGTTATTTTTAGTATCTCACCTATCCCAATTATTTAAAACATGAATTGGATTTCACAAAGAGTACCGATAATCTACAGAAGTTTTACTTTTTGCACGTGTACACATTCATACACGCACTCTTTAATTTTATATTTAATATTCCTTACGATTCCAGAAGTGCTATCTAAGGCTATGTTATATTTGATTTTTTTAAATAAAAATGGGAGCAGCGGAGTTATGTCTGTAATGCTGCCGGTCGCACGGGCAAATTCAAAATAAAAAAGAAAAAGTATAAAATAATATTTTTTTGTTTAATTAATATTCCATTTAATTATTATTTATACTATTTTTTTATTTAATTTATTACATTACATGATTACATATTTACACATAAATAAATAATTAAATAGAAACATTATAATATGACGGACGTATTGACGGTCCAGCCAAAAAGTATTTACGCTGGTACTAGCGGAACTGAAATGCTGGTGTGGTCCGTACCGTATGGAGAACGCGAGTATAAAAAAACTTTTTCTTGAGAGAGTGTTTCTTATTATAATAACTCTTAAAAATGAAACCACAGAAGAAATTTATTAAATAGCAAACCTTGAAAGTAAGTGACGTAGATCTTCGAAGTGAAGTATATTCCCATGGTCGACTATACATATGTGGGACCTTCACGAAATGGTTCGTCAAAAAAACAAACAATATTAATTTCTAACAAAAATAATACCGCCCGAAATATTGTCTATGAAGAAATTTTTAACGATTAAAAACGAATCATTTATAGTCTATATAATATACCAGCCTTTTTAAATGAAATTATCTTTTGATTATTTCGCCGATTTATTTTGATTTTTGGTTCCCGACGTTTCCATGATTGCCGTAAAGCATTCGAAACGTCGGGAACCAAAAATCAATATAAATCCGCGAAATAATCCGAAAAGATAGTTTCATTTGAAATGTCAAATATTCGCGTAAATCTAAGAAAGTATTAAATATACCAGCCATCACACCCGGGCAACGCCGGGTATAACGGCTAGTATATTATATAAAATAAAGGCTGATTTTAGTTTGTATACACTGTTATGTGTATTAAAATTATAATATTGATTACAATTATAAAATTAACGTTTTGTTTTTCTGGCAACTTCTGACATTCAACTTATCCTGCGATTCAACCAGATATTCCAAGACGCACCTGGTTTACTCTTTGCAAACTAGCGGAATGTTGGATACTATCCATTATTAGTCGTGTACGCCTTGGAAGATCAGAGACAGGGACCACGCACGAGTACCTAAATGTAGTCTTGACGAAGGTAATTTATGTAACAGCCATTTCATTGCCATGCTCTTTATAATCTTCCTTTCCCAAGTCCCTCGTCCTATTAATGTTAATTGACTGTTAATTTACTGGCACTGGCTTTATTCCGTTACTTTATCTGACCTTCAAGGACGACGTAGGGGGAGATGCAATTTCATAATAACAAGTATATACACCACGTACTACGCGGGTTATTTGGACTTGTGAACTATCTCTTGCCTATCTCTATCTCATGCTGATTGTGGATGTATCCATGTCATCCTGTACTTGGCTCGTAGTAGAAATATAATGTTTGTAGACTGTAGTAGCCAGATTGAATTAAGCTCAAAGACTAAGCAAAAACTCACCGTTGCTGTTCATGTTGCCAATTTCATGCCTACCTAAGACTGTAGCCTAAGACTACATTCATAGACCCACCTGACTGTGGCATTAAAATACACTTGCGTTTTCAAGACGAATCGAATGATGTCTGAATCATCAAAATCAGTTAAGTTGTTTAGTAATTACGAGGGAACATAGGATCGAACACACATACATACAGGTCAAACACATAACCCTCCTTTGGGCTTCACCGCATTCGGGTAAAAAATATAGTCTTCATTTTGTTTTCTTCGTTTGCTTAATATCAAATAAATCCTTGTGTAAGTAGTATCAAATAAATCTACATTAAATACATTTTAACATACTATCATAGGTGACTAATTAATCTATACCTACATATAATAAAATCGTAGCTAAGCTGAATCTGTAAATTAAATATTTTTTTTTTGAAAATCTTATTGAAATAAACATTATTATTTATAGAGAGGCCGAAACTATAGTTTTTAGATTTTTTGTATATCTGTCTGTCTGTATGTCTGTCTGTCTGTCCTTCTGTTACCGCATCACAGAAAAACCTCTGAAGGGATTTTGATGAAGTTTGGTATGATTATAGCTGGCTATCCGGGTCAACATATAGGATACTTTTTACTACGGGAAAATATCTCATGTCTGAGAAATCTATACTAAACGTTAAAACGTAAGTAGGGACGAACCCGAGCGAAGCGAGGGTGAGTCGCTAGTCTAATTATAATCTTGTTGATTCTAATCGTAATTTCTCCGATACAAAACTGAGTGTAAACGTGATTGTCTATATATATGGGGCAATACAGTGTGCACCTACCACACATCAAAATGAAGCTGTTCCTCCTACTTGCCTCTATTTCCCTGGCCAACGCCAGGGTTCCCTTCGAGCCCATCAATGTGGATTACCATACCAATGTGGGTATTCTACTGGCTGCTAAGATTGAACTAGCCGAGTTGGCTCAAGATTTCGATGGCAGCAGGATCATCGGAGGATCACAATCTTCAGTAGGAGCACACCCACATTTGGTAAGTCATTTTAAATTTCATTATATCATATTTTTAACCGACTTCCAAAAAAGGAGGAGGTTCTCAATTTGACCGTATATATATATATATTTTTTTTGTTTGTTCGCGGATTTTTTCGTCGTTTATAAACCGATTTTGATAATTCTTTTTTTTTTTGTTGGAAAGGAGATATCTTAAGAGTGGTTCCATGATAAGGAAACCAGGATCTGATGATGGGATCCCAGAGAAATCGAGGGGAACTTTCGAAAATTGTAGCGGCGACTAGTGCGTTTGATAACATTTTCATTAGGTATTTTAAAGCACTACTATTTAATGAAGGTCTGGAGTCGATCTGATGATGGACCCGAAAGATAGTCGAGGGAACTCCTCAACGATTTACAGCAATTACCTGATGTTTGGGATTGATTAATTTGTATTGATGATACGTCTACACTAAAAATGGAAAAATAAAAACTTAAAAAAAAAACCGACTTCCAGGCACTGAAAAGTAAAAAATAACTAAACGGGGGTTTTCATTTAGAATAGATACTTAATCAGATTTTTCGAAGTCGGTGCCAGCCAATACAAATCAAAGCACACTGACTTCGAAAATATCTGATCAAGTATCTATTCTAAATGAAAACCCCCGTTTAGTTATTTTTTACTTTTCAGTGCCTGGAAGTCGGTTTTTTTTTTTTAAGTTTTTATTAACATTTTTTTTCAAATAGTTCTTCCATTACGGATGTCAAATTCTAAGTATGTCTATTTGCGAGTCCTTTATATCAAAACTAGCAACTCACCCTCGCTTCGCTTCGATTTCGTCCCTAGACAAAAACAAATCTATCCCACGGGAACTGTACATTTTTCCAGGATGATATATAGCCTATAGTCTTCCTCAGTTAACGGGCTATCTAATGCGAAAAGAATTTTTCAAATCGGATTAGTAGTTTCTGAGAATAGCGCGTTCAACCAAACAACAAACAAACTTTTCGGCTTTATAATATTAGTATAGATAGTTAAATTTTGTGACCAAAAATTAGTTTTATCATATTACGAAAATACCATAATGCGTTTAATAGCGTAAAAATAAAACAAGTAGTTCCTCAGCTTGCGTGTTCCGAGACGAGTGCATATGAGGTCAGTAGGGACTCATGGGTTACTGTATGTACCAATTGCCAGAACTTACTTAAAACAGTCTTCACCCACGATTGTCAAGAGAATTTAATATACTTTACGGGGAAGTGTATGTTTTTGGCGACAATCTAATATTTTTCAAGAATTCCTCATATTGGAAGTTAAGAAAATAAATGTTAAGGTTATGTTTTTTGTTTTGTTTGATTTTGTTTCTTTTAAGTTTATTCCTTTTAGATTTAACTGTTATTTTTGTTATTGATTATAATTATTTCTTACACAGTGTATAAGCTTGTGTTATAATAATATGATGCATGTTGTGACACCTTCAAATTTTTAACATTTTACTATATTTTGTGTTAAGTTTTTAGATAAGATGTCATAATGTTTTAACAACTCTATGTCCTATAAATAAATAAATAGCAATTATAAAGCCTCATAAAAGCCTTAATAAGGCTGGTAAGATATAATTCTATAATATTTTCGAATTAATGTTTTTAAATTAATGAATTATTTTTAAATTAATGACGACACGCTTGGCTCCGTTTGATCAGAGATACTACTTGTAGTGCCAGCGGTCGCGGGTTCGAGTCCCCCTTTTTTTTTTTTTTTATAGTTGGGGAATGCATACCACCTATACCCCAGGTGGTTATGTGGGGCTCACCGGCTAGAAGAGCCGGTACTACCCACTAAACCCCAACTTTCCCCTCACCTCCGCCTTAGTTGGACGCCGCGGGATCGCTTACGCATAACTACCGCGACGGGGTTCGAGTCCCCCTGGGGGCATTCATTTGTGTGGTGAATACTCCAGTCATGGGTGTTTATATTTATAATATGTATGTATTTAAAGTTATATATGTGTAGTGTATCAACTATCTGGTATCCATAACACAGGCCTCGTAGTTTACCATGGAACTAGATGGTGCTGTGTGTTAAGGTCCTAACATATTTATTTTTATTTTTCTCTGTTCCAGGGTGGTCTCCTTATTACACTTACGACTGGTCAACGGTCTATGTGCGGATCGTCTCTCCTCACCAACACGCGCCTCGTCACCGCCGCCCACTGCTGGAGGACAAGCAGACACCAAGGCAGTTTCATGGTGGTCGTCCTTGGATCAGTCAATCTTTATTCTGGAGGAACTCGTGTCAGCACAAGCAATGTTCAAATGCATCCTAATTACAATACAGAGAATTTGAACAATGATGTTGCCGTCATTGTTGTCCCATGGGTTACATACAGAAGTAAGTATTTTTTATCAGTTTTAATTTATTTATGTAATGTTTCAATGATTAAAATTTTTGGTTTTTGTAAAATTGCAATTCTCTGAAAGTTCCTCACTAAATATGTACGTTGACAAAGTTGACATTTTTTTGATTTTGAGTGCTATTAAATATAAATTTTGTTTTGTTTTTCTAAAAATATATTATGATTTACATATGATATCCAGCACAGTTTCCAGAGAACTAAAGTAACCGACATCGCGCGCAGAATAAGCTCGCTGAAGTGAAAGTGGGCCGGTCCTTTCTCCAGACGTACCGATGGTTGATGAAGCCGAAACGTGTTAGAGTGGAGACCGCGTTTATGCAAACGTAGTGTAGGACGCCCTGCAGCACGATGGACAGATGACCTAAGAAAGGTGGCTGGCAGTGGATGGATGCGGGCTGCCCAGGACCGGGATGGTTGGCGCTCATTGGGGGAGGCCTTTGTTCAGCAGTGGACGGCGATAGGCTGATTGATTCATCCAGCACAATTAATGTTAAAAGGATATTTTTGTTGGCAGGTTTCATCAACTACATTACTATGGCTTCTGGCAACGACGACTTCGTTAATGAAAATGCAGTCGCCGCCGGCTTCGGACTGATCGCTGATGGTATATTCGAGCCAATTATTTCATAATACTTTATTAGATTGACGCGAATATGTGACATTTTAAATAAAACTATCTTTTAGGAATTCTTTGCAGATTTATTTTGATGTAACGACCGGCATATTGAATTATTTACATTATTTTTTGATTATCTCATAAACTATTTTACCTATGTATTATACATAATAAAGCACGAGAAATTTTCTATTTAACTATGTTAATTATAATACTTAGTTTACACAATAGCTTTACGAAATATGTATACCAAAATATGATAAGAATACAAAGGAATATAAACACAATAACTTTCTCGAAAAAATCCGAAAAGATAGTTTTATTTACAATTATTTCAATTGAGGTATACATGTTTGTACGAATCTGACCGAACTTATTAACATGGACTTAATAATTTCCAGTTAATGGCAACAACAGCCGCCTGCGTCACGTTAGCCTCAGTGTAATGCCGAATGAATTTTGCGAACGCGTTTACGGTAAATCAGTCGTCATTGCGTCCACCCTTTGTACCAGAGGCGAGAGAGGCCGCAACATCTGCCACGGAGACTCTGGTGGCTCTCTCGTGCTGAACAGACAATTGGTAAATTTTCTTTTTTTATATCTCAAAAGACTAAAGGACTACTATGGATAAGTGTTTCTTAGTCAGTTATAATCAGTAATTTATGTTTCAAAATCCTTCAATTTCCTAAAAGTCTAACTTATCCTATGGACTGAAATAAACGTTGTGAGTTTGGATGTTTGGACTAATATAATATGGTTGGAATTTTTTATATTTTTTAAATTTCTCTCACCAGATCGGAATTACGTCATTCGGGGCCAAACGCTGCCAATCAGGCCTTCCCGGAGGATTCGCGCGTGTCACCTCCTTCAACAGCTGGATCAGTGCCCAACTGTAAACTATATTTTATTGCAAAATAAAATTCTTATAATTTAAACGTTTTGTTTCTTTCATACATAATATACTTAACCTACATAGTTTTTTAGGTTTATTTTCAAACTAGAACTTTAGAAAAGCAAAAACAAACCTATCCATTGGAAACCGTACATTTTTCCGGGATAAAAAGTGCTATTTCAGCCTATAATCTATATCTGTGCAAAATTTCATCCAGATCCGGTCACCCGTTCTGGTGTGATTGAGTAACAAACATCCAAGCCGATATTCTGGTGGGAATAGATTTTTTTAATCGTTATGCATAGCATACGAATCAATTGAAAATATGGCAGAGATTTTAATTGAGCTCATGCGAGTCGATCTTTAAATTATCGAAAAACATCTTTATCGACTCGCATGAGTTTTATTAAAATCACGAGAATAATTTCAATCGATTCGTATGCTATGCATAATTTAAAAAAAATCTATTCCCACCAGAATATTGGCCATCCATAATTGACAATATGACTGTAGTATATTTTGCAATATTTTAAAGATCGACTCGCATGAGCTCGATTAAAATCGCGAGAATATTTTAAATCGATTCGTATGCTATGTAGAACGATTAAAAAAATCTATTCCCACCAGAATATCGGCCATCCATAATTGACAATACGACTGTACGATATTTTTCATTAATGTTAATAGAAACTGATCTTCCACACTTAGAGAAATTACATTGCATAATTTATAACACAAATTATAAGCCATTGGACATAAAGTACTGAAGACAAATTTAATTTTTTTATATGTTTCAAATCCCATATAAAAAATTTTCTTTGTGTCATCAGAAAGTAGTTCTTCTGTAGAAATAATCGTAACATTACAGCGCAGTGTAATCATCAAATTTTGCATCACAATGGAAATTATCGTACAATCTGCGTACGATAGTATTGTACCATCGTACATGGTATGTAGTTAAGAAATTATCGTACATGTACGATAATTATCGTACGGTTGCAAACACTGTTCTCAACCTAAGTTATCCAAGTCGGCGTGTCACTTAATCGAAAATAAATATTAAACTTAAATTAAAAAAATAATAGTTTAAAAAACTAAAAAACACGCTTTTTATAGAAAACCGAACTAAAAAATAGAAAATAAATTTAAATGAATTTAAATTAAGAAAATAGTGTTAAAAATTTCAATGAATATAAATTAATAATAGTGTGAGTAAAAAAAAAATATTTTATTTTAAAAAAAGCGTGGGGTGCATGGTGTCAATGGTTATAGATATTTTATTGACAGATATGAGTAGAGTGATTATCATTTCGATAATATCTTAAGAAGCACCCCACGCTTTTTTTAAAATAAAATAATTTTTTTTTTACTCACACTATTATTAATTTATATTCATTGAAATTTTTAACACTATTTTCTTAATTTAAATTCATTTAAATTTATTTTCTATTTTTTAGTTCGGTTTTCTATAAAAAGCGTGTTTTTTAGTTTTTTTAAACTATTATTTATTTTCTACTTTTTAGTTTGGATTATTTATAATAGCTTGTTTTTTTAATTTTAAACTATTGCACGACTCATGATGCGAAGCATCAGAGAGTGCTTTACGATCGAAAAATTTTTTTCGCCTTATTTTGGCAACTATTTTTAGTATTATAGCCTTGTTAGTTAAAGGAATCAAGATATTTTGCATACTATTGTCGAGATAATTTAACGGAGATTAATTCTATACTTGCTAAAAATTAATTTAGTGCAATAGAAACGGAAAAAAATATCAAAATAGGTCAAAAAATTTTCCTGTCCGTCATGTATAAAACTCCGGAAACACTGTAACTTAGGGGCCGTACTTAAATTACGTAACGAACGCAAGGGGGGAGGGGGGTAAGGCTCGATTGTTACCATTCGTTATGGTTCGGGGGAGGGGGTTTTTTAATGCTTGTACGTAATTTTTCCAATTGAATCTATAATTTTTAGGTCATTAATGGAAAAAATACTAACGATATTTTTCGCGCCAAATTCTACTATAGCCAACCTTCATACATCTTGAAACTAGCGCTATACTAGATCGTCTGTGACAGCCATCTTACGCGTATCGCTGTGTCTGTGTAGGCCCTTAAGCGGATCGCTAGGAACCCCGCCGCGTGTGCTTAAAATGACGACATCTCTAAAGTTTTGTACGGGAGCTATAGAAGTAACTTATGTCGTTGCAATCGTTATGAAATAAGCTAACACATAAAATTGTTTATTCTAGTTTTGTCTTACAATGTTATTTATAAATCTAACTTGAATTAGGGTAAACAGTTTTTTTGTACAAAAGTAGTTATAATTAAAAAATAAAACCATTATTTCAAAAAGTTATAAGAGAATAGATATAATATAGTTATAAGAGAAAAATATTTTGAGTTACTTTATTAAAAAAAATTATGTAATAACTTATATTCCTTTTAAGATATTGAAAAAATACATTGCTAAGTGATAATGTAATTAAATAAGTAATAAATAAAAAATATATGTTTGATTTTAATTAAATACTATGCAATGACGATATTCCATAACAAAAAATTACGTACATTTGGCTAGGGGGGAGGGGAGGTTGACATTTTGTTACGATCTGTTACATCGGGGGGGGAGGGATTAAAAAGCTCTTTAAATTGCGTTACGTAATTTAAGTACGGCCCCTTATGAAAAAATCAATTATTTGAGTTAGATTTTTTTTTTTAATTCTAATCGACAATTGTAGATCATCAAATGCGAATGGCTAATTAATTCAGTGTCGTTTAATTATAATTAATAAAAAACGAAAACTACAAGATTGTATATCGATATATATCCATGTAAAATTAACATGGATGGTGATATATCTATAACTTGGCTAAAGATAATTATTGGAAATAAAAATTAACATCGAGTCCTGCCTTATCGACTGTAGAGAAAAATTATAGAAAATTTTAATTAATTTTCTTACCTTATCGACTATAGATGAAAATTATATAAATTAACAAAAATCATATTTTGCAAATTGAAAAATGGAATAATTTTATCAAATTAGTGTATTGTCATCGGTCCTCAATAAATCTACAAAGTTTGAACGAAATCTGGCCGTTTAAAGTGGGTCAAAATCGCGCCCAAAGAAGTCGGTTACAAACATACAAACAAACATACAGGTGAAGCTAATAAAAAGCGTGTAAAAAACAGTCTACTTACGTTTATAAACTGCATGAGTACACGTAGTCTCTCCAGAATAATTTCTAAGAAATTCGTGCGAATTTCCGAGAATTCAATTGTTATCGTACACGCCGGCGCGGCGTGTATGCGGTCCTCGAGGGGTTAAATTAAAACTAAGAAGACTCAAAACTATAGTAATAATATTAAAACAAAAAACTAGAAGCGAACATATACGAAACTTAACAAAACTATTAACTACTGAAAAATAATATGAGAAAAATAACCATGAAAAAGAGCAAAAAATATGAAAACCTAAACGCTTTTAATGAGTAAGGATCGTATTCACATAAACTATCGAACTTCGGAAAAAAAAAAAAAAAAAAAAACAGGAACTTCTGCATTCGACCATATATTTTTTTTTATATATTTCTTCGTCCTTTATTAACCGATTTTAATAATTCGTTGCCATCCATGAAAAGTTACATTTTTTAAGTAAAAGTTACGTAGTGGTCATTTGTAACCGACTTCTAAAAAAAAAAAAAAAGCATTCTGAGCCACCTCTAAGTATGATATGGAATGAAATAGTAAATATTTGAATGCGTTTTTACAATAAAAATCTAGTATTACAAATCTCGTTCTCAAAAGTTACGAAAATTGCCTTAATTTTAAAAATTACTTACCTACTTGTTACGCGAGGGGGTCAAAAGTTACGAAAAATGTAAGAAATGTAACCTTCTGGCAACGCTGCCGGTAACTGCCCGCCAAAAATACTGAAAAGTGTTCACAAAAGTGTTCACAGATAATAAAGTCAAATAATGCTTTAAAAATATTTTACATAAATCAAATAGAAACTCGTAAATGCATGCATGAATCGAAA